>OY284486.1:44959337-45457290 GCA_958336395.1 Ctenicera cuprea | reverse complement strand
GGTACACCGGCTATTCCGATTGTAATTTGAGTTGCCTATAACTAAATAAATTTTATATCCGTAATTGCTATGGTTTGGGGAATTACAGAATTTTTGCTTAATCGAGCAAACAGGCTAACAAAAATCTAATGATTATCTATATAAAATACTAAATTACTTTAACACTTTATTTTAACCTTATACGTATTTCGGCATGTTTACATGCCATTGTCAAAGGTTATATTATATAACCTTTGACAATGGCATGTAAACATGCCGAAATACGTATAAGGTTAAAAGAAATAAGTATTGTTAAAGTACTTAAGTATTTTATATACAGATAATCATTAAATATGGACTTTAACGAAGTAAAGCTGGAATTTATAAATAACAAAAATCTACCCTTAAACGCTGGAATATTGTCACCTACTGATAGTAAACTTTGGAACACTTGGTTCAATGGTAATTCAATAGTAGTTAAAAAAATTATTTATTTAGGTTTTCCGGACAGAAATACCTTGCAGCTACCAGATTTTTCTAGAATTCATAACGCGGAAGACATTTTGAGGGTATGTTGGTCATAACAGCGAAATTCCCAAGTTCTCAAGAGTCATACACTGTTTTTGGCTACATTTCGGTGAACCTCTTCATTTAATTTTAGAGAAAAATGTAAATTTTGGAAAACCTGAATAGCCCTTTTACCACCGGTTGCGGCCATACATGCCTGTGCAGAAGTAGTTCTGGCCTAATACATCTACATATTAGACTTTGCGATTTATCTGTCGATATCGGCTTCTCGATTTTGATGTACTAGGGAAATTGTACTACAACGGGTAATTAAAAAATCCCCACGCTACCCAAAGCTTATAAAAGTTCTTAAATAATTTCCTCCAAAAGCGTCAAGAAACGTTAAGACCAGTACACAATTTTTCTCATTTACTTAATTAATTTTCTGTTCCATGGAAGCAAACCCTGCACATTACACAAGATGATTATAAAAAGAGTCACACAATGTTTCTTCTTATAGTGCCATACCCTATTCAGGGCATTGGCTACCTCTCTCCTCTGTCTGTTTGGTGCGCGGCGATAGATAATTTGCACAGACACACAGTTTAACGTAGGCTCCGAATCACAGGAAGTGCATGCACTTCTTCTCCAGAGAGGTTTTCCTGGGAAAAAATCCACCTCGCTGGTTTCTCATTGCCTTGCGAGGGAGAACGACCGGGTCGGGGATCGAACCCGGATCCGCTGCATTGGTAGCCCGCGCGCTTACCACTGAGCTACAGCCGCTCTTGCATTGAAACAACCGTTACAAATTACATAAGATGAGTGGAAAAGGGTCATGCATTTTTTTGCCCAGATTTCAGGGAGTCTGTTTAATGTACTTCAAAGAAAAATAGAAATTTTTAGAAAATCTTATCAGCGATGGACTAAAACTTGAACCACCGGTTGCGGTGCCTGTGCAGAAGCAGTTACGGCCTCATATAAATACATATCTGACTTTGTGATTTACCTATTAATAAAAGCCTCTTGATTTCGATTTATTAGGGAAATTCTACTACCGGTTAATTAAAATATCCCCACGCTACCTAAAGCTTATAAAAGGTCTTGGATAATTTCCTCCAAACGCGTCAAGAAACTCCGTTAAGACCAATACACAATTTTTCTCATTTTCTTAATCAATTTTGTTTCATGGAAGCAAGCGCTGCAAATTACACAAGATGATAAAAACATGTAGAATATAATAACTGCAATGAAAACTTAAGATGTTTGAGTAAAGAAACTTTATTCACAAGATTTTGTGACACATGTATACTTTATTATACAGTACTTGTTTTATTTTAAACAATACCGAACGACTAACTGTTTCATGGACTACAATATTTTGTCAACATTGTATCTTTCTCAATGTCGTCAACGGGTTTATTAGAGTCCTAGTGGCCCACTAAATTGACTCATCTTTGTAGCTTCAAGTGGTTTTGTCAAAACATCTGCTATTATGCTTGTGGTTGGACAATATTCAAACTTGATCTTTCTTTGTATTCGAAGATCCCTTGCATAACAATATTTTGTGTCAATGTGCTTTGTTCTTTAGTTAATTTTTTCACTTTCTAGCATCTTCAAACAACTTTGGTTGTCTTCATACATGATAATTGGCATTGAATTATGAATTCCAAAATCATTTAACAACCTCTGTATCCATACAGCTTCACGACACGCTTCCGAAAGAGCAATGAGTTCTGCCTCGCTAGAAGAAAGTGCAACACATTGCTGTTTTCTACTTGACCAGCTAATTATTCTACCATACAACATAAAAGCATAACTCGTATTTGATTTACAAGTTGACCTATCTCCAGCCCAATCTGCGTCTTCAAATCCTTTGAGTTTATCTGTAGAAGAATTTCCCTTTTGCATTAAGTTTCATATTGATTGTGTCTTTTAAGTAACGAAAGATGCGTTTTACTTCCATCCAATCTGCTTCACATGGACTGCTAGTTTTTCTGCTCAAAATAGCAACACTAACTGCTATATCTGGTCTTGTATTAACTGCGATGTATAACAATACACCAACTGCTTCTCTATAATGAACATTATTTGTTAGTTTTACCTCATTATTAATTTATTAGCCATAGGAATTCTTGATGCTTTTGCTTCGCTAAGCCCAAACCTTTTCAGAACTTTTTCAATGTACGTTTTCTGATGCAGACAGAAAATTCATTTCGTGTCCCTTTCTATTTGAATTACCAAATAACGCCAAAATTTAACTTTTAATACTTTAATGACATAATCGCAACAGCCGACAAACAAAAGGTAGAATTTGCTTGTTTTATCATTTGTTTTGACATTTAGCAGTTGTGCTAATTGTATTGAACATTAACATTTAAGATAAATACGCAATGCCGTTGTAGATCTTAGTTTTTCCTTTTTAATTGTAATTTTACCATCAAGACAGTCGACCCCCACACAGCGCTGGTATAGTAGGTACCTACTTAAATAACCAGTTTGGAAGCCAATGGATTGGAACATATGGGCATGTGCGTTGGCCCCCCAAGGTTATACCTGACCAATCCGCTAATTTTTTTCTTTTGGGATATCTAAAGGATAATATTTATCAAGATAAATACAACAGTGTAGAAGATTTAGTCAAATCCATTACAAATGCATTAGTAAATAATGTTGACCACGGAATGCTACGTCGAGTTTTGAATACTGTAGTTAGAAGAATTCACTGGTCTAGATAATGACGGTACCCAATTTCAACAGTTACCATAATAATTACTCTTATATACAGGGTGTGTATAAATTGGTGAAAGAACTACACATGGCGATGTTGGTCATAAAATTCTGAGTCGAAAATCTTAATACCAAAATGTTGGACAATGCTTCCTCTGTCCTCAGGAACCATTTTAAAGGAACGTACATTTGACAACATTGGATCGACACACTATAGGTGTTTTGTTATAATGCACGGTAACTAAGGATCATTGAACGTAAAATCCATTGTTAGTGAACGAAACAAGAAAACGAAAATAATAACAATTAATACTAATAACTACGAGAAAAGCAACGATGATAGAAAAAACAAGTCCAATTACAAATTTTGACACTGCAAACTTTGACGTTATCAAAAGACAGAAGTAATTTAGAGTCACATCACTCTTGAATAATTATTGTTTTACAATGCTGCCATATGTATTTTTACAATAATAAATTAACGAAGAAATGTTTAAAACATGCTTTTGGGGCTGAAAAACAGCTATGAAAAAATATTTATTACAATTCATTCTTATTTCTTCTAATTTGCAGTTCTTTTTGTCAACACATAATGAATTAAAACACTTATTATAAGACTTCATTTTCAAACTTTGAAGATCCCGTGCATACCCAGGAAGCATGGTACAATATTTTGGTATAAGATTTTCGACTCAGAATTTTTTGACCAACATCGCCACGTGTAGTTCTTTCACCAGTTTATACACACCCTGTATATTAATTTAATGCATTGTGACCCATACCATAAAACAAGTAGCTTTTGTTTCATAGCTGTTGTGATCCTGTTTTTAAAACATTAAAAGTTAAAGTATGGCGTTATTTGTTAATTTAATCAAATTTGGCTAACTGGTTCATAGCTATGCATGATTCATTAAATCTTAAAAGGCGATTAATGTAGAAAATTGCTTATAACTTTTTATTTTTTAAATATGATTATAGTGTATTTGAACTTTTTTATAGAAAACTTAATTGTCTATCAAAATGTGTAAACATATACATTTAAAGAAATTTCAGGGGTGGGGCATGTTAGACCGGTGAATAGCGCTGAGCCCGGGTAAGGGGGTGGGATGGGAATCATGGAGTCGTGCTCACGCACGGCCTGATGATTCTTTAAAAGAAAAAAAAAGAAATGTTATTTTTACAGATAACTCGTAAAGGCGATGTTCAATTGTTTTGCTGATTATAGCATCGTAATCAGCGCAAAACTCTGTAATACTTTGCTAATACAACCAACTTTGCAGTTCCAATAATAACAAAATTAGCAATGGTGCCCCGATAATTTCAAATAGCCTATATGCAGCGTCACAAATGGAGTAGCATAGCATGGGTATCTTTGTTATTATTACAGATAAAGAGTCAGTTAATTGAGCAATGTTGTGCAGTTTTTCATACTGATTCATATCCCGTTTAGGAAAATTACAAATTTTCAGCCATTAAAATGCTATCTTTGAAACACTGAAAAATGAATTTTTTTTTAAGAAATATTTGCACTAATTTAATGTTTATGAAAAAAAGTTTTAAGTGAACATTACTAGGTTCAAATAGACAAATTTAATACATAGTTAAAAACATTTGCAATATTGAATTTATTGATATTTTAATTTAAATGAAGTTAGCCATGAAAACAAAAAAAAATAAACAAAATCTGTTGTAACACACTGCACTTTCAGGATATGAATCAGTATGAAAAAATTCACATTTCCCATTTAACCGACTCAATATCTATAACAAAAATACACATGCTATTTCATTTGAGTATATAATAGTTATTTATGTTACTAGTGGGATAAAGGCGTTATTACAACACGAGTTTGGAAGCTACAACTGCTCAAAATTTGTTAAAAATCGAATATTTTTGCTGAAACGATATTTGACATTTCGCATTAATTTATTTGCCAATGACAAGTCGCTTTTAAAATACTTTTGTACCAAAGGAATGAGATAGATTCGATTTGTTCATTACTATGGCAACCAGCCAGTTTTCTTACAAACAAAGCTTCAGTTTTGTTTGTTTGCATAAAATGAGTTAGGTAATGTATCCATTACGTAACTCATTTTACACTAGTGCTTTAATAGTATATTATGCAACAAGTTTTAGAAACGGCATTTTAGTCACGAGTTTTATTAGGCACAAGCGGAGTGAGTGTTTATTAAAACGAGTGTCTAGAGAAGTTTATAAAACGAATTGCATAATATACTTTTTCTACGACCATCACAAAAATACTAAAATTTGGAAATTATTTTATTATCTTAAGCCATATTAATAAACATGACAGATTGATGGCAAGTGACAACTAACTTGATTTTTAGTTTCAATTGATTTTTCTGATCAAAAAACCTAGAGCTAACTTCAGCCCGTGACTAAAAGCGCACAAAGTCACAGCTTGTCGAGGTGTATTTGAAAGATCACTTAGCGTCATGGAAACATATGCAATAAATGGCATTTTAAACATAGAAGTAGAAAAAAAACTTTATTACCTAACGCAAATGAATGACATAAGTCCTTATCCAAGCAGTCATAGATAAATAAATTTACTTTTCTTTTATATACAAAAATCATAACAGTCTCTTCCTTTAAAACTTGCTTAGATATTCTGTGGCTTGTTGTAGATTGGCAGTAATTTTTTGTGAGCACACCATATTAGTTCCGAAGCTGCCATTAATATTTATGTAAAGATAAAATGTGACCTAAGCAAGATAAAATGTTTTTTAACAAGCAGTAACTATTCTGCATTGATTTAATTCTACCAAAAGGAATTTGAATTTATAAAACACTACTGCAATATTTCAAAATAAAACTACAGAAAAACAAGTGTACATGAATATATTTTATATATGTTTTATAATATCCATACAGGGACAGCATACACCAAACATCCAAACTAATCTACTTTCGATTTATTTAACATTAGTTAAATAAAAACAATTTGTACTTAAACACAGCTTATACATAACCAGACAACTGTTATGTAACAAATTACATTTGTTATGATTATCATTTTAAGTGTTTTAAGGATTTTTTTATGCAAAACATTTTAAAATTTAGTAGGTGGGTATTCTAAAAACAGTAACGGTATATTTACTGGGATATTGATCAAACTTTGCAGTTCACAAGTTTGCCTTTATAACTAAAACACATTTTAGCATTAATAGTGATGTTATGGTAAAATACAGTGAGAACAAAAAAAATTAATCAAGAGTTCTACAGAAAACAAATATGTGTTTATGTGATTAGTTCATCCTTAGATAATAAGCTTTTATCAACCTGAAAATTTTAAAACCTCAAAACAACAGTTTATAAATTTGTTAATGAAAATAAATGGAAGCAATGTTTTGCAGGCAGAAACACATGCATCTTTTTTTTTGTTTTCTAATACATTATTTGAAAAATATCAATCTTTGACAGTTTGTCTAAAATAACATTTTACAATAATTTCATAAAGTACTTTAACTCCCCCCATAAAACGAAATAGCTAATTTAAATCGTCCACTAAAAAAACAGTACGGTTTACAGAACAAAATGCTACTATGATGTTGGTTTTTATTTTAATATTTCAATAGATTGAATAACAAAAAATGGAAAGAGTTAAGAGCGCGCCCGCCGTGGCACCTTTTTGTTTTTGGCGCTAGTCATTCTAAATTTGAATTTAATTACTGATGGTTCTATTAAATATAAACAGGTAGCGTCACATGCGTTCTGTTGACGTGCATATATTTTTCTTTACAGCACTGTACTAACAGAATTACTGCGATTTCTGGCATAAAATCAATTCTCAGTATTACTTGCTCGTGGGTTTGTGTGCAACTAATCTCTTATTTATGTGCAAAATTTGTTAAAAATTTTAAATTAACGCGCCAAATGCCTATCGCCGTAGCGCCATCCGTGCTGATTCCTCTGAACTTTTGTTCGAAAACATGGCTGACGTTCTCGCATCGAATTTTTAAATATACTCAGCTGGCACCTAGTTAAAATAATTGATAAAAATTTTAAATTGGTGCACCTATTATAACAGTATCTAGATGATCAGCGTAAATACAAATGAAGAATAGTGTTAAATTTATAGTTTTATGTTTGCTAAGAAAAGTAAGTTTTTTTACCTTATTTGCATGTTTCACAAGAAAATAATTATCTGAGCATCTAAGTTACTTTATTAAGTAACATCAATTATTGGTTATTGGTCCAATAACCAATAACCTACATCAATTAACTTGTTTCATTTAGTTTTCTTTTTAATTAAGTCGCTGAGTACATATAAAAATGCCTATATGATGTCTATACTAGCGCCATCTGTGTCGTGTACCTCGGCGCGGCGCGCTCTTAATGGCAATTTATGAAATTATTATATAGTATGAACCATAATAAACATCATCAAGTCTTGCTCTAGAAGTTATATATATTAAATTGGTCCTTAAAAATGTATTATTCCGACATTAATGACAGATAAAAAGCAAATTGTGTGTCAATCCAAAGACATGCCTTTTAACCTTTCCAGAGCCAGACGTGATAACGTTTATTTTTCTTATACTAGTTATACGAAACAATATATATCAAGTTTTTAAGTGACCATACCTAGGCATGATTAAGTTTTTTGTTTGCACTGTATTTGTTTTCACAAGACATGAAAATTTTAGAAAAACATATCAAAGTGACTACAAATTCGGCAATTTCACAGATTACTAAAACAGAAGAAAAGAATATGATTTACATTAGTCGTTTTGGCAAAACATTTACAACAATATCAATACTATAGTTTAACACAAAGTAAGTTTTATAATGGAAGCGAGATCAGAATTTATAGCAAAATTAAATCACTACCTCCCATATAACTATTACAAGGTTCTTAAACCTATCAGTCAAGGCAGAGATTTATACATATTCTTATCTAAGCACTGTGGGTGAGTTAAATAAACAAATCTTAAAAATACATGGCAGTTACTAGTATGAAAAATGCAGTAAAATAACAAAGCCGCCAGTTAAAAAATAAAAACTTACACTTCTTATTAATAATTCTAAGTAGGGAAAAGTGATGTAATGATCAATTTGAAATCCTATCTAATTTTTATAAGCACTTAAGGGTACAAATAATGCAACAACTTATAGATATATTTAAAGTAAAGCAAACATTTTTTTTTCTTGAAGATAACATTTTTTACATTTAAAATAAACAAAAACATTAGATACAATTTTAAACTTTTTTAAAGTATACTTTTAATAAACATAAAATTCTCTCTATCTTAAAATATATTAAAACAAAATAGAAGTACAATATTTCATTTCCATGCTTTTAAATCTCTGAGCTAGTTATAAAAAGCTAGGCACAAGTTAATTAGGCAACTGGAGATTATAACTCTAAAACACTATCGTCTTTGAATTAACAGTTACTAGTGCAAAGCAGACTGTATATAAAGTTAAATTAATAAAGCAAAACTGTGGTCCAAAGAGAAGTAAAAATGTTGAACAGTAACAAAACTTTTTTTTAATATTACCAGTACCAATTTCTTCCGAGAATGTTTTACCTACACATTAATGAAGCCAGTTTTTCAAGTTGTTTATAGAAATAGCATTTCTGCTAAACAGGAGCATTTATTTTATATAGCTAGTTTGGTAAAGGCCATACTGATGGCCAACTATAAGAGATTTTATGCCACCCTAGAGTACTCTTTAACCCAACTAAAGTTTAATTACCGAAAGTAATGCATTTTGGCAGTTGAAAGACTCTAAGTGTGGTCATTTAATATATGGATTTTACCACATTCAATAAATATAAAATCAACAATAAGGAGCGAGAGAATATTGATGACAGCGTTAACACATTTTTCTAGTTGAATTCATCTTTTCTGAAAAGGTTCCATGAATAAGAAATTATTATTGATACCTTTTTAAGTATCAAATATTATACCTAAATTCAGTTTAGCATAACATGGTACAATGGCATGCAAAATTGTTTAATGCATGGAATACAATACAAGGCCCAAATTGGTCACAAGTAAATTTACCATCAAGCAATTATAGTACAGTAATTAATGAGTCATGGCCTTGAATTGCATTCTTGTTTCCTTAAATTTCTTTACTAACCAATCATGTTATTTGAAAATTATCGATAAACCCAATTACCAAGAGATCAAAATTTACGGGTAATGTGAAAATTAAAATCTTAAAACCATAAGAAAGCCGGTCAATCAGATATAACACAGCGTAGGGAGTTGGTCGACTTGATTTATAAAACATGTTTTGGCAGTTCATGCACCGATGACGCGGCTCCAACCCGGAAGCCTAGCTGTTATTTTTTATTTATAATCACGCATTAGCAATTTCGCCTTGATGAGATGCTTTTAAAGCATGCTCCTAAAAATGGTACACTACAGACAACAGCTCTTTCAGGTAGTTCTTTTGTTAGTTGATTTGTATTGAAATAAAGTTAGGTAGGTATTAACATGGACTGGATATTTTATTTCGAAGTACTGTACTATGCCACGAACCTAAGTTTTCTTTCTTAAGTTCGGGAAATTCGTGAAAAGAATTTGAAAAGATTCATACCTTTGCATGTTGCCATCAATACAGCATCCAGTAAGTGTGGTTAGTACAAGACTTTTTGATTTTTGATTCAAAATTGAAGAAAAGTGAACAACTTCACTAACATATTTAACACGACTGCTCATTTGAAATTTGCACTCTTCCTCCATGGGATAAAAATTTGCATTTCACAACTGCAAATGCCGAAGCCTGATAAGAGACATGTCTCCCAATTAAGAAGGTCCTGTTCAGGTATAACAACTAATAAATGCGTTTGTGCCTTGACAGTACTAAATAAAAAAGCATGTTTAAACTATTGCAGAATAATGGAATTAGTGTCTTACTTATTATAAACATGGATGCCTGTAGTCAAAGGTAGGAATGTGTTTTTAAAAATATCGCAAAATTTTCACGTTGTTTCTTCTCCCATGGTTACAAATCGTCAAAAAAGATTCGCCAAACAGTGCCACAGGGATTTAGAATTTTGTTTATAAGCAAATTTTACGTAGTCATATCGTGGTAATAAGAGCATTTAGAGCAGTTTGTCCTAGAAGTTAATTATTGCTCTTGCAGTGCTTTATTCGTTCTCTAAACTTGGTACAATTAGGAACCCTGATGGTGCATGATTTTAAAAGTTATGAAAAACTTCAAATTCCAACAATCTTTGTAGTTCCCTAAATAACTTTATACCTTAACATTTTTGATTCCTAAGACTATTATATTAATGTTAAGCTGAACTGTCAACTCAATTAAATAAACAAGTATAAAGTCGAAAAATCAGAAAAAATATAAGTATGGCCATACTGAAACTTCTGATAACATCTTTTAAAAAGTTCAATTATCTGGTAAATTTTTGGTATTCTCTCACATTTCAAGTTTCATTAAAATCAAACTAGCTGTTGGGAGATGTGTGTTGAGAATGGACACATCTATCGACTTACTCCCTTTATAGGGAAACAAACGCACCCACCCACCCACAGACAGACATTTTTTAAAAACCACTTTTGGGTTCCTTGGCCACAAAACGCGTATTTCCGTTAAAATCTAAGATTCAAAAATTTGCATGAAATCATCACTTTCCTTACTTCAGTAGAAGTATGTGAAAGTAAAAAGTATTATCGAGGCCAGTCAGAGTTTAATTGGTCAAGAGCCTAAAAATAAACGGCTGCCATTGGCTGCTACTGTGGCTGAATATTCGATTTAATACCATATAGGCTTGACAAATCTGATTGGTCATTATACAGTGTGTGGATAAAGTATGGAACAAATTCAATATCTCCCGAAATATTATATTTCAGTAAAAACGCTCGGACACTGAAACTTTAGTTTTATCCCGGCCACATTTTAAGCATATTGCTGTTGCTAAAGGGTCACGTGACACGGCGCAGTGATTTGATCCTTATTTTTTTTTAATGGAATAGTATGCCGTGTGACGGCTCATTTGAAAGCTCTTTTCAAGAGGAATTCAGAGTACTGTTCTTTTTTACTAAATATTGACCGATAATGTTAGGATAACCATTGAATATCTCACAAAAAACACCGTTTTTGGGACAAATCTGGTGTGCGATTTTTAGTTTTGTTTTAATTAAAGAACAGTACTCTGAATTCCTCTTGAAAAGAGCTTTCAAATGAGCTGTCACACGGCATAGTGTTCCATTAAAAAAAATAAGGCGCAATTCACGGCGCCTTGCCACGTGACCCTTTAGCAACAGCAATATGCTTAAAATGTGGCTGGGATAAAACTGAAGTTCAAGTGATCGAGCGTTTTTACTGAAATACAATATTTCGGAAGATATCGAATTTGTTCCAGACTTTATCCGTATGTACGAATAAAATGATCTACGTAATCAGCTGACTAAATTGTAACAGAATCGGGGATGGTGGCATAAGTGGGAACATTATTGTACTAATGCACAATTTAACCTTCTCTCAATATTCATAAACTTTGCAAGTCGTTGTGGACAAGATATTTTCAAGAACAATATGTTGTGCACTATATTTTGACAATCTAAAGTTACATCAAGTTAGATGAGGTTACCTACTGTTATGCATTTTTGCTTAAATAGGTAACCTTGGAAACACCAACTAACTTTGTGTAATATCAGATTTCCAAAAAATTTAGTGATTTATTATAATAGACGGAGAGCTAGCAACGTCAGACTACAGAATTTCTTCATGGAAGTTTCAAATCTCTCCGTATTCTAAAATTGATTTCATCCACTAAAATGCAAGTCTGGCTGGCAAGATCGGTTGCATGTCAATATGGGTGGCTCTGTAAGTACCCCAAAAAATAAGAAACATACATTATAGTATCAAAGCTGTTTTTTTTTACTTAATACCTAGTAATATTAGTAATATTCTAGTTATGTTGCCAGCCCATTATGTGCAAGGCTCTGCAAGACTTATGTGAACTTCCTGAGGTGGGCACCTCATTGACAGTATAATGTCAGAGCCCTATGAACCACGTAATGGTCTGGCAACATAACTACAATATTACTAAGTATTAAGTAAAAAAAACTGAGCTTTGATGCTACAGAGTGGCTAGGAAAACCCCGGCCACTTTTCTTGCGGCGGTCAAGAGGTGGCGCTTTAGTAAACAAAAATTAAATTAAAATACTGGCAACAACGCAGAATCCAAGCGTATTTAATAACTAAAACGTCTTGGATTCTGCGTTGTTGCCAGTATTTTAATTTAATTTTTCTTTACTAAAGCGCCATCTCTTGACCGCCGCAAGAAAAGTGGCCGGGGTTTTCCTAGCCACTCTGTATAACGTATGTTTCTTATTTTTGAAGTACTTAAAGAGCCACCCCTAATGACACGCAACCAATCTCGCCAGCCAGACAAACATTTTAGTGGATGAAACCAATTTTAGATTACGGAGAGATTTGAAATTTCCATGATGAAATTCTGTAGTCTCGGACATTGCTAGCTCTTAGACTATAACCAAAGCTTTGCTAATCATCATATTTTCCTCCCATGTGCTAGTTCCAGAATTTGTTATAAACTGGTTAATCAATTTTACAATACTGAAAAAACATCTGCATATTAGGTATTACATCTGTTTGCACTAGTATATACATTTTATCAATGATAGGTGTACATTTATAGATAAATATATGCATAGGACTTTCGTATTATCAATATTTTTGTGCAGTACATAAAATACATTTTACTGAAATAAAAAAAAAACATTTCAAGTAGTTCTTCTACGATATTTCTTTGTTAAAGTAATAATTAACATTTACACTAAGCCTTAACAAAAAGTGTAAGTTGCAATCAAAAGCTCACCAAAAAAATATGAAAGTGATAATATTCCTGGTTTGTATATTATATTTAATGAAAAACCAAAGTTTAAAAAATACCATTTCAACTATTCACCTTGTTCCTCTTGGAAACACTAGTTCCAGAATATATAAACTTAAAAAAGTACATGACTTCAGTCCCAAACATCTAATTTTATGAAATATTCATTTCATTTTATCACAGATACACATAATTCAGTCCGGGTTCAAAAAGAAAGCTAACTAATTTTCCACATATTATTTCAAGCAAACTATCGGAGCTTACTGTACATATTTACTTTTGCAAGCAAAATAGTTAAAGCAGTTGATCACATTGTAATAATTAAATTCTTCAATAAAACACACATTTTATTTGTACCCCTTAACCAACAATTACTTTTAAAAGTTTGTATGTAGATTAATTCTACTGCAAATAAATGTTTAAGATTCATTTGCATTACAATTAATATGCGAATCAATTGAAATTGTTTATTTAAATGTGACGTATATAAACATCTCTACATAATGTAATATGAGTAGGATAGGTTTTAGTACTTCAAAATGTACATTTTCCTCTTTTCAATTTTTAAGCACACTCATGTTCACACTACATAGTTTATTAAAAATTAAATTTTTTTCTGGTAAAAACACTAAAATCCTTTACATGCAAGACATTTAGCAACACTGTTAATCTGTGACCTCCAAGGTTTGTGCTAAGTGATATTGTTAAACTTTTTTTTTCTTTAATTTATTAAATCAAACAATTTCATAATTTTCTGTAAAATTTAACAATGCCTATGTCAGAGGCTAACAGAAATTGCATAAATATAAGTATTGTGACTTTTGCAGGAATTAATCAATTAAAAAAGTAAAGTTCAAGACGAAAATATTTTAATTCCCTAAAATATAGATAGACTCTGTTAAACAAGTAACAGTTTTGGCAGCACTCATTTTTGTTATAATTCAAGATCTTTCCAAAACATGTGAACATTTCAATAATAAGCTATAATTACGAGGCTGGTTCAAATATAAACTGGAACACCGTGCATTGTTGTGGAGAAGACAGATGCTTCTGACTTCCTGTTCCCCCCCTGATGTCTCTAACATTTGTTGTGGTTTTTGGGTGGGCCTTAATTAGGGAAGATCTATAACAACTGCGATGTTTTTGGATGCCTTGCACCATTCATGGACCTGACGTTTTTAAAGGGTATTGTTACCGAAAGTTTTCATCAATAAGAAATTTGATAATTCGTCGTGCAACAGAAGGATGGACAACGTGTTCACTCATGATGACACTTACTAATTAAAACCAAACAAATCAGCGAGGCTTCATAGAGGAGGCTACTAGATAGTCCCCTACAACTACTGGAAAAATCATTTTGTTCTATTTTAATTTACAAGACCACACCAACAAATGTTCTGATTATATTTTTTGAGCAAGTTTACATATCTGAAAAAAATTCTAGCACTACATAAATGGCTAACATCGAAAATGTTCTTATTATCTCCACAGGTAATTTATAGAAATCTTAGCACCTATAAAAAAAGTAAATTTATTGCTTCATACAAAAAAAAACTTTCGTTGTTACGAAAATGACCAGCGACATTATTACACAGTATTTTTGATTTATTTCTCTTGGTTGCTCAAGTTCCAAGGGTATGATTACAGCCTTACATTTTCTAAAAGTTACAATACCTAAATTTTCTTCAAAAAATATTGAATAAGTTATTTTTCTACCAACTCACCAAATATTGTATTTAGTTAAGATGTTATAAAAACAAACTTCAAACAGGGTGCTAGGTAAATAAACGACAATGCAACCCAAATAACAAATTCCACGGCAACTGGGAACATTGAAATTATTATATAGTTACTATGGATCTGCAAATTAGATTGCAAGTGACACATGTTCATCTTTTAAATGTCAGCATTACTTGATTAAACCTTTAATGTGATATGACATCTACAGGAAAAAACGGGTTTTGGAGGTAAACAATGCAACTTAAGATGGTGAAAAGCAACATTTTTAGTACCTTTTCTATGACCAATTTGAATGAACAACAACTATTAATGGAAGATATATTTTGTAGGATATAAATTGTTCAGTTTTTTAACTTTGACATTCAATATAGCTGTACATTTCTATTAACATGCTTCCAAAATGTTAATGTAAAATCGTACGCACCTGACTGTAACCATGTTTAGTATTAATATTTGTTCTGCTTACAGAGTTTTCCTGGTAAGTAAAAATAACATTTTATGGTTTTATGCCATTTAATATGCTTTAACATCATTTTTTTTCTCAAAATTCTGTTAATTATTTACAGAGGTTAATTGTTACTGTATTCAGATGTAGAGTTTTTTAACACCAACATGCTTCTTCGCACATTTTTTTTAAATAATATTGAAGGTTAACACCTTAAATTCTATTTTTTTTGCTATCTTAATATTTTACAAAAGAACAATGTTTGTGTCACTGCTACCACTGGTGTTTAAAAATATGTACATTATTTTGTGCCATTTGGAAATTTTTTTCACTATGAAACTGCTATAGTTATACTATCTAAGAGATAGTTGAAATAAAAACATATTTAAATGAAAATCCCATTTTATATTTTTCAACCAATCAGGTTTGAATATTTTTAGCTTATATGACGTTGATTTCACAGAAATTCCTCTCGCCACAGTGTTTTCCGAAAATCAACACCATGAATTTAATTTCTCTCATGTTTCCGTTTTGTTTCCTTAGTTATGCACAAAGCGAATAAATAATTGGCATTTTTCAAATTTAAATTCCAAACAAAATGATATTTTCTAGCTGAATTTCCTTAGGAAATCAAAACCAGCTCGACATAGATTGTATATGAAAATCACAAAATTAAATCAGTCAAAAAATAATCTGATTTAAGTATTAGCATGTCTGCTCTGAAAATCAATTAAACTAAAATTCGTATAGTTGAAAGAGTTAACTTAAACTACATGGTTAAAGGTTTATTAATTGTTTTTGGTAGCTATATATGTCAAACATTACTGTACTAGTGCATATCTGTTTTGTCTACAGCAATAAAATTATTAAAATCCAAGATGATTCAAACATAGTAAATGGCTTACAAATTGTTCCGCAATGGAATTAAATATTCAAAAGGAATGTTGTGTTCATCCAACAGTAACACAAAAAAAAACTTTAGAGTGCAGTATGCATGCAATTGAAAATTCTTTAAAATTAGATACCATATAAGCCTAAAAACAAAAGTAAAAGTGAAAAAGACTTTTTAATATTATTTAACGTGCAAAAGGACTGGTACAAACATTGATCAATGGCAAAAATTAGTGACATAAAACTAACAGAACAGAGCAGATGTTTAATAAAAAACTTGTTTAACATTAATTTGTTTAGTATTTTTTACTATTGTTTTGCAATTTTGCGTTTCCATCGCCTAAAATTAAAGAAAACATAAAGAATGTTGGAAATATTAAGTAATTATATGGAGTTTTAATGATCTGAGTTGCTATGGAATTTATTTGTATATCCATCTTAGATTTGGTATGTCAGTGGGTATAATCTCTGACAAAATTAAAATAATAGAAATAATAGAATTAATTGGTTGTTGTTTAATTTGTAAAAACATTATGTATAAAGCCTAATGTATTTATATATTTTTTACTTTTTAAATTGATTTAAATTTTAACTGTTTATTATACATTCTGAGCTGAATAAAATGGGATGTTTTAAGACATAAATATAAGAATTGTTTCTCCTGAAAATAATGTGTTTTAAACATAAACAAAAACTGTTTGCAGTTTAATTTTGGCTTTACTCGAAGTGACAACAGAGATATAAAACAAAATTATTGGCTTAAATTACCATTGCTCATTTTCTTGATTTTTTTAATTATTAGAGCTACTTGCGTAAAATTAATAATTTGATAGCATCCCAGTTAAAATATACTCTAAAATAATGCCTTGATAGACAAATTTTCATTACTTTTTTAAATAATACACAAAAAAATTAACTTCTACTGTTGTAACATCGATTTACTGTTAAAGTATACAGAGTTCAATCACTGAATGTGGGTTGCTTTATATGACTTGGTAAAAGCAATCTGCAAAAGATGTATATAATGTTCCCAATGAACATCTTATCATTCAACAGAGCATATACACACATTTGCAAAATTTTGTGGCTTGTGCGTTATTATTTTTGTTATTCTAAAATAATAAAAATATTTAAGGTATTTTACATAAGTGAATAGGTACTTAAAATACATTTTCTAGGTTTTTTTTAATCTTGAAATCAGAAAATATGTCTGGGATTTGAAATTACATTTTTTAAATTGGGTCTACGAGAAATCTGATCTTTTACCGTTGCTTATTAGAACAAGCTAATGAACAATATGACTTCAAACATGTAATAGTTGTTACCTTCAGCTGCACTAGAAATGATGTCAATGACTATATATATTATCTCGGCGCCTCCATTAGATGGAAACTTCATCCAATCGTGTCCATCGGCTTGAATTTCACTAGATAAACCGTTTAGCTTAAAATTTCGATTGAATGCGACAGCTAAAGTCAATCTCATAATTTTGTGGGCTTGAATTGAATGAAGTGGATCCAAGCGTCGCTTTTATGAACATTAACACGACCGTAATTTTATGTAGGTATCACTTCCTGCTAATTATTTGTGGGGTTTGGGTTATTTGTGCAGTAAATTATTGTTCAAAAGTTAAGGAAATGACAATAAGGAGATTAAAAGAAATAGGAACATATGGTCAGTGTAAGTAGTTGTGTTTTTATAACATTAATTAATGAAAACCATGTGTTGAAGATACTTGCAAAACATTAGTTGCACCTACGAAAAATGTTTCACAATTGCACAATAATAGTTGCAGATGAAAAAGTACAAACCTACCAGTTGTTGTTTTGCAATAATTTCATGATATTTATTAACAAAAATACCGTGCAATGAGGTTTTGTAGAATTGAAAGTGAAGCAAAATGATGTTAGTTAAACAAGAATGCTATCTTTGCGTTATGTTGCCTTGATCTTTCTTGAAGTGTAATGATCTGGAGTAGGAGTTGTGTAATTCGCCAAAGTGTACAGATTCAAGTTCCATGCTCCTCCCTCTAAACTTCAAGCGATTTTCTGGTTTCTCCAATTTTGAATAAGTACATGCACTACGAGACGCATCAAACTTTTTACATCCAAACTATTTTATTGTACAACTTTCAATCCACTTTAATTTGAACCACTATGGATGTGATTTTAAGACGATTTGAATGCTCATGAATGTTGAAATTTCATAGCATAATGTAGCTTTTGAAAATCTGAATCTACATCAATTCAGCCACTATAAAATTAAAAAAAAAAATAATTTCTAAAAATAGAGGCTGAGGAGAAGGTGAATGGATGTGGCAGAATATATATAAAAAGACTGAGGGCAAGAAGGTGGAGATTGAAATCACCGAATAGAGAACAATGCAAAATAAATTTCAAAGGCCCGCGGTGTATTGTAAAGGCCCGTAGATCCAAACAAAAAAAAAATCTAAAAAGAACTTTTGGGTTTAAAGAACTGAAAAAAACTGAAATTTTGAATTTTCTGGTTTTTGGTTGTAACACATTAGTCATTTATTTTACATGCTTCTTGTATCATCCGACATTCTTTTATGCTGAATCAAATTATTTATCGGATTTGATACAACTGCTACGATTGTTGATTTCAACTAGGGATGTTGGCTGAATACCAAACATTCGGCGAATATTCAGCAAACTACTCTGCCAAAGAGCCGAATACTGAATGTTAGACCAATTATTCGGCCAAATACTAGGCCAGCTATTTGGTAAGTGCCAAATATTTCCTAACTCAAGTCAATTATACAGACACGTGCTGAATATTTAGTGATAATAAATGTCTGGGTTAATTGCTTTACATAAACGGATAGCTTCCAGTTTGGCTACAGAAATTATAATTTTGTTTTAAAGTATTTTAATCTTAATTGTGGTATCAAAATTTTCAAAACATTGCAATTTAGTAGTTTTCATGTAGTACCCAAAATGCTGAATACTCGACCAACTCAAAAAACTATTCGGCTTATTCACATATTCGGCAATTTAAAAAAAATGGCTGAACATTCGGACCATCGAATACTTGGTGCATCCCTAATTTCGACCAAGTTTGTTCTCTTACAGGTGACAATTCCAATTTTTCTATATTTAAATTGTTTTTTTTTTCTGAATTCCTCTGCGTCTCACACAGTTCGTTTTGTTAAGTTTTAGTAATTTTATTAAAACAAATATTACAATAGTGTTTTAAGAAGCCCACATCATTTAAATTATATTTAAAATTTTTTGTAGTAGACCATGAAAAAAATCTTAGGAAAATAAAACAAAACACTATTTTTATTTCCTGTGACATTTAAATCTTTACTAAAGATTTTTAGCATAAATATGTCGCTTTCAAGCAAAGATGAGAGAAAGAGTTACTATTCTTCTAATAAAAATTGTGTTATTTCAACGAAAGATACTGAAAATCATTGTAATCAGATTAAAAATAGGCAGACTGTGCACTAGCAAAGTTTAAACTGCGCAACTGTTCGTTTGTTCGCATGAAACATTCTATTTTATATCTAAGCATGCACACTGGCACACAATAAATTTCATATGTGCAACCGAACAGTTGCACAACTAAAAGTTGCCTACCTTAGCAAGAAATATGTGAAATAAAAGTAAATGCAGCCATAAACAAAAATTCAACTTTTAGGATTTTTTCAAAATTCTCTCAGAAACTAAGCAGCAAAATACTACAATTTATTTTAAGATTATTAGCGAGCATAATATTTCGCAACTATGTCCCAATTTAACCGTCCTTGTATCTCTTCAAACAATCGAGATCCCAATAGCGAGTAGTGAATTTAGAAAAATATAAAAAGTTGTGAAAGGAGACCATTTGCAGAATATTGAAAGAGTCTAGCTATAGAATGCACAAATATATTCTTTTATTATTGCTCTAGTTCGTCTTTAAATCAAACTAATAATAATGTTTTTATACAAAACGGTATCATTAATTTACAACTGCAAAACTATAGAACAACTTAACAAATCAAATATAAAAAGATGCAAAACAGCAAGGTTTAAGTTTATACCTAATAATTTATTGGAAAAATTGTAGATATGATAATAGAATCAATTATAAGCCCTATCTGTCTTTATCCTTATTTTCATGAAAAAAGGTACCTAACCTAGGCTGTATTGTATTAAAAATTGGTTTGACTTGTTCCAACATAAATATTAAAAAAATGTGTCAAACATTTTCATCATTTAAATCAGCAGTGCTCAACCAGTCGATCATGAGTCATGTGTTAGTACTAGATTGCCAAAAAATTTTTAAAAGTGGTTGGATAGTTAACAGACCAGGCAAATGTAAACATAGCCTTTGTTACCAATTATCGAGTACATACATTTGTTTTACCAACTACAAACACTGCAAAAATCACATTGGCAGTTTTATTAAACTTTAAATTTGCATTGCAGTGAAATAATAAAAATAAAGTTAATTAAGAAGTGTTTTATACAAACCCCACTTATCTCTGTGAATTGAAATTTTCTACAAAGCAGAGTCAAGTTTCGCATTAAATGTGGAATTTAATGTTGCTGTTTGTTATAATTGTGTATTGTGTTTTTTTTTCAATGACCTATTTCTACTACCAAGGACTAACCGACACAAGTATATAGTACATTTCACGATGTTTTATAATTGGTAAGTAGTTCTAGGCATATAAAAGGTTGAGCACCCCTGATTTAAATCAGCGATACCTGCCTTATAGGTTTCTTTAACTAAAATTACTTTCGTGTTGACTAATAAGAGGACAGTCTTCCGATTTCGTGCTATATTTAATCGCAAAGTAGTTTACTTAGCAATATTAACTACATAATACGTACTTGCCATTAAATTCACTGAGGTTAAAAAACAATTCTAACAATTATTTTATTTTTAACACAAATAACAGACTTGACTAATTGACAGTTGCTGGCAGGAGGAAGTGTAGTTTTGGTAGTGTAAAGTCAAGTACCTAATGTACAGGGATAGTGTATAAACATCTCTAGTTATCTTACATCTTTGGTTTCTCTTTAAGCAAGTAGTGATAATGGAGGTAACGATTTAAATTCATAAACTAAAACTGTGTGAATGATTTTCAATCTAATGACATGTAAATTTATTTTTTGGTATGAACTTATATCTGGGAATTTTGTTTCTGTCTGAAATCATATACATAGTGTACCAGGAATGGCTCACACATATACCACTATGCTAAAAATAAGTGAAAACGTAGATATCAAAATATTCTTCAAGCCATAGTCGATGCAGTTACACTTTTAGAGTTTAATGAAGATTAAAATAAAAACTTATTAAATATTTTGTAATTAAAATGTGCTAAATATTTATCTATGGGACATTTTAAATGTTTTAATTATAATCACAACCTGGCACTAGTATCAAATAATATCCATTTTTCTAGATGACAGTTGTTAGTCAAAATGCAAATAAAAACCACCTTTTATATGATACATTGCTAACGATATGCAGATACAAAATTAAAAATTTAATTTTAACAGTTCTACCATAAAAATAAACCAATAACTAAGATGAATTTTCCAATGCTACCAACCAACGTCAGCTTTGAAAACTGACATTTGAAATGAATGGATGTTATTTGAAATTTCTGACTACGGAACCTATTAACATCAAGGTCCATACAAATCAACTTTGGTGCGAAAAATACGTCATCACATTCACGATTGGTTTTGAACCTGGTAATACATTGCTAATAACCACTCATTTTTGATTCATGTTGCGACGTCACTGGTTAAAATCAAAAGTTAGCGGTATTAACACAAGCCTGAGGAGGTAGTAGTTTCTGGTTATACGACTATCTCTTTCTAAAATAAAAATGAGGAATAGAGGAACCGATTTTTGGGTAGTTTTCAAACACACCTAGCCATCTTCAGCTCAACACTAAAACACAATGACAATATTCAGATATTTTTTTAGTGTTGAGCTGAAGACTGATAGGTGTGTTTGAAAACTACCAGAAAATCGGTTACTCTATTATCAAATAAACAAGCTGAAAAATTTTGGACCTTTTTACTTCATTTTTATTTTAAGTAATGTCTTTCATGAATACTCTCAAATATTTATGTCTTTCTAAATGACATTTGAAGTTACATTAGTCTTCTGGTTGGACAAATGTGGTCCAAACCAATGCATTAGATTCATCTGGTCAAATGATATCATAGGTTAATAAATAATAACGCTGCTTTAACTCTATTGACAACCTGATATCTGAATTGAAAACCCTTATTATACTAGGATGCTATTTTGAGGACCACTGACAGACGTCAAAAACAAGTCATATTATAGACAATTTACGATCAGAATAATTTGATCGTAATAATGCGAGGTTGTTCAGCTTTTAATTACACGAATCATACTAGCCATGGATTAAGACTTTTTCGTTTGCCAACTGATGCAAAAAGAAAAAAAACACCGACTAATAACGAAATTGGATATTTTCAAAATTATATAAGATATTTAAAATCATTTACTGTTGTGAGTATTTTAAAGTGTTTATAGCTAAGAGACATAAACACAGAGCTTTTTTATAAGGAGATACTATTGTGTAATATTTACTACAAGTAGATACTGTATACTAAATATAATAACTTTCTCAAACAATTCTAAAAACATTTGGACTTACACCAATTTGAAAATAATCATCAAGATGGGAAAATAAAACTTAAACCAAAAGGTATTCCCACTATTTTCGTCCATGTGAATTCAAAAGAGAATTGATTGTTTTCCATCTGTGTTAACTTCTACTTCAACAGATGTTCTTGATACAGAATTGTCTACCGATTTAAATGAGAAAACAGTTTGTACACCAATATGCATCATTGTTAAAAATTCATATTAAAAAAAAAACTTTTTTAAAGGTTATTGGAATAATGAAAAACAACATTAAGACAGATTTAAAAGAAACTAAAAAGAAAAGAAGACAAATTGAGGAAGAAGTTAACAGTTTGAATCAACACAATGAACAATTAACTGGTTCTTCTACCGTTTGATCAAAATTAACGAAATCTGACCAGACTCTGAAAGCTTAAACGCATGTCATTGATTGACACACAATTTGCTTTATCTGTCATACATACCAGAATAATGACATTTAATAGTCAACTAAAGATATGCCTTTAAAGATTCCAGTGCCAACCTGGATTTTGTTTATTTTTGATCTCATATATTTGACTTGCAATATCTAGTTATACTCCCATCACCATCAGTATCAAATTTCACGGAGCACCGCCATCTTGCGGACCGCTGGTGTTTGAATGTGATGGCCCGTAAAGTTGATTTCTATGGACGTTGTCTTAACATCTGCTGCCATTTTTTTCAAATCCAACATTACTGAACATTAATATTTACGTTTTTACTTATTTTTGGGGCCTTCACAATAAAACCTATTACAGAAAATATTCTGTACTAAAAGAATTAAATGGTAAAAATAGTATAACTACGAACCATTAGCATTAGCTGTACTTCTAAAATCAAATTCATTTCCGTTTGCAACACAATTTTCATCAAGGACACAACTAATATTTTGCTTGGAACAATAGCTGCCATCAGATAGTTGACCATCAAAACTGTAATTGTTTTTATTATCCCCCATTAAGATATCACAATTTAGGTTTGTATCATTTACATTGAACATATCTACGTTGTAAATTTCATCGTTACTTTCAGAATTTTGAAAAAAAGGCAAATTCTGATTAATTTCCATGCTTGTAATAGCTTTTTCTTTTATAGGTTGTCCATTTAGCAAGTAGTCTTGACCATGGTTATAAGAAAATGTTTCATTTATTGTTAGTGGTGTAGATGGATAGGATCTGTAATTTTTGGTTATACCAGTTTTGGAGTTAGAGCATGGTACAGGTGTGCCAGGAACAGATCGAGATGGATGGTATTTTGTGGTATAATTTATATCAGAACTTATATCTACGTCTATGCTTTGAGAACGTCCCAAACCTCGTAGGTTCGGTAACACTGGTGTGGTATGAGAAATATTTACATGATGTCGATCAAAATCCACACAGGGTTCAGTATCGAAATTTTCTTCATTAACCGACAGACTTGAATTTTTATTTAATGGTACACCAACATTAGAAACATTAGTAAAAACATTGGTTTGTTGTAAAGAAGTTTTATTACATTTCACTTTCATAGTAGTTGTTGACATATCAACTCCTGAATTTTGTAAAACTACTTCACTTGGACATGTTTCGAGAGTACTGAGAATTTTATTCATATTAATATTTTCATTAGCAGAAAACGAATCAAAGTCATTAAATTCATTTTGTATTGGCGGAGTGGGATCTACAGAATGATTTGAAGATGAACCCATAAATGGAAATTGAGTTATAAATGAATTTTGTACAAGAGGCGAATGCATGTTTTCATTTGACTTGAGTGACATTTGATGTAAAGGAACAGACTGAGATCGATAACCTGCATCTAAATTTAATTGTGAAATATTGTTAGAGAAAAGCTGACTAATTTCTGAAGATAAAGAATCATGTGCATTAGCAGACAAACTTTGTGATCGAGTGTAATTAGGAGTGTACATAACTTTATTACTTGAATTAAGAAGTTTTTGCAGTAAATTTGAATTTCTTGTTTTAATAGGTAATTTTGGACTTGCGGGGGCTGACATAGGTAAGTAGTTGGTCATTTCTGTGGAAATTACTAGTTGATTTTGAACTTCGTGTGATTCATTTGTTTGATTCATCAACTTATCACTTTCATTATGTGTATCTGTTTCTTGCTTAACTCGAAGGCTTGTTTTAGGCGAAATTATCGGCTTTCGAGTAGATGTAGCGTTCAACAAACCAACTGATGTATTGGGTGCATTAACTATATAAGAATTGTGTATATTACCTTTAGATCTAGGAACAGGTGTGTTTCTAGGACTAACAAAAGGACTTACGGTTGTACTGGAGCATTTTGATTGCCTTCCATTTGGTGAAAGGGGTCCTGGTGAAATTGGAGTAAAGTTGAAATTTTTCCTGCGAGTATTTGGACTTGGTGGAACTGCATCATCTTGATGAAGAATTTCAAAGCTTACTCTTCTACGTGCATTTACGTTCGAACTGCTAGAATAGGTAGATAGATCATTTGTTCTTTGAAGTGTCATGTTTAGATTAGGAGGAATACATGAATTACTTTTGTAATTAGTTTTTGTAAATGCACTTATGTTGGAACTGAGAAGAGAAGATAAATTTAATCCATTTTCTTGTAACCCACTGGTGTGTTCAACTTCTGTAGTATTTCCTTGTGTGTTATTAAGATCCAAATTCATGTTTTGCTGAGTAATTAGAAGTTGACGTAGTTGCGTCAACTTTGATGAAACATCTTGCTCAGGAGTTTTATCCTTATTTTGTTCAAAATATTTTACAATCTCCTCTTCATGTTCTTGGCTATTATTAGCACCCAAATAATCATCTAATGCAGATTTATCAATATCTCCTATACTTATCAAACGTTCTCGAGAAAGAGACATATCAGATCCATCCACAGCTAAAGATGTAAGGCTACTATCAATTTCCGTCTTAAATGTATCTTGAACCAACTTCTTCATACTTTTTTGCTTTTTTTCACTTTTATTTGTAAAGTTTGTATAATTAGTTTGTTGAGATCGAAAGTCCACAGCATTAACAGGAAGCTGCGGGTTGTACACACCAATATCACAAGGTTCTGGCTTAGGTTGAATGGCTTTGTACTTTGCGCTCTTTGCTCTCTTGGGTGAGGATATTGGAGGAAATTTGCTCACGTTATTATTTAAACGAGGTATAGGCACCTTGCCAACGACATTTGGTTTGGGTACAAAATCACTCACATTCTCACCGCTACTTTCTTTATATATTTCATTCGTATACTCACTCACTTCGTCGGTTGAAACCGTCTTCTGGAAACTGCTGAAGTCAGGTAACGCTTGTAGATTAGTGAAATCTATTGATTTATCACAGATGGGCTGGAGGCCATGTGCCGGACTTATATTAACATCACCTACTGCTGGAGTGGTTGGTGATGTAGTTAAAGAACTACTGGTAGATAGACTCTGTAATTTACATTTTTTACTACGTCCTTTTTGCTCAACCTTTGGTGACTGGAGCTGTAACAATTTGTAAAAATAAAAACTATGTACATATTCATGCGTCTAAACACGAATATGTATTAACATATACAAAATGAGGCAAAAAAAATCAAAAAAAACATTGTCCGTTTGCAATTACTAGCAGCATTATAACGTCTGTGCATTACTATACTACTACAGGGGACCAGCAAGTGGTCTTGTGGTTAGAGTATTAGGCTCTACAACTAGACTCCCAACGGCAGTAGGTTCGAATCCTCTGCACGTCGGAAATTTAAAGTTAAACCCTGCGTGTCCATGGACGTTGTGTGTGGTGTGTATGTTGGGTTGCATGTCTTTTCAGGGTGGGGCATGTTAGACTAGTGAGTAGCACTAAGTACGCTGAGCCTGGGTAAGGGGGTAGGATGGGAATCATGGAGTTGGCTTCACGCACAGCCCCACAATTCTTTAAAAAAAACTACTACAGGGTGGCAGGGTGATTGAAGAAATCATATGTTTTGTATGTTGTTTTTCATAAGAAAAGTACGCAAATATACCAGAAAAAAATATTAATTACAGTAAACACTGTATAAAATTTTCAACTGCCAGAAGTTAATATTTTTAAAAGCAAAAATTTGTCTGTTTGCAACTACTAACAGCATTAAAACCTCTGTGTATTACTATGCCACTACAGGGTGACCCAAAAAATACTACCAAAAAATTTTAGTTTCCAAGTCCAAACATTTTTTAATGTCATCACAATACCTGGTTTTGTTAAATTTAATAAAAATAAGATTATGTGCACTACAAAAGAAGGGTGGGAGCAAAATATAGATATAAGACAATAGGAACAATAACCAATAGAAATGGAAAGATTGATCAAAAAGGATGCAACAGAATTTGCAAGATGGGTAGAGCGTACTATCAGATTAACAATACTCGGATAGGAAAAAAAGATATAAGTAACACAAGAAGAACAACTAAACTGGCATGGGCACCTTGTTAGCATGGGAGATGAGAGGATCCCCAGCAAAATGTTGTACTGTGTTAAGCTTTGCTTGTTTATGTTTATAGTACATTAAAATCCAAAACAGATTTAATTTTTATTCAATAGCTTCGTATAATTTAGGAATAAGAATATTAACTTAAAAAATCTTTGAAAAAATAAAAGGTGCCAATTTTACTATGGGTTCTGTGGCACACCTTCTTAATTCAGGGATGTAAGTTGAGTTTTCCTGTTGAAAATTACCCAAAATTAAAATTTTCCGAAAATTTTTCCAACGCTTTTGGAAATTTTCCAATATTTAAATTTGCCGCCGTTTTCAAACTGGTAAGGCACACATCTATCTCTAAACTGTCACGCAAGGTGTTTTGTATTGTCCTCAAATATTATTCTCTATGATTTTAACTTTGCAATTAAACTACTCCTTTATAGCTCAACTTTTCCAAGTAATTTTCTAGAATATTTCCGGAACATTTTCCCAACGTTATTTTTCTGGAAAATTTACACCATTGGCTTTTAGGGTTACATTTGTTATCATTACCAAGACATTGTTATCTGGAAGTTATAAATAAATAAAATATATAAATAAACTGTAAATGAAATGTCAATTATAAAAATTTATAATTTACGAGATAAAGTACAAGATGTAGTATCAGGCATGGTTAGTGTATGTTTTGTCATCAACTATAATGGGGACAAGTCAGAAGACAAAGAAACCTGTACTATTATACTAAATAGATAAAAATGGCTTATCTGGGTGACTGGTCAGTTAAGAGGATAGTTGTAGGACATTCAAAGAATTCATCAATAGAGTAGAAGGCTTTACAGCATAGAACTTGTAATTTATTGACAAAGGCTTGCCTATTCTTCTGGTATGTGGTTATAAATCTTGATGCTTTGAATGGGGAATTGTCTCTCTAACATTTTTTTTGTAACTTGAAAATTCTATCTATATCAACCGAATTTCCACACAATATATTCCCATATGTCAAGTCAGAGTGAATGTATCAATAGTAAGCTAGCAGGTAGGACGGAGTACAGGGCCTATTATCTATTAGGCACCATAGGCACAGGCCTAGAGCGGCAATATTTTGGAAGCAGCAACAAATTGTGTAAGAAACTTGACAGACTTTGGAAATGTTTGATAGAACTGCGATTGGTTTATAGTTAGTTATTTTTTTTGTCTCGTTTCTTGTGGATTGGTTTGATGATTGTTCTTTTTAATTCATCAAAAAAAATACTGGTGGAAAGCCTTAAGTTTGTAAATATTTAACTATTAAAAATTAATAGTTTATTAATAAAATAAAACGCTTGGTAATTGTTTCACAATTTGTTGGTTTTTATTTACTCGATTCGAGTTTCAACCATCACGGTTATCGTCAGGAGTTTACAAACAAAACTAAAACTAAAAACCTACAAATGTACAATACTACTCATTCTGTCGTCGCCGATTTTAAGTGTTAACACGTGTTTTTATGCTTTGTATACTGCAGGTCCAGGAGGGGTGAATTACCTAAATTGGTGTGGTCGTTTACTATATTTTTATTATTATTTATTGCCTTTTTTATTTCTAAATTTTCCAATTTATTTAAACGTTTGCCCTTGTTTTCTACGTGTAAAATTTTTTTATCTGTGTGTTTGAAAAAAATTGTAAACGTCGAAAACAATGAACAATTTAGCATAAACAAAATTTTTGTACCAGCCCCCATTTATTAAATAAAGAGGTAGAAAATTTCTATTTTCAAAAATTCATAGGCGTCGCAGAGAAAATAGAAAACTGAGACACGAACCAAATTGCAGATGATCCATAGCTCTATTACCCTACAAAATTAGAAAACAACATGAGCCAGTTTTTGAGCTATATTTTTTTGAAATTTTCAATATTTTGAACATATTTTTCACTTCATAATATTTATCTTTCGAAAACTTTTGTGCACACTAACATTATGTCTCTATTGAGCTATTACCATAAAAAAATTGATCCTGATCTATCAACTTATTTTTGAGTAATAAAGCTTTCAAGTAAAAAATTTTCAAAAAATTGTAGCAACCTCCATTTTGAAGCTAGAAAGTTCGGAAAAACGCTTTAGATTTGTACTGAGGTCTACAATCAGATACCGTTTTCAGATTTAGAAAATTCGTTTTCTGGAAAAAATGCTATCAAAAAAACTTTCGCTTTCTGTTTCGAATTTGTGAGATATGAAGACCACCCACCCACAGATAGACGTTTTTTAAAAACCATTTTTTTGGGTTCCTGGAGGAGCATACCATGTATTTCCGTCAAAATCTCGTTACAGTTACAAAAACCCAAATTCACTGTAAAATGTACCTACAAAGATGCCCAAGGATTGTGTATGGCAGGCATGGGCAACCTTTTGAGTAGCTGGGGCCAACTGAAAATCTAATTATTTATCGCGAGCTGTAAATAAGAATAAATTAAACACCACTTTTTGGTGGTAGTCAGCAACTCTTAATCTGTTTTTTATTTAACATGACAAGTGTTGTTGTCCCGTGCTGCACGCTTTTGGACGTCCGCGGAAGAGCGAGGGCAACGACGCCTCGTACGCAGAAGTTACTATCATTTTTATTGGTATTTTTGAAATAAATACTAATCATTTGAAATCAAAATGATTCCGGCGTCGTTAAAATTTTTCTCTCAAAGGTAAAATAATTTGTTACTATCTTATTTGTATCAGTTTAAAATAATAATCAGTCTCGTGGGCCGGTTTGGTGGTTAAATGAAACATATCCGGCGGGCCAGACAAAAGCTGTATGCGAGGTGCATATGGCCCGCAGGTTGCCCATGCCTGGTGTATAGAAATGACAAAATGCTCTAAATTCTTGCAACGGCATTCGAAAGAACTGGAAGAGTTGGTAAAAAGTAAGTGTTAAGGTATTGGAATTGAAATGCTATTTCATTTTTTCTTAATGTCGTACCTTATTTATTTAGTTATTTAAGTACAGCAAACAAAACGAATATTCACCCAATTACAATGTTTGCAAATCCCGCACATTTTTATTTAAATTATTTAAGAAATCATTAAAGAGAAACGTGAAATGAGTATAAAGTAAATAGATTTTCACAAGAACTAAATTAACCATTCTAGGGTCAAGCAACCTATTCCCCAACATACTCTCCGCAGCATATAGTTATATTTGTTTTTTAAATTGTTTTTCTGATACATTATATAGAGCATAAGTACAAAACAATTGCTATAATTCGGTAAAAAACATTTTATTGAAAAAATCCTCAAAGCGACTTTGATATTTTGCAATGTTTTGGGGTAATTATGTTTATTTCAAAGCACTAATTTTGTTCAATTTTTTTCATAATACATGAATTTTTTGTGGTCTACCACAACTCAGTTACCCCATATATTTGAAAATTTGAAGTTTTAATACGTTTTTAAAGAATATTATTACTTTTTCTTCCATTCTCAATGAAAGCCGAAGAATGTCATATGATCACTTTAATTGAAATAATTAATAACAACAAAATTTGAAGGTAATTCTATGATATTGCTTCAAATTAGTATGCATCGTTTATGAATCTGTAATGAAACTGCACATTCCGCTAAGAATTTAGTGACATTTAGAATCATCTTAATCTAATCATCAGTCTAATCTCGGGAAAATGTGGTAGCAATTTTTACAGATGTCATTATTTATAATGTCACATAACTATTTACCTGCATTTTACGCTTTTGTTCTCTATTAATTTCGTTCTTCTGTTGTATTTTTCGTTGAAGCTGTAACTGAGTTTCTCTATGTTTGTTACTGCAAACAGTGGATGGCAATGAATCTCCTGTAATTAAAAAATAAGTAATTGATGCACGATGTGCAACATATTCATAAATTAATTACTATACAATAATAAACTAATTTTAATGTATTTTGTATAGGTATTGTGAAATTGTCTATCTAATGACTGATGCAAAAAATATTGTAAGCAATGACCTTTCAAGGATGAACTGATTATCAATTTCTAATTTGCTTTGCTAAGCCAAACCGTTGCATCTGCTTCAAATATTTCAAAATAAATGTATACTTTAAAATAGATGGATAGAAAGGTAGGCAATAATATCGTATAAGTCAAAAGAAAGGTCATAAGGGTTGATGTTAGAAATAGGACAACATCATAAATTACTTTTTCAAACACCGCTGTATTTTTATCAGTAGTGTATTGCTTTCCAAAAAAATACGATAAATTAGCAACAATAAAATGTTTGACCAACGTAAAATGTAATACCTATTATGCACTACAAAAGAATAATGAAAGCATTAGGTATAACAGTAATTCAGTATAATTAAAATCCTTTTTACTTAAACAATATTTATTTATTTTAACCTTATACATATTTCGACTTGTTTATATGCCATTATCAAAGGTTATATTAAAAAGTAAACAGTTAGTGTTGTTATAGCAACAGTATAACTTGGTGACTTGATCTCGGAAATCCTCTGGAGATGACTTAATTTCTTATTCCAAAATGTCCAATACAGGTGAATTTAAGAGATCAATTTGCTCGTTCATTAACATTACAGTTTTTAAATGTTTGTAATTTCCAAAGCTCCTAGTATATTTAATTTACGTTTATCACAAAAGAGTAAACATTTTATATATAATAAGTGTTCAGCCTAATTAGATTGGGTGTTTATATTTGTAACAATCTACATGTTCTTTATACCTAACATCAAAATTTCTAATTGTTTGGCCTATATAAAGCAAATTACAATGCAAACAAATTAATTTGTAAATGCCTGATTTTAGCAAATCATCTGTTTTTGATTTTGCATTAAACAAAGTGTTTAAAATATTTTTAGTTGTTTTAAAACTTACTTTATATTTATTTGGCTTGTCTTTAGCAATTTTTTTTCTGATTTGTCACCAACATACGAGATCGAAGCGTACTTAATTGTATTTAATTGTGAAGTTAGGGTATTCAGATAAATTTTTTGAATGGCTAATTTATAATATTTTCTTTAATTATTGTAGCAATAAGTTTAGTTTTATAATCATTACTATATGCAATTTGTTTAATAATTAAAATTTCTTATTGAAATTAATTTCATCTAAAAGGACTGTTAAAGCCCTATGTATCATGAACCTGTATGCTGCTAATTTATGTATTTTATGATAACAAGAATCATGTAGTATTTGTTAATGTTTGGATGCAAGCTGTTAATAAAAATTTAAAATTCATTATTTAATTCAAAGGAACTATCAAAACATGCTAAAATGTCATCAACATAACGAATACGACTGATTTGATTTGAATATTTGATCTTCTAGATTTTCCATAAATATATTAGCTAAAATAGGTGAAACTGGACTTCCCATAGGTAAACCATCTTTTTGGAAATAAATTTAATCATTAAAAGTAAAATAATTTTGATTGATGCAAAGTTCAAATAATTGAATCAACTCAGTTCGGTTTATTAATTCAACAGCTTTGTTAATGAGAATATTATTTAACAATGAAATGCACTCCTGAGGAGGTATTCGAGAAAACATAATAGTATCATCAAAACTAACTAGCTTGCTTTGTGTTGATAAATGTAAGTTAGATAATTTATTAATTCGGAAAAATTTTTGAATATTTTGGTTTATAATCAAAACCGGTAACTATATTAATTAGTATTTTTGCTAGCATGTGGTTGGGTACATGTATATATGATACTACCGGTCTAATTTTTAATAAACCGTATAGTTTTGGTAGTTGTGGATTTGAATTTATTATTTGTCTCTTTTGATAATCTGTTAAACAAAGCTGGCAATTTTCTAATGTTTGTTTTATTACCTTCTGATAATTTTTGGTGGGATTACTAGTTACAGCTTTTAAATTTGAATTGGTTATGAAATCATTAATTTTTTGTAATGGCATCTAATAACAGTAATAACACTATAAAATGTACAGTTAATGAACAAGCAAATTGATCTTTTAAATTCAACTCTATTGGATGTTTTAGAATAAGAAATCAGGTCATTTGCAGGCAATTACCGAAATCAAGTCACCAAGTTCTATTGTTGCTATAACAACACTAACTGTTTACTTTTTAATATAACCTTTGATAATGGCATGTAAACATGTCGAAATAAGTATAAGGTTAAAATAAATAAATATTGTTGGAAGTAAAAAGTATTTATATAAGTATACTCAATAAATATGGACTTCAACGAAGTAAAGCTAGAACATAAATATAACGGTAATTAGTTACTGGAGCCAGAAATGTTAAAAAATCTTATTTTTCCTCAAAATTAAGTTTTTTTTCCGCCTCGGAGTTACGGTTTTTACTGACGGTTTTCCTTGCATCATTTTTATAGTACCATGATATAAACTTGAGCAAATGTTTACTCTTTTAATGTGATTAATTTGGCAGGAATTCATTGATGTTAAATTTGTGTATTTTTAGAAAAATATAGCTAATCACAACTTATATAATCTAATGCAGAATTGAAAAAAACGACATTTTCGTTTTTTTACAACAAAATCGCACTGCGATTGTTCTGCAACCGCTATTTCAAAAAACTTACTTGAATATTTTTAAAGTAGGAATCAATCCACGACATTTTTTTAAGTTTGGTGTGAATAAACAATTGAGACATGCAAAATGAAACAGTTCAGTAAGTTTTTTCTATATTTTTCCCTTTTCCTACTAAAATTATAGGTTTCTCCACTTCTACATGTCGAAATCATTATGCTCTAGTTGAATTATATGGATTTAATAACAGTTTCACACAAAAAATTTCAATTTACAGGAAAATTACGCATTTTGAACGTTTTTGGATTCAGTAAATAATTATTACCGGTATAACAAATAAAGAATTTTATTCTCTAAACTTCTGTAAACACAAACCAGGCGAATAAATCCATTCTCCATTTCGAAACCATGATTCAGTTATAAAAATTGAATTCTCCTAAGAGAACATTTTACAAATTTTATTAATCAAATTTCATTCCAAATTAATATTCTGATATTTCTCGACATGTAGATCATTTGTTTTATATCAATTAAGAAACGACAAATTCTTTCCACGATTCATAACCAAACATGATGATTTTGTTGTGCTCATATGATATAATCAACTACTTCAGTAAGAAAATATGTGTTTTTGTCCTCGTTATGAATCTGTTGTAATACCTTGTGATTATCTTTAAATTTTCAATTAATTACAACCACGGAGTTTAATATACAAGGTAGAGGAGAGGAGAGGTTAATCATAAAGCAGGGGGGTCTCCATGTTTGCTGTCACACAATGGCGCTAAATTTAAACAAATAAAATGAATGTCTTTTGAGTTAGCTTCTAAAATCATTAGCGTTAATTTAAACAGAGATTTGGAGTGAAGCCCAGGGCTGCAGGTTATGCCTGCACCTGGAAGTGCCAAAAAGTTTCTGACTGCATAACAATTGATAATAACATCTACTTGACCACTACATCATACGTCAGTTATTCTCACTTCGGCTGAAATCAAGGTTTAATGTATACTAGATAAAAAATTACAGTTTTTTGGAGATATGTTTTAGTAAAGACTCAGATAACTAATTAATTTAAGTCGAAGCTCGAAGTGGAGCTGTAGCAATCACTATTGATGCCACAATAGAGTAATTCAAAAATTTAATTGCTCTAAATGCATGAATTTAAATATTAGAAATGTGCACAAACAAGCAATAAGATCCATTTTACAACTAAACCTTTTAATAATAAGCACTCAAGAACACAAATAATAGTTTTATTAAAAAAAAGTAGTAAGAATAAATGTAGCAAACGCTTTTGAAACTAGTTATAATCCATTTCTAATAATATCACATTTGCAATCACAGGTACTTATTAATATTTCAAATTCAGTAAAGTTAAGTTAATTACTCTCGGGGGAGCCTGTAACCCCAAGAGAGCGCGTCCCCAGGTGGCGGATCGGGGAATGCCACCCATATATGGGTGGTAGGAGGGAATAGAAATACCTCCCGCGGACCAACAGGCACACAGGTAGTGTCTGATCCAGAGTGGACAACTACCAACAGCGTCTGATCCAGAGTGGATGGCTGATAAGAAAGGTCCTCCAAGAGGGGGTTGTGGCACCAGGCTTTAGCACCCTGACACATGTAAAATTAGAAGGGCAAAATAAACAAATGGCAGAATAACAAATAAACAGAATAATCCCCAGGTGGCAATCCACACCTCCACAGGAGGGAGCCCCATAGGATACGGAGGGGGGCAGTTCTGCGGATAGTTTACAAAACCCAGTCTTACGTCTCAACGACGGGGTACTTCATTGTTGGAGCGGAGTGAAAAAGGAAGAAAGGACAAAAGCAGGAGTGGGAATCCTGATGAAGAAAAAATGGTTTAAATCAATTCGAACATGGGAAGCCATCAACGAAAGAATAATAAGAATAGAAATGGAATTAATGGGAAAACAAGTAACAATTCTAGGGTTATACGGACCAACGGATGACAGACCAGAAATAGAGAAAGAACAATTTATAGAAACTCTACAGGTACAGATAGACAAAGTCAAACAAAATCAAGAGATCACTATAGCAGGCGACCTAAATGGTAGAACGGGGAGAAAAGATAATGACAAGACAGTAGGGAGGTTTGGAGAAGAAGTCATAAATGGAAATGGAGAAAGAATTATCGAATTATGTGAAATGAACAACTTGAAAATAACAAATGGCTTCTACCGCCACAAACATATACACAAATATACATGGGTACAAGAAACAAGAAACCTCAGAACAATAATCGATTACATTATAGTAAAAATTGGAACCACCATCATAATTAAAGATGTTCGAGTAAAGAGAGGTGCAGAATGTGGAACCGACCACAAACTACTAAAAAAAGAGGAGGAGAAAAAACTTAAACTGCATCTATTAGGGGAATATACAGGAGCAACAGTGGGAGAACTACTACAAGGACCTTTTAACGGAAAAACTACCCCAATTTATAGAAGAGGGCGAAGATACAGAAGAGATACGCGACGAAATAGCCTTGACTATGGAAGAAGTTAAGAAAAATATTAAATTAATAAAAAATAAAAAATCAGCAGGTCCTGGAGGTGTCGCCCCCGAATTGATAAAATGCGGATCCGAGAAATTGTTTTGCATGATTCACCGGATGTTTGAAAGAGCGTTAAATGAACATCAGTTACCTAAAGAATGGACCAAAGCCTACATTGTGTCCATCTTCAAGAAAGGAGATAGAAGAAAATGTGAAAACTACAGAGGCATCAGCGTGATATCATCGATGGGACGTCTATATGGAAAGATTGTAAAAGAAAAATTAGAGGAACAATTACACGGCAAAATCGACGAAGATCAAGCTGGATTTACTGCAGGACAATCATGCATTGACCATATATATACTATACAGCAACTGATGGAAAAAAAAATGGCAAAGAACAAAGCAGTTCACATGGCATTTGTTGATCTCAAGAAGGCATACGATTCGGTCCCTAGAATAAAGTTATGGAAAGCCATGCAGGAAATAGGAATACCCAGCGAGTTAATACAGGCAGTAAAAAACCTATATACACACAATGAAGTCAGAGTCAAGATAGGAAGTAAGACCTCCAAGTCATTCAAGACAACTAAGGGTCTACTGCAAGGATGCTCAACGTCACCGACACTGTTTAAATTTTTTCTAGAACAGACACTAAAACCATGGAGAATGAAATGTGAGGGAATGGGAGTCCCAATTAGAAATGACCATCTTTACACGCTCAGTTTCGCAGACGACCAGCTAGTAATTGCACAAGATGAAGAAGACCTGAGTTATATGCTAAGAAAACTAGAAGAACAGTACACAAAAAAAGGGTTAGAAATAAACCTAGATAAAACAGAATACCTGACAACAGTTCAAGAAGCGGTGATAAATCTAGAAATCAAAGAAGGAATACAAGTAAAAGGAACAAATAAATTTAAATACCTGGGATTCATAATATCAAAAAATGGTACAACGGAAGAAGAGATAAAGAGCAGATTGGGACAGGCCCGGAACTCCATCAAGCAGCTAAATTCAGTTCTATGGGATAGACAGATTACAAAACATACAAAAACGCGAATTTATAATACTATGGTACGCAGCATAATGACTTACGGAGCAGAGGTATGGGTAATAAATAAAAGAAACAAATTGTGTGCATGATTTTGGACAAACGGCTTAGTAAATGTGAATTCTTTATTTATAAATTCCAGCTTTACTTCGTTAGAGTCCATATTTATTGAGTATCTGTATATAAAATACTTAATTACTTTAACAATATTTATTTATTTTAACCTTATACATATTTCGGCATGTTTGCATGCCATTGTCAAAGGTTATATGAAAAAGTAAACGGTTAGTGTTGTTATAGCAATAGAACTTGGTGACATGATCTCGGTAATCGTCTGCAGATAACTTGTTTTCTTATTCCAAAATGTCAAATAGAGGAGAATTTAGATCAATTTGCTCATTCATTAACGGTACAGTTTTTAAATGTGTGTATTTCAAAAGCTTCTAGTATATCTAATTTACGTTTATCATCACAAAAGTGTAAACATTTTATGGTGTTATTGGATGTCATTGAATGATTGTGTTCTAGTAAGTGTTTAGCGTAATTGGATTTATGTGGGTGTTTGTATTTTTAACAACGTACGTGTTCTTTATACCTAATATCAAAATTTCTAATTGTCTGGCCCATACAAACCGAATTACAATGTCAATTTAATTTGTAAATGCCTGATTTTAGCAAATCGTCTGTTTTTGATTTTGCATAAAACAAAGTGTTTAAGATGTTTCTAGTTGTTTTAAAACTTACTTTATATTTATTTGTTTTGTTTATAATTTTAGCAATTTTTTCTGATTTGTCACCAAAATATGGGATCAAAGCATATTTAATTGTATCGAATGAAGTTAGGGTATTCGGATAAATGTTTCAAATGACTAATTTATAATCTTTTTTTTAAATTAATGTATCAATAAGTTTAGTATTATAACCATTACTATATGCAATTTGTGTAATAATTGAAATTTCTCTATTATAATTAATTTCATCTAAAGGGACCGTCAAAGCCCTATGTATCAGGGACCTGCATGCTGCTAATTTATGTGTTTTATGATGACAAGAATCGTGTGGTATTGTAATGTCTGTTTGTGTAGGCTTTCTATAAACTGAGTATTCAAATTTATTAGTTGAATTAATTTTTATGTTTAAATATAAAAGTAAATGGACTTATTTTGTTTAGTTTCTAGTGTAAATTTTATGTTTGGGTGCAAGCTGTTAATAAAAATTAAAAATTCATTAATTAAATCAAATGAACTATTAAAATATGCTAAAATGTCATCAACATAACGAAACCAAAATATAACTTTCTCAGATTGATTTGATTCGAATATTTGATCTTCTAGATTTTCCATAAATATGTTAGCTAAAAGAGGTGAAATTGGACTTCCCATGGGTAAACCATCTTTTTGGAAATAAAGTTTATTATTAAAAGTAAAATAATTTTGATTGGTGCAACGTTCAAATAATTGAATCAGCTCAGTCCGTTTTATTAACTCAACATTTTTGTTAATAAGAATAACTACTGGTCTAATGGGCATGTTGGGTTTGTGTATTTTTAATAAACCGTATAGTTTTGGTGGTTGTGGATTTGGATTTATTATTTGTCTTTTTTGATAATCTGTTAAACAAACCTGGCAATTTTCAAAAAGAATTAAAACAAACATTAGAAAATTGCCAGGTTTGTTTAACAGATTATCAAAAAAGACAAATAATAAATCCAAATCCACGACCACCAAAACTATACGGTTTATTAAAAATACACAAACCCAACATGCCCATTAGACCAGTAGTATCATGCATAAATGCACCCAACCATATGCTAGCAAAAATACTAAATAATATAGTTACCAGTTTTGATTATAAACCAAAATATTCAGTTAAAAATTCTTCCGAATTAATCAAAAAGTTATCTAACTTACATTTACCACCACAAAGCAAGCTAGTTAGTTTTGATGTTACTAATATGTTTTCCCAAATACCTCCTCAAGAGTGTATTCCTATGTTAAATAATATATAATATTCTTATTAACAAAAATGTTGAGTTAATAAAACGGACTGAGTTGATTCAATTATGTGAACTTTGCACCAAACAAAATTATTTTACTTTTACTAATAAAATTTATTTCCAAAAAGATGGTTTACCCATGGGAAGTCCAATTTCACCTCTTTTAGTTAACATATTTATGGAAAATCTAGAAGATCAAATATTCGAATCAAATCAATCTGAGAAAGTTATATTTTGGTTTCGTTATGTTAATGACATTTTAGCATGTTTTAATAGTTCATTTGATTTAATTAATGAATTTTTAATTTTTATTAACAGCTTGCACCCAAACATAAAATTTACACTGGAAACTGAACAAAATAAGTCAATTAACTTTTTAGATTTAAACAAAAATTAATTCAACTAATAAATTTGAATACTCAGTTTATAGAAAACCTACACAAACAGACATTACAATACCACACGATTCTTGTCATCATAAAACACATAAATTAGCAGCATACAGGTCCCCGATATATAGATGCAAATAAGAAGCAGAGATCCTTTTTTGAGTTATTACCGGAACGCCAACGCATTTTGTTTTCATAACAAACACATAATTCAAAGTCTGTCTAAATGGATAAATTTCGCTTGATTTGCAGGGAGAGATGTGTCACATGTGTGACCTAGTTTTAATTAGAATATTTAATATTATTACAACTAATTATTAAAATAATTAAGATTTTGCAATGTATGGTATTGAACTGGTCACCATCAGAGGAGTTATTTATAGAAAATCTGGGGAATGTATGCATCTGTACTCTCTTGCACAAATGCATATATAGTGATTGTTATATTTATAGACATATCTGGGTCTCCAGTGCATGCATGATAACGGGCACCTAGGTATGCATTTTATTGATTATCAATTAAACACGGACCTGCTTCACAGAGTATAAAAGGCATAACGACTGGCTAAACGACAGCAGTCTTCATTTACAACTCTACCTAGACATATCTTCCATACTCTCATTATCTAAACATAATGTGGGCTTGGTATAGTGTACTGTTAGTCATGTAAGTAAATGTATTAGTTTTATATAATCATGTAAAACCTTCAACCAAATATATTGTTGTGTATTACGGACTGTGTTTCATCCTAGAAATTGTTACAAGCTACGAAGTTTGGTTCATTTAATATGAACCAAATCAACCCCCGTTACGTGTCACACTAACCCTTACTTTCAATCTCATAATGTTTAAACTAGAAATCCGCGGTTAGTAAACTATCTATATATTGCTAACTATTCAAATTTATTATTTAATTAAAAGTATTTTTGCTTGCTCATATATTTATAAAATGCAATCTTGGATAGAGTTGACATGCAGCTACAGGACAGAAATTAGAGTCATGCTTACAAACATGACTAGGCTATAAACATAAACCACACTTTGTTATTCCAAATATAAACATAAACCCAATGCAAATTTTATGACTTGAAATTCAAACTGCAAGTTTTCAATCTGACTGACTTCATTATATTTTTTTCATGTTGTGATTTATAGACTTGTATTTTGGAATCTATATATTAAAAGTACATCTATATATTTAAGATACAACTTCAATCTGCCTTCAGCCTTCCCCTCATGTTTAGACTATAACTCAAAAATATTACAGATTAGTAGAGATGAGCGATATCTGGATTTTTCAATCATGCAGTGAATAGTGATCACTATTTTTTAATAATGGTGATATTAAATAATGACCATGATCGCGGTTTTAAATAAATAAATTTTTTATTAGCAGTCAGCTAAACATGCAACTCACATGTTATTAGCATCTAAAGTAACAACAAACTGAAAAAAAAACATAACTAACCAAACTGACTATAAGCTGAACAAACTTATTATACTCCTAACCTCTCGAAATAATAATATAATTCTTTAATGATTTTTTAAAGCTATATAAAGATAAACTTTCTTTTACGTATCCCGGTAATTCATTATACATTTTTAACCTTTTATGTAAAATGCTGTTCATGTAAGTACGTAATAGCGAGTTTAAATGTTTTTTAATGGGTAGATCGCCATGTAGCAAAGCGATCGCAGATAGTGACTTACTACGCCACACGCTTTTCTTTACAAACAATTGCTACCTGCAGCTGATTTTACTGCTAATACATTTCGTCGTTATGTGCATCTTAAACTTTACAATAAAGTAGCAGAACCCATGGGCTACGCCAAACGCTTGTCTTTACAAAGAATTGCTAGCAAATTTATTAGAAGAGATATATAGTATGATCAAAGAGTAATTGGATCGCGGTTGCTGAGGAATTTCAAAGCTATCTATAGAATTACTTACCTCTAAATCTCGCTCGATTATGGCGAAGTTGGGAAATCTTTCACGGAATTCATTAAAACATAAATTAGGTGAATAAACCCAGTTACCGTTTTCACCATGATTTCCATTACGGTAATATGCTCTAATCGTAAAAATGTTATGTTCTGTTTGAAACATTTTTAATTATAATCCACTGACTTTTGAAAGCAAATGTCAAAACTAATAGAAATAGATAATTTCATAGATGACTTGTCAATTCCACAGCAAACGCTCTCCAAAGACATTTTGATCATATGTTATTAATGTAATTCATACATTCCACTGGTATCACTGCTTCATGGCACTGATTACACTGCGTGACTGCTACATAAACATTAACACCCCTAAACATAATAAATAAGGTGCGTCGAGAATGTTACTGAATACGTCGTCACTAAGCATGATATGCTACCTACTTTATTCAATTAGTTACTGTTAAAAAAAAACGAAGGACGTAGTCTACGTGTTCTTATGTTAATCGAGATTCCTTACACCTAACTCAATTTTTTGTAGAGAGAGGCCTCCACTACTAGAAGCCACAAATTTACGCGTCCATTATATAACGCGCATATTCGTTGGTACAGCAGACCGCTACAGTGTTCGATAAAGATACCTACTTTATTCGCTTATTTATTGTCAACAAAAGCTACGAAGTGTTTATGTTAAACGCGATTCCTTCCAACCTGACTCAACTTTTAGTAGCGAGAGGTTTCCACTACTGGAAAGCCACATATTTACGCGTCCATAATATAAGGCGCTTATTTGTTAGTACGCTACGGCGGGGCGCTACAGTTTTCGATGAAGATAAGCAAAGTTTAATGTACACGGTTTGTGTGTATGATTGGGACATAACCTGTCGATAGCTGGCAATCCCACATCAGACTCCTCAAGGAACATACATGTTAGGTTAGGGATCCCTTAGACTACTTACGGTAAAATCAGGGACAGATCAGTACCAAAAACGCCGAAGAGAAATGCAGGTCAGATTATGAAATGAAATGAAAATAAAACAATATTACAAAGAAGAAAAACATAAAGTGGATAAAACAGCAGGGAAGAGAAAAGAAGCTAAGCTTCAAATTGACTGATTGAATTTAAATATAAGATACTTAAACCTGTTTTGCAAATATTCCACAAAATGTACACCTGAATTTGTGTTTTTATTGTTGTCTTGTTTATTAAAATACCAAACGAATTTTAAGCAGAAGAATAATGATTGTCGTTTGTGGTTGAAAAATCACCCAGGTAGGCGAATTACTAGGTGTCAATTTGGAGAACTTTTAAGTGATTGTTGATTCCAGATTATGCTTTTGGAATTGCAGACACTATTGAATCAGCACTACCACAAATTGATGCAGCGTCTCAAGCAATAAGGCAGGAATATAGAACGCCAGAGTTGGGAAAACCTTCCAACATAGAATCTCAACCACAACCTAGTACGTCACGTACAGAAAATGAGGTTCGTCAACAAAAATGATTAATGAAGTGGCTCCAGTACCTGTCGTAAGAAAAACTGTAAGAAAACGTGCTACAACAGTTGCAGCTATACTGACATCTCCAGAAAATTTAGACAAAACTAAGAAAAAAGCATTGACAAAAGCCCAGAAAGAAGAGGAAAAAAGCAAAGCGAACAAGAAGCCTATTAAACCTGTTGAAAAAAAAAGTTGAAAAAGAAGACAGTAGAGTCATCCAGTAGTGTGGAAAACGGGTTGTTGATATTAAAAAGTATCGTTTTTTTTCTTAATTTAAAAAAAATTAAAAACTCTTGCAGATCCTAATAAAGTATTTCAAATAGCCTATCGAACTGATAAAAGTTAATAACGATCGGCGTTTGCGTTTTTGAATAAATAATTGATCAATTTGAAAATTTTCAAAAATTCAAATATTTTCACATCACTTGATTATACTTATTAAGGGCTATCAAATAATATGATAATTTGTATTGATTGGATATATTGTTTTTGAGTAACTGGGCATTAAAGTTAAAATTTTCAAAAACTCGTAGCGACCTTCATTTTGAAGATACAGCATTTAGAAACAAAGCATTTGATTTGTTTTTTGTAAAAAAAAAACAGGTCTAATTTCCGGTTCAGATTAGCAACCTTACAAAGAACTACCTGCAACTAAAAAACTTCCACACAGGAAATCTTATAAAAATCGGTCAAGGGGTTCCGGAGATATAGGGGAACGAGTGCAACCACCCACGAACAAAACGCGTATTTCCGTTAAAATCTGAAACTAGAAAATTTGCATGAAATCAAACTTTCCTTACTTCAGTAGAAGCATGGGAAAGTAAAAAGCAGACCTCTTCAAAGGTTTGAACTCATAACTGCTGGCTTACAAAACAGATGCTCACCCTCTGTGCTATAGACAATTGGGAGTTAGTTTTGCAACCGATTATATCAATGCACTGTTGGAGTAATTATATTATTTAATAAATAAGTTATACAATTTAAAACATTATTTGTATTCAATTTTTAAGTAAATTGCCATCAGGTGATGTAAAAAATTGTTATCTTTCCATTTAGGGTAGACTGCAAGTAATAAAATTCTTCTAAGAACATAATAACGAACTTTTCATTTTTTACATGTTAAAACACAATGTCCCACCTAAATTGGAATTCAACTGTATGTCCAAAGACATACCATAGATACAGTCCCTGATGGTGCAACCATATCACAATTTAATTACTATCTCTGCAATAAATTGAGATATTTGATTCAAAATTTGTATGGATATTTTACTATAGATGGTACAATTTCACTTGTTTTAGTTCAAACTCATGAACCCGGAGAGCAGATGTGTGGAGTGCTCAACATGTCTTTCAATATATTTTTTAACTTTTTGACTTGAAAATTATATTTTATATATCAAAATAAAAAAAAGCACTCTTTTAAAAGATTTTCGATAAAAAAAAGGCGGGTATTGCAAAGTGTCTCAATTTGGCAGCGCTACTTTCTTTGTAAAAATGTGTAAACTTCCCCTCTATTTTAGTCTGTCAAACTCCCTGCTTACAACTAAAAACTTCATATTTAAATTTTTAATAAATTTTAAAATATTAGTAGTTTTACCTTTGAGTGGATTTCTGGCAGCAGAAGCAACAAGAGCAGCTGCTCCAGAACCATTACCGATGGAGAGGTTCAACACAAGATAACAAGCTAATGCTTGCAAAGATGAAAATTGTGTACCCAATTGATGTTCCGACCATTCTTTTACTATTGTCCATGCTGCTGCCACAAGATCTGCAGAACTGCACGAAACCTCCGACGACTAAATAAACAATTTAAAAAATATTGCTAGCAGGTAATAAACTACTCTAAAAAATACCTGTGGTTTATCTGAAAGATCAGGCAAAAGAGGAGAATCTAATTTAAGGCGTCTTCGAAGTCCAGCATAACAATATCGTGAATTTCCTCTTGTTCCCAATCTTCTAGGTCTCACTCTGGGATAGACTTGCTTCATTACTTTCCCAAAATCTGCTGTTGACAATGGCTTTATTTTATTGGGGCCACAAAAAGCACTAAATACAAGAATTGGTATTAGCATTTCGTATATGTTGCAAAAGTAGTGAGATAATGAAAAGTATACACAAATAATATTATAATTATCTGATTAATTAAGTCAGTTTTCACAAAAGAATGAAAGCCAGCATGTGCGTTTTAGTAAAACTCATTGATCAAAAACATAGAAACAAATCTTAAACAATTAGAATAAAAGAATTGATTTATTCTTTAATAATTTACGTAAAACTGAAAACGAGTCTATCTGGCACTCACTATACTCTGTTAGAATACGAGTAAAAATTATTCTCAACGAGACAGGAGATATACACATAGACTTAAACTACTTGGCAGACAATTACTTAGTCAGTTGTTTATATAACTACTGACTGGGCAATGAAATGCTTGACAAATGAAAAAGAAATGTTTAGCACTTGTTTTTGTATGCTACAAATATTTCACTTATACAGTACTTATGTGGAAAAAAAAAAGAAAATAAAATAGTGGCAGACCTAAGATACTATAAATAATTTTCAAAACATTTATATTAGAAGCCTTGAGAAGATACCAATGGATTAATTGATACAGCTATAGTAAATTCCAAATTTGTATGTACCTGGCGGATTAGGAAACTGAACTGTACGAAGACGTACGGATAGCGTCTGTTCACTCCCACTCGTTGACTATTACGTATTTGCGCTTCGAACGTGGGTCACTAATACCAGTTGTACTTGTATCTCTTTCTGACTAACGCGCCAAAGAGAAATAAACGAAACGAGTTATACGCGATTCTTGCTGCTTTAAAGGGCTATCGCTAAAGACCAGTGGTGTATGTGTAGTCGTGTAGGTACGTTGATATTAATTTATTTGTTAAGAGTAATTTGTTTTCACAAGAGATATAATATACAATCATTTAATATTCTGTGTATAATACAAGTAACTTAAACAAATTTAGAGAATATAATTATACATTATAACACAAAATTCAATTATTATTTTATTCATTGTCATTGTCTTCAAAGTAACGGCCAAAATCAAAATCATCATCGGAATCTGATTCAGATTGTAAATTAATTATAGGCGGGTTTACTTCAGCAATTATTAAACGTTCGCGTTCCCAACATTCTTCAATTGTTTTTTCTGTGTGTTCAATCGTCTTTTTCCATATTTCCGGTGTAACAGTAGACAATGCTTCTTTCCACATGCTTATTACTTTTTCATCACCGTGTCCGTCTCGGCCAATATGTGCATCATAATAGTTTTTACATATGCCCCATACTTCTTCAATTGCATTAAACTGGCAGTGATATGGAGGAAGTCGTAAAATTTGATGTCCAGCCTCGTTTATTATTTTGTCAATTACGTACTCTTTCGGTTTTCTATGATTTCTTGCAATTGTTAGTAAATTCTCCTTAGTTGCATTTTCTGGAAAATTAATTTTTTGCTTCTGTAGCCATAATTTAATATCTTCTTTACGCCAGCTCGCAAAGTGGCTGTTTTTCACAAAGAGCTGAATGATATGACGCATTATCCAAAACTATCACCGATGGATGTTCTAAATTATTAAACAGTTTTTCATTCGTCCACTTTATGAATTGTTCGGCATTCATGCTATCGTGATAATCAGCACTTTTTGAAGTGGAAGAAAAAACTAAACTTGCTTCATCTATAAAACCATCTTGTGTTCCCGCGTGTAGGACAATAAAGCGCTTACCTTCCCCGCATGTTTTTTTAACACTAAAAATAGACTCGTCTTGCCAACTTCTTTTGACTCCACCTTTAGCAAAAATCCAAGTCTCATCCAAACACACAAATTTTAGCCCTTGATTTTTAAAGTCTTTGTATTTTCGCAGAACGTTTGCTCTCAGTTCTACCACACCAGGTTTTTCACATAAAGCCCTCCTGTCGCAATCCTTAGAATACTTAAAATCCATGGATTTAAGGATTCGATATAAACTTGTACGACTTACATCAACAATGTGCTTTTCTTTAAGTTCATCGTTCAAAGTACCCAGCGTTATATGCTTCCGTTTCAAATACATTCTGTATATTGTATCTCGAATTTCGTGTTTATAAGCGTCACACATATCTTCAGATTTGAACTTCCGAGATTTCTTATTAGTATCCTCAACTTCACAATTAACATTTTCTTTATTGCGTTTTATAATCGCTTTTACAGTGTTGACGTGTATTTTTAATGCAGCAGACACCCGTTCTTGAACACACGAAACTGGCAAAAGTGGCCCGAAATTTTCTATTTCGAGATTAAAATACTCCAATATATTTATAACAAGTTCTTCGTAATTTATCTGACGCTTAGGCATAATGGAAATTCAAAATATTACTTGGCACTTCTACAATTTCAAACGTGGCTTAAACTAAAGACGCGTTTTCAAAGTCTTGCGACTAACTAAATCACATATTTTTGCAAACAAAAACCCCTCAAAGATTAGAACAATAAAATAAGGAAAGTATATAATCATCATTTGCAGTAATACCTTTTACTAAACTAATGCAAACGCTCATTAAAATGTAATATAATCTTCAGTCTATAATTATGCTGCAAAATTTATCTGTGTTTATCTTCATCAACAAAATAATTTAACAATAAGCCACTTGTAGAAAAACAGAAAGCTTAGAATATAGATTGCTTAGAATAATAAAATTAAACGGTCAAAATAAATCACCTACTGCTCAGCGCCCCGCTATATCGGCGGAGGGCATGTCCATACCTTAGTACTTACAGATAAGCATATAATCCGCCAGGTACATAAAAATTTGGAATTTACTATACAGCAATGCAAGCCTGCAATAACACACAAATCAGAAAAACAATTAATATACATTGCAAATCTCCTATCAAGCGCATTTTTACTTTCCCACATGTATTGTAAAAAACATCAATTTTGAGATTTAAACGAAGATACATGTTTCGGATCTCTAAAAACTAGAAGTGGTTTTTTAAACATGACCATCTGTATAAACATGTGTGTGTGTGTGTGTGTACTCAAAATCTCAGGAACTACTGCACCGATTTTACTGAAATTTGGAATACCCACGCATAACAAGAATTCATTGAGAGCAGAATTGTTTAAAATGATCCAGAACCTAACAGATATGTTTAATTTTTAATCATTTTTTTTCAATCAGACTTAGAAATTTTACTGCAGATTCTGATGAGACAAAGTATGACTTTCATTCAAAAGAAAATACATCACTAATGGGAGAACAAGATGATGAGTATAAAAATTTTAGTAGGCTCTTCAGCAAGAAATGTGAAGGTGAGCAACACTAGAAATTGAGGCACCAAAATGATTATTTATTAAAAATTAGTTAAAGTGCAAGAACAGTAGAAAACTCTGCAGAGTATGATGAGTGATGTGCAAAATAGTAAAGCACCTGTAATATACATATATGAGGTAAGTAATTATTACAACAATATTAATAAAGTGTTTCAGGTTTTTGTAAAAGAACACGGTCTTCTGCAATTTAAGACTCGGATAAACTTGTGGGTAAGATGCAGACAGGCTGTGCAAACCTGACAAACAAAATAATTGTGATCAAGGGTTATACCTTATTCGCACCTTAGTAATTAAGTCTTCACTAAGACAAGCACAGTAACCAACTTCTAAAACAGAAAAAAAGGAGTGCTATTGTTGGCAACCGAAAGATTGGTTTAATTAAAGAAAAATTTTATTTATTGTCATTCACCTTTTAATTTAACAATACTATTCAATCCAAATTTGTACATATATAAATGCAGTTTGTACCAAGGCTGTGTTTTTAGTAAAAAATCTGCTTCTAATAAAGGAGATACTTACTAATATTCATTATAAACATCTTGTTTGGGAAGAGAAAGTTCAGGATCCTCCTCAAGATGAGTTTTAATCCACATAATTGTTTGACTGATTTCCGATCTACTGCCTAGAGGATTAAGTGGCTGCCGAAGTGGATCACCAGCGTTACTACACTCGGTTGGTAGTTTCAAATACAATAACAAATGTTCAGTTGGCGTTAGGGTTTTAACTTGATCCAGAATATTTTCTATTGTTTTTTTGGATATTTCACTAGAAACGTTTTTTTTTTCAGAGAAGTACTATATAAATACTAAAGGCCATAAACTAACCTAACAGCAGCTTCAACAGCCTGTTGTATTTGAGAATTTCGCTCAACTTTGTCTTTGATTTTTTTTGGATCTTCTTCACTTCCGTTTTCATTACCGTCTTCAAGGAGATCAGTGATGCCATTATCCAAATAGTCATCTGCTTTTTCTAGTTCCATTGCCACAGCTTGCAGATTCTTTGCAATCCATTGTTGTTTTTCCATTATTACCTAGTGTTTCTGACCGATTCCTTTTCTGTTTTACTTGTTTTAACCGCATTTAATCACATAAAAAGTACAAAACCCAATCATTTTATTGACAACTAAAATCAGCTGGCCTCCAATGGACGATAACCGACTGGTCCCAATACCCAATTTTCTTGTTAAATACCTATTATGACGTAATAACGATTTGGTTTTGGATTTAGGTATGTATGTTCGTCTTTCTTAGCGCATGTGTAAAGTGTAAATCTAGGAACACATTCTACCAACTTGCATTTTAGATTTTACACATGTTTAAGTTTTAGGGTATTTTAAATTTTCTGTTCTTCTGACCGCACTGTTTTCTACTGTAAGGCTCAAAAGTAATGTCCCTCGTTAGTGACTCAAAGCAGCGAGTTCAGTATGCATGTTAAACATATTAAACACGACTATACCACTCACATTTTATTGAACCAATCACAAATTTCCCCTTTCATAAAACGAATCAATCGCGTTTGTTATATACTTATTAAACTCACAAACGTAGAAAAAGAATAGACAGTATGATTACGTAAATATGTGTACCCAAGTCGGCCATCTTACGAGTCTCGTCATAGATAAAAAATATAATACTTGTACTCCCCTCAGAGCACATTGCTTCCCGTTAAAACATGTACAATGCTTTGTATCTTTACTACATGTCAAATCTTAATTCGTTAACCCAACTTTTCGTACACATCTACAAGAAATGTAAAAAATACATTGCAGAATAAAAGTTAACTACACAATATAATATGACAAATAGACATTTACTTACTAATTAATTACTATAGTTGTCAACTATAGTTTGTGTTTTAGCTAATTTATGTTACAAGTCTGCTCAAGAAGGCAAACTTTAAACGTATTGCACCAAAAAAATACTGAATGGGACTCTTAAGATGGCTGCTTGTTAAGCACACTTTTTGGGAGTGAGGACTGTTAGTCCACTATTTCAAAGTTTGTGATTAAACTGCATAGTGCTGTTTAAACAAGTGATTAAACCCACAGTAGCTTCGTATAATAACTCTTAAGTCTAAAATTAACGCGTTTAAAACTGACGTACACTGACTTTTGGGTATATTTATTATTTTAATACAGTTTTTCATTGCTTCGGTCAGAAGTAAGTATCGTGTTTAATTATAACATAATTTATGAATTAAAAACAATAATTGTCTCTGTCGTCTACAAGCAAAAAGCAAATTACGAAAAACGTCGACGGTAGCCGATGATAACGATTTCAATGTCAACCAACATAAAACGCAAGTGTTCAAATCATGACTGACCCAAATTTAAGTGTACATCTATAATAAATATAATAATAACATGCTAACACGCATTAAAAAACATAAATATACATTTACATTAAAATTGTATCTTGTTTGACAAGTTATGTAAAGCAAAATCTTAAATCAAAATAATGTACATGCCCTCAAAAATTTTATGATATACTGGCTTAACTATTTTTCTCCAAAACAATCCATTTTCACAACACTTCACAGCAATAGTAAATAAGAACGTCAGAATAAAAAGTTAAATTTGCAAAAGGACGCCACCACAAAACATTTGATAACAAGCAAACAATACCGTGCTAAGAGCGCCGATTACCAAAAACACACGAGCATTTCCGACTAGTTCAGTGTTACCAAAAATGCGTCAAAATTAATGTGAGTGATATAGTCAAGACGAATACGACTCGTGATACGATTTTCCTTTGATAAAATTGTGGCATAAGTTAACTCGTGCTTTTCCCACCACTTTATAACTTATGTTGAACACAGCATAAAAGATTTGCCTTTAGATGATTTTGAACTGCTTTGTTGAATAAAAACAAACAATTTCAAAATGTCCTGAAAATCCACAACTTGATTGTTTCTTGAAAATCTTACAGCTTCCATTACAAGAAATGTATTTAGTACCATTGCTCAGTTTTGGAGTAAAAAGACGCCAAAGAATGCCTTTACATGTATGACTGAGTTTGGTGACCTCTTGAGAGAGACAAGAGATACTGTTGATAGTATGGTATAGAATGCAGGTAATAAGATTGTCTCCTAAGATTAGAATATACGTGCGGGTGCATGCGCGTGTACGTGTGCCTGTGCGTGCGTGGGCGCGTGCGTGTACGTGAGTGCGTGTGGTGCGCGCGTGTGTTGTAACGCCTCTAAAGACGAAAGTTCTGCACCGATTTTGATGAAATTATAAATGAGTTCTAAATCATGACAGGGGAATTACAAAGTAATGCCCTAATAATGAGTTCTAATTAAGTGGAAGTTTGACATGTTTTTTTTTCGGAAGCGTTTTTTCCAAAACCCTCTAGCTTTAAAATGGCGGCCGCTACAATTTTTTGAAAAGGTCGATTTTAACGCCCATTTACTCAAAAAGTAGTTATCTGATCGGGATGAACTACAACTTGTTTCTCATACCTTTGTGGGTAGTATAGGATGAAGCAAAAACATTTTTGAAAATCTGAGAACGATCGCAATGGCGCTTCTCCAAAATTTTGAAAATTTTCAAAAACTGCCCCCGCACGATTTGTTTTAAACTTTTTAAGCTGCTAGAACAGAAGATTGGCCACAAATTCGTTTTTTGGCTAAAAGTTATCATTTCATCGTCGCGCTTTCCATGAATTTTTGAAAATCGAAAATGGGTACCTTTTTATTTCTTAAACGGGGTCCGATAAAAATGTTCTTAAGTAGAATTGCTTATTATGACTAGTAGAACCAAAATCTAATTTTATTTTTTAGATACTTTTATACTTTGTGGGGCTACTGTAGAAAATGTAAACTCCAAATATTTGAAATTTTCAAATTAATATTTCTCAAAAACTGGCCATACGTTTTCTTTTTAAACAGGGTGTCCCACAATAAGTGTTCCAAAATTAACCAGCTGATACAAAACCCAAAAATAAGCAGAAAGTTTCATATAAACATAAGCCAACAAACGCTTTGTTTTCGAAATACAGAGTGTTAAAGTTTCGGAAAAAAGTTTTTTTTTCTAAACATTTCTAGGAAGACTTTTTCAAAAATCTTCAAATTTGGCACAACGTTTGAGCTAGTCAACCTTTATTATTCGCAGATTAAATATTCAAAATATCTCAATCATTGGCGTAGATGTAGGGGTATAATAATTTTAAGAAATCGGTAATCTTGACTCCACTGGATTTTCAACTGATTTAATATCACCTTCTGGTTTACTGTTCTATTCCAGAAAACTCAGTACTTTTAATTTTTTTCGTAAAATGCATCGTTTTCATGAAAAAACTAGTTTAAGTCAAGTTTTTCGAAAATCTTTTCATCTGAACTTTTCAACAATAAATTACAACAGCCATGATGATCGCGTTACCGAACGTCGAATAGCTGTTTTGTAATATGAAGCGTCAAAAATTTAATTTTTTCTTGAATTTCTGTCATAAATTAGTTATCAATTCATTTTCCAAAATTTCAACACCATGTATTTCGAAAACAAAGCGTTTGTCGGCCCATGTTTATATGAAACTTTCTGCTTATTTTTGGATATTGTATCAGCTGGTGAATTTTGAAACACTTATTGTGGGACACCCCGTAGAAGCGAATATGGGCTACAGTTTTGAAAATTGATATCCCTTTATATATTAAACGGGAAACAATAAATAACTTTCGTTTAAGAAAAATTAGTCACCTTGGCTAGAAGACCTAAAAACTAATGTTAGTTTTTAGAAAATTTTATATTTGGTGGGGCTACACGCCCCCCCCCCCTCGCTGTCTGTGTTTTTAGTGCTAGTTAAGATTTAACTAGCACTCGTTAACTTAGACCACAATTTTATCGAAAAATCGCAATCACTTGTTGTATTATTTATGATTAAACTCTTTGGCACGGAGTTAAAGAGCTGTAAGTTTGAGCATCCTGTCGCGAGCTGTTGCCAACTTAAATTCACAAAAATCACCCTAAACCATACTAATAGGTCGACTTTTACCCGATTTTAACAAATTCGCTAGTAATAAATTATAAATATTAATTGTTAATTAAATATTAGTACAATAATATTGTGGCGGTAGCTCAGAGGTTGGGCGCTCAGTCTCTAACGCTGAAGGTCTAGGGTTCGATTCCCTGCCGAAGCCATGCAGCAATAAAAATCTATGCCGCAACCCGCCACTCACATTCCCCAATCAGGTGTAGGCAGCCGTGGGGTCTTAATGCCTGAAACCTTCTCTGGAATTTAGTCGTTTGGATTCGACGTTAAACTGTAGGTCCCCCGTACTCCACCTTAGCGCTAAGGAGAGTACGTGGCAGAGAAGAGTGCCTGTTCCCAGCAGTGGGACGTAAAGGCTGATTACGACGACGACAATAATATTGATTTAGCTATGTAACAAACGCAACCCCAAATTAGTTAAAGTCTCAACACCACATCCCGCCAAAAAAATAAAAAAAGTAGCCTACCTTGCAAAGGTGTAAATTTTATAATTATAACGTTGTACGTTTTGCCGTCTGGCGTCCATTAGATTTCTAAGACAATAATTTTTATAGGCAACCCTTCATTTCATCTATATTTCAACTTTCATTACAGCTAGCCAACCAAACCCTAAATTCTTCAGTTAAAAATTTAGAGAGGGGGCGAGTAGCCGCACCAAATATAAAATTTTGTAAAAACTAACATTAGATTTTAGTTCTACTAGTCATTGACATATCAATGGTGCATTCTAAACGCGCGCAACAAAGGAGTTCAAAATATCTAAACGCAAATCTTTTATGTTCTGTTGAGCATACGTTATAAAGCGATTCTAACCTACCGTTGTGTTAAAAAATTCCGTTTTTAAAAAAGTAATAAAATTATTGAACTTAAACCACAATCTACAAAATGATTCGGTCATTTTACTCTCACAGAGTTCGTATGTCCGAATTTCAGAACGCATTTCAACGCGCCGCAAAATGTGCAGTAGCTTGCACATGGTTTTGACTATAGAACAGTGTTGCTATGTCTGGTGAAAAATCACCAGATTTGGTGATTTATGACATGTCTGGTGATTGATTGGTGCAAACTTTTGAAAAAACGCACAACTGGAGAGAGATTTTTTAATAATTTAAAAAATTAATTTTTTATAATTCAATAAAAAAAATTAATAAATTTATTTATTTTTCCTAACTCAATAATTTAATTATCTAAAAAAAAACCACATGCCAATCATTTCGACTACTGGTAAAATTCCAGTGACGGAGATACAAATATGCGATAGCTGGGAGCCTCCAAAGCTATCGGAGCTTCAACTGCAGTGGCGGATTACCGCACGGGCGCATGAGACACTCGCCTGGAGTCTTGCAGGGGCCACAAAAAAAATAAAGCAAAAACTCAGATTTTCTATTTTTAAATATTTTGTTTTTAGTTATTGGAAAGATAGCATAACCTAATGTTTATACGGTGTAGCGGAAGTCGCTTAAAATTACGAAATTTTAAATTTTTTGTGGACTCTCTTGCGCCATAATTAGGGGGCCTATTAAACCATTTGTGCTACCAGCAGCTCAACCCGCCCAGGATTATGTTAGACTGTAGTAGTTTTCCCAACCAATTACCCGCCGGAGTTCGGTCCTGACTGTAGGAGGATTTTCATAAAAAATTGGAGCAGCGATGACGTGCTTGGTAGTTAAGTTGGGGTTTTCGAAATCTACCGCCCACGGACAGCGTCAACATGCCAACATCATCAGTAGTCGATGTGATCATGCGGTTACCGTAACGAAGAGGTAATGTTGAGAGAAAGCGTTGTGACCGCCCATTAGACGTTGTGACTACGTTAGGCGACATAATTGTCGAAACGATTATGCATTAAGAATATGTTAGGCGTTGGAATCATAGACTGTTGTTAGGTTTTGTGGTCATTTTAGGCGTTATAATCACAAAATACTAGTTAGACGTTGTGATTATTAGGCGATGTGGGTCCCAACACAAAATACTAAAACAGAATATAATTGCGCAATCTCAACAAAGTGGCCGCCGGTACCGGTCGGTTAGACACTTCCTTATTATGCCAACTCATTATTTTTTGTGTCACAGCAGCAGCAGAGGTCACAGCTGTCAATTGTGGTTGTCAGCGCTCAGCAGCAGAGAGCACAAAAGTAAAGTTGTCGGTGTTGTCAGTTGTCAAATCTAAGAACAGCAAGTCAGCAGTAGTCGGACACTACATTGAGAAAAATAGTATGTATTATAATATTTATTTATTAATTCATTAGTTTGATAATTGTAACTATATTTTTTTAACACTGCAAATATATTTTTATTAACTAATAATAAATTGCTCTCAGGTTGTGTGTTGGCTGCAGTAAATGTATACTCCTATTGTAATTGCATACTTCCTAATAGGTACCTACATGATTTCATCTCGACTTTGTTTTATATTTGAGGGATAAAACAATTTAACAATGCTAAATTATCTATAATTATGTTGACAATGGGAGCATTACTTACACAATAATCTGCCCTAAAATGATTTTTGCTACTTAGTTCTTGTGCAGGGATCTCAGTTGTCCTTATAAAATTTCTAAAAGTTATGCTAAAACGCGAATTGTTCTTAAATTTATTTTGAAGTCCTAAAAGTCCTAAATTTATACTACTGTTCGATAAGGGTTTTTGTGGCTATTGACTTATTTTAGTTAAATTTAATTAAAATTTTGGACGAAGTTTATCCAGCGACTTGGCAATCAAAATTTTTTAAACTGTAGAAAATATGCATTAGGTGCATGCTATTTTTATTAAAAATCTCTGCAAGAAAGATACAGTCAACAAAATTCTGTATTACAAATTTCAATATTAACAATGTTTAAAGTAGCTTGCTTAGAGTTTCTCATACTTTCTTTTTATAGATGAAACATTTATTCGTTGTGGTACTTAATATTTAAATCATTTCAAAATTATCTCGGGCAATTTCATTTTTTTCACACAATCATTTTTGTTTTAAAAGATTCTGTGATCACAGAACTAATTTTCTTAGACTTTGCAAACTCCGATTTAGGTCATACATACAATTTTTCGAATACGTTAGCATGGTAGCTAAGAATGACTAGCCATTTTTTGTCGTATGTAATGTTAAGCAGGCTGTACTTATGATTCGAAAGAAATATTTTATCTACAACTAAGATAAAACAAACTGCAATTTGTTAACTAAGATAATACTTCTCCTTTCTCATCATTCTAATCGGACATATATTTATTTTTAGTTTTCTTGACAATCCCTCATCTAATTTTCCAAGGACATCTCTCTATAGTCGGAGAGCCGGCTGCGTTAAAGGTACCCTGATCGAACTGCCGAACAAAATATGGACGAATCGACAGCTAATGTAGTGGTCAAGGGTGTGCCGGGTCTAATAAACCCTATAACTTGTCCGAAATGTTGAAAAAAGGGCCACTTCCGGTTTGGTATTTCGGAGTGTTTTTCCTTTATCGAACTGCCGGTTAAAACTAGTGCCGATCGACGGGGGAGGTCGAGCCCTTTGAGAAAAGCCCGCGGTGCCACCCCCCACCTTGGCGGGGAGGGCGGAAGCCACCTCTGAATGTGACTCATTTTCGTATCTGACTACCCCCATCGAACTGCCGATTTTATTTTTTTTTAAATCGCAGCTCTAACCTCCCTGAACGTGAAAAAATGGCGGTGCCATCGGTGGCCTTGTCTGGAAAAGCTGGAAGCCATCCCAAAGGCACCCGAGTTTTAGGTCGCTATTTTGAACTCAGCCGTACTTCCCTCACGGAACTTACGGTTGTTTTTTTTTAAATGAAGCTCAACATTCCATTTTCATGAAAAAAATAAGGTGCCATCCCTGGCCTTGAATGGACATTTTTCTGCCAGCTAATAATGGGGGTAGGGAACGCGGCAATATGTATGTATGTTTTTGGTTGGCTCTGGTCTAACGCGGCAATAGTATAACGGCTCCCACTACCACGCCGTTCGCAGATAGTGGGCCCCTCCAGGCATTAGGGCCCCTGCGACGTTGCCGCTTTGACAAGGAAAGATGCTTGAAAGTGAGGGAGATAGAAAATAGCTCTAGCCTGTTGCTGAGCGCTGCGGCAGCTATTGTTACCAGTGTTGCCAATGTGCGGGTAATTACCCGAAATGTGGGTATTTTTGATGCATGTGGGGAATTTTGCGGGTAATCAACTTTTGCGGGTAAAATGCGGGGATTTTGACATTTTGGAATTCTTATTAGTTATTAATTAAAAATTAAAATCCTGTACTTAAAACACGTCAATCTTTTTTTTGTGACGCTTTGTGGTTTCGGCAATAGTCGTTTTACAGTAGCAGACACGACTACCGTCGAAAGTCGAAGGACAAAGTTGCTGTGTACGTGTAAAATTGCCTAACAGAGCAGACAGTCTAATAGTGTTCTGTATTATCGGTAACCCTTCACCCATTATTTCTGACGTTAGAGGTTAGAATTTTTGAAGCTGAACTGTTGCTTTATATTTATTATTATTATTGTACATATTGCCCATAATGGATCGATTTTTATATACAATTTCATGTTTTCTATTTTTATGTTTGTAGTTCCTTGCTCGGAAGAGAGCCTTATAAATTAATTTTGTTTTGTATTTTCATATTTATTTTGTGTTTCCTACTTTCTTTAAATTTAATTAAAAATAGTGTTATTTTTGAATTTGGCGCCCTAATATTTATTAGAACTAATCCCCCCTCCCGTTGTACCTTTTCTAGATCCGCCCCTGGTATTAGGAACATGCGGGTTCAAAATAGCGACCTAAAACTCGGGTGCCTTTGGGATGGCTTCCAGCTTTTCCAGACAAGGCCACCGATGGCACCGCCATTTTTTCACGTTCAGGGAGGTTAGAGCTGCGATTTAAAAAAAAATAAAATCGGCAGTTCGATGGGGGTAGTCAGATACGAAAATGAGTCACATTCAGAGGTGGCTTCCGCCCTCCCCGCCAAGGTGGGGGGTGGCACCGCGGGTTTTTCTCAAAGGGCTCGACCTCCCCCGTCGATCGGCACTAGTTTTAACCGGCAGTTCGATAAAGGAAAAACACTCCGAAATACCAAACCGGAAGTGGCCCTTTTTTCAACATTTCGGACAAGTTATAGGGTTTATTAGGCCCGGCACACCCGTGACCACTACATTAGCTGTCGATTCGTCCATATTTTGTTCGGCAGATCGATCAGGGTACCTTTAACGCAGCCGGCTCTTGGACTACTAGATTGAGCACTATGACTCTAAACCATTTAACTCTGTCATCGTTTTAGACCTATCGATGTTCTGTTTTAGAATTGAATGTATAATAAGTTTGTTGATATTCTAGAGTCAAACAGTAATCTTGTTAATGTAAATTAACATTTGTAACTTGTTCAAAAGTACTTAGTCAAAAGATAGTATGAAATAAAATGCAACAAACTTTTCAAGTAACCTCGATAAATAATTTTTTGGACTGTTGCTTCTTTTGTAGGCTGTAAATATGTAAGGATGCATTCCCGGACCAATGTTTATCAGATTTTTTGTATTAATTTGTTGTGCAACTGTAGAACCTATCCTCGAGGGTTGTATAAACTAAATTTTTTGGACTGTTGCTTCTTCTGGAGGCTGTAAATATGTAAGGATGCATTTATGAAACAATGTTTATCAGATTTTTTGTATTGATTTGTTGTGCAACTGTAGAACCTATCCTCAAGAGTTGTAGAAACTATCTTCACATCTTCAAGAAATACTCTGACCTTCATAGTCATCAATCATGGCAATTTGATTTTTCACAAAAATTGAATTATCTTGATAACTGTTAGATTAAGCACCTACTGGTTTTGTTTATTTTGTATGGAGAATAAGATTTTATAGACAAAACTTTAAAAATTCTAAAGAATTAAAATATTTTGTAGACAATAATATGTGACCTTCCTATATGAGACACTTCCAGTGCACGTATTCATACAAACATTAGTAGAAATACTATATACTATGCTATGCTAAATGAGTAATGCTATGATATAGAATTTCAAAATTTTAATGCAACTATTGCGAAAGTTATCGAAAGAAAAGTGATTAGACTGTTTCATTTCTAGATGTTTGCAACTCTGTAAGGAAGCTTTTGGGACTTATGTTTATAGGAACTGGATTGAATGTTTATTCTAAAAAAAATTTTTCACTCAGTTGTGAACAAGAAAGACATTGTGCCAATTTTACTTAAAAAGTATTTAAATAATACTTTGAATTTTGTGATAAACTGCTGCCTAATTCATAGGTGGAGTTTCATAAGTCAAGCGGTAGTTGCTCTCTCCAGAAGACTTGTTGACAATCTCTTTTTCCTCTTTCTTAGTATGTCACTATCACTGTTTGGCCTGTCTGTATGACAAATAGAATATGGAAATTGCAACATTTACTATAGGAAGTTATTTTTTGCATTTAACAGAAGGCTCTGTGAACTATCAGAAATATATTATAAAGCACTAGCATGTTACCTTTTTTTCATTTGCATTATTTATACAGATAAACTGAATTATCAAGAATCAACATGCCAGCTGGTGGAGCCCTATTTGGTAGTTCAGCTGCAGGACCAGGATCTACAGGAGGTATAAAGCACCTCATTGAAATGCGTGCTGGAAAAATGAGTCAAAAAGGTAGTTTGAGTTATGAATTTGAATAGTGGAATAATAATTTACTAATTTTTGTTTCTAAATACTTATAAGGTCGCATGGTGTACCCTGATAAACGTAAAGGCTTGTTATACCTATATCAAAGTGAAGATTCTTTAATGCACTTCTGTTGGCAAGACCGCACTACAGGTACAATTAACAAATGTTTTGTGATATTTCATATTTTATTACAATATCTATTTAGGTGTAGTAGAAGATGATCTAATAATCTTCCCCGATGATTGTGAATATGTAAAAGTGCCACAGTGCTCAACTGGAAGAGCTTATCTATTGAAGTTTAAGTCATCCAATCGTCGTTTCTTTTTTTGGCTGCAGGTAATTAATTAGTTTTTTGAAATTATATTTAACATACTTATCAGAGCCGGATTTGTATTATTAGTGCTCTTAGGCAATTTATATATTGCTCTCGCTCCATTATGGCACGCCGGTTTGGTTTTTGTTTTATTAAAATGAATTTTTGACGCCAAAAATTTATTTTCTTACGTCGGTAATTGGTTTTTTAACGCCCAAAAATATTTTTAATCGCCTAAAATTTATTTTTGGATGTTAAATTAATGATTTTGCTACGTCAAAACCTGATTTTTTACTTTTGAAACATATTTTTGAATGTAGTAGTAAAAAACCAAATACAAAAACTTAATTATTAATACATCAAACGGATCCTTTGACTCTAATAAGTAACTATTGGCACAAACATGTATTTATTCACGTCAAAGAATCAATTCTTGACGTTGGAAAATGTCAAGGTTAGTTAAGTGTGTAGGTTGTAGACTAATCAGAGCGTGGCATAAAAACGTCATCGGGTATGCTAGTTTAAAATAATGCTTATAGCGCAGCACATTGTCAATGTTCAAATAAATGCTGTCTCTGTGTGATAATAGAATTTTATTGTAATTTATTGGTGCAACATCTTTAATTAACAAGTAATAATAATTATTCAACCTAATAATTTATCCATGTACGTTTATTTGTAACGCATAGATAAAGAATACTCTAATATTGCTTAACAAGGCATCAGGGTTTGCAGGGATATTACGTATATGCAAGTAGGCAATTTATTGCATAATTTCTAATATAGTCAAGTATTTTAATAAAAGACGTGGATACTTTTGTGTTTTCACTCCAAACTCGGATGTCCCTTATTAGTTTATTACTCACATTTAATAACAGCATAAAGAAGGTAAATAAAAAAGTTATTTTTTACTTAACTAACCTTCGGAAAATGTTACTGGGGCAGATGTTCGTGCGCCCTTTTTTGGCAAGTATCAGTACCCTATGGCAAAATTTGCAGTATTGTTCTAGGCCATACCGCAACCGTAAGTATTCCGTTAGATGTCAGCATTTTCCGACGTCATTCGAATTCATTTATTGACGTCAAAAAATCAATTATTGGCGACAAAAATTCAATTATTGATTATTATCAAATAGTTTATTTGCAGTTTACAAATAATTTTTTTCATTCTCATTTTATTTTAAATTGCTTATTTGGTTGAATGGTTTTCAGACGTTGAGAAATGATTTTTTGAGATCATAAATTGGATTTTTGGCTTCAGTAAATGCATTTCTGGCCTCAAAAATTCTATTACAGAATTTAACAGATAAATAATTTTATTCAAAATTTGATGATTTTACTGTCCAGTAGTAGTACTGACTTGTACTAATACACTGAATAGTAATAAGTAGGAGTATAAATAGAACTGACTTTTATGTTTTGTGCATTTTCAATTTACTGATAAATAATGAAATAAAAATAATTTTACTATTTAGAGAATTTTAAGCGCTCCATTTTATTTGGCGCCTCTAAGTAACTGCCCAGAGTTGCCTCTTAGCAGAACCAGCTCCGATTATTATGGAAAATTTTAATCAGTGCTGTAAAGAATAGACACTTCCTAAATAATATTCAATAATAATGTCAAATGCATTTATTTTATTATAAAAGATATATTATAACAATAAACAGGAACCACGTGCAGACAAAGATGATGATAACTGCAAGCGCATCAATGAAATCCTAAACAATCCATCAAGCAGTATTCAGGGAGGAGGATCCAATGATCAAGATCTACAGTCGTTACTCAATAATATGTCTCAAACACAACTTATGCAACTATTTGGAGGTGGTGTTGGTCAGATTGGTGGACTATCCAGTTTACTAGGAACTATGAAGTAAATTTATAATATGAGTACATAGGTGTATCGATTGCATAAATATTTTATTACAGTCGTCCATCTACAGGTGGTGGTCGCAGCTCAACAGCCACTCCTGCTCTAACACATCGGGTGGCATCATCTACACCTTCTGTAGATACCACTCAAGCAAGTACTCCCACAGGAGTGACTACTGCACCAGCAAGTTCTGTTACAACTAACACCACAGATACAGCAAAAGCTAATCGTAGTAATACACAATCAGCAGAATCTACCGCTTCTGTAAATAATCCCATTCAGTTGGCAGATTTACAAAATTTCCTACAAGGTATTGCTCCAGCTCCTCCTGACCAACAATCTGGTAAGTATAAGTAATACATATTTTGTCTTGTTGATAATTAACGAGAAGGAAAAAATATGTTGTCAAATTCACCTAGCAGATAAATTGAATTGGAACATTTTTACAAATTATTTTTGTTTACACATGGACAATAAAGTGACACATGGACAATAAAGTGAGTTAAAACATAAAATACTTTTTTTTGTTTCTCATTGAATATTCAACAAAAACCAACTGTGTATGCACAAACAATGCAGATTATTTAATACTATCATACTTATATACTTTCCTTTGAAAACTAGAAATACCGAAAGAAAACATCTAATTTCCACTTCCAGGCATGTTATTGTTTCCTAATTTTTACAGTTGATCTCTCTACAGCTTTAACTGGAGATGCTATTTCGGGTTTGTTGAGTAGCAATGATGCTATTCAACAGTTAGAAAATCACTTACCAGCTGTTGGGGGAACAACAGAGGATCAGTTACGTTCTACCCTTGCTTCTCCACAATTTCAACAGGCAAGTACATTTTCAATTAAAAAAAGGAAACTTCGTTCTTCAACTAAAAAAGCCTAAAAGACGTGTAGTTACAAAATAAATACAAATGGTAAAACTAAACTTTTCACATTTATTTTGCGTCATCCTATTAATTTTATTTTGCACTTCAAAAACTTGGTAGTGGTTTGAAACGTGTAGATAATCAATACTTATTAATAATAATTAATAAATAAGCGAAACACTTCGCCTATACTTTCCTATACTTTAGAAATAGTTATTTATCATTAAAGACCGGACTTTTAGTCGCAGAAGAGCAAAAAATTTCGTGAAAATTCCATAAGTAAACAAAAACCATGAGCGTACTCATATAAGTTATACGTGAAACATAGTGGACAAGAGAACTAATTTTTCGGATTAGAATTTAAAAAATGTTGTTGTGTCCTGCAATTCTTAAGTTTTTTATTCAACGCTGGTTTTCGGTCTTTTATAGTCCAAACCTTTCTTTCGTAGAACTTTCTAGTTGTATTAATGAATTTGCACGTTCTATTTTCGTTAATTTGTGGTTGCCATACATTTCAATTAAAAATATATTTTTGCAGTTTCAGAAAATTGTTTTCCTACGACTATTTTAGATTGTAAGCATTCTCATACAATTTTGAATTACGAAATAACTTACGTTCTACACTTGTTATAGAATATTTTATTCTAACACTGTTCTGAATAATAAAGGTTGCGCCTCTCGTCTATCAACTGTTTTTATGTTTTGTTGACAGTTACAAACAAAGCGTATTTTAGATAGGAACCTTAACATTTTCTTATTTTCTAAATTTAATGACCTAAATAATTTATAGTCATAGAAAAAGTATAGTCTGTAACACGTTTAGGATGACTATCCCGCACTCGTGGACCGTTCCCCTTGCCTTTCGGCTCGGTTGACAAACTTTCCACTCGTGCGAAATATGCCATATTCCAAACTTGAATATACAGAATATACTATTAGTGAACTACTTTTAAAACTCATGATCATTTATATTGCAGGCTTATGAACCCTGTTTTATTTAATTTTATTTTTACATAAGCTTCCATTCCAGTTGACCAAATAAATAATAACTACCTGCACAAGCTAGATTAAGGTCAAACATATGAATGTGGTACCATTCTAAGCTCGTAAATAATTCGTTTAAAAGTTTAGGTATGCGCCAACTATTATATACTATAACTTTAAACAAATAATGCCAAAGTTGCTTAATAATTGATATAATTTAAATACTGGCAAAATAGTAGACTACAAATCCGGACTACATCATGCTTTCAAGAATATTTCAGTATTAACATGTTATGTGTCAACAATGACAAAATAAAATGTGTTTGTAAAATTTTGAATAATATACAAGGTGTGGCTAATAGGGCTGGGACGTTTTGAAATTTTAAAATGTTTTTTGATTCTAATTCAGTATCGAATTTAGATGAATAACTGATGGAAAAATAATCGAAAAAGATTAATAAATCAATTCCAATAATTGATTCTAATAACCGATCATAAAAATCAATTCTAATACTTTACAATTATAGTAAACGAATATAAAGTTGGTTCATACTATTTTTTGAGAATGTGCAATAAAGCAATTCACATTATTTTTCACACTTTATTGGGGTAGTTATTTGTAAAGATGTTTCGTTAAGTCAAAATATTTGATTTTGTGGAAGGAGTTAATGTATACTTGAGATATTAAATTAATATAATAGAATAGGAACTTGGAAAGTTAAAGAAAAATAACAAACTGAAAAGAATAGTATGGTATGTAACAAGTTTGGAATATGGCATATTCCACACGAGTGGAAAGTTTTTGTCACCCGAGTGTGGAATAGCCATCCCAATATGTTACACACTATAATTTTGCTACAACTTAAGAAAATTTTAAGTTTTCTATCTAAAATACGCTTTGATTGTAACTGTCAAAAAAACAAAAAACAGTTGGTAGACGAGATACACAACCTTTATTACTTAGAACAGTGTTAGAATGAAATATTCTATAACAAGCGTAAGAATGTAGTTATTCCGTAATTAAAAATTGTATCAGAATGCTTATATTCTAAAATAGTCGCAGAAAAAGTTTATTTTGTATCAAAAATACATATTTTTAATATGAAACTAAAATATTGGTATACGCGTGCGTCAGATGTAAGTAACGTGTGTTTATTCGCTCCCAGTTTTAATTTGGTTTTTACTAATATCCTGTGTAATTATAACTGTCGAATTGTGTGAAATCACTTTAAAATGCCGATTGTGAAAGATTGTTGTGTATGCGATAGAGTAGTAAATGCAGACAAGGAATTGAAATGTGATTTTTGTTTGCTGCCGCTGCGTACTACATGCTCGGGATTAACGCGTGCCGAGGTCGCCTGTATTGTGTCTGCGAACCGCCGCATTAGCTATCAATGCAACAAATGTGCAGACAAAAATAAGGATATATCTCAGTTAAAAGAAATGATACTCAACTTAACTAAAGAGGTAAATGAACTCAAACAAAACTCAGCTGTAAGCCACCAAACATCTTTGTCGGAATCCACCGAAAGCATTATCTCCGAAATCAGAGAACGGAATGTAAGTGCCTCTAATATAATCATGTTCAACGTCAATGAATCTGCTGCTTCCACTATTACAGAACAAGACGTTGACGATAAAAAGGAAATTGAAGAAGTACTTCTTACAATAACTGGCAAAGTTGCTGAAATAACCCATGTAACTCGTCTTGGCAAAAATCTGGTAATAATCCCAGACCTATCAAAATCTCGTTCAAACGTCAATCTGATGCAATTGATGTACTCAAGGCCAAACGTAATATCCCAAATAACAGTCGCGTTAAAATTAGTAATGATCAAACCCCCATGCAGTGTGACTTTTTAAAGTCAATACGCGCTGAACTAGAACGTAGGGTTAACGGCGGAGAAGATAACATTACTATAAAATATGTTAAAGGTGTTCCCACTATTGTCAAAACCATGCCATCAAAAAACTAAATACAATTGCGAACAGGATTACTGAGATTAAATTTGTATACACAAACGCCAGAAGTATTATGAACAAAATTGAAGAACTTAAATTAATTGTCAACTCTCAAAACCCAACAATCATTTTGATAACAGAAACAAATTTAAATGAGTCGATTACAGACAGTATTGTTGCTTTGCCGAATTATAGCCTTTTTCGATGCGATCCTACTTATAAAAAATGGGGTGGCGTCCTCATATATGTTCTTAACAATGTTGAGGGTGAAAAGATCAACGCTGTGAGATACCTTGATTTTCAGACTGGGATCTACGAATCAGTCTGCTTACGTATTGATATTGCCCATCACAAGCTATTGGTTGCATGTGTCTACAGGGCTGGTGGTGACCTTACTGACGACCAAACTCTTTGCAATTCTTTAGCTACTGTTGCATCGAAAACTTGTTTTAAAAGCTTTATCTTTGGCGATTTCAACCTACCCCGTATTAATTGGGGTGAATTAAATACAACCGGAGGAGATATTTCCTCAGATATAATTTTGGATACCTATCTAAACTCGAGCCTTACCCAGTTGGTTCATCAACCTACTCGTTTTTGTGGAAACGACGAGCCTTCATTATTGGACTTAATATTTGTGTCGGATGAAAGCCAGATGTCTGACGTGGATTATCTACCGCCTCTAGGTAAGAGCGATCACTTGATCATTACTACATCTATACAAATTGTCATACCAAAGAGACCAGAAAATTCTAAAATGGCCTTGTATAAAAACTATTGGAAAGGTGATTACGACGCAGCAAATACTTTTTTTCATTCAAGTGTAGATCTTCGTGCTTTCAAAGACATTGAAACAAGCTGGTCTGTGTTATCGTCTAGTCTTTGGCAATCTGTTGAAAATTTCGTACCGCTACAACGGTCTTTGAGAAGCAATGACAAACCATGGATTACGAACCACATTAAAAAAGCAATAAACAAGAAACGTTCCTTGTGGGACAAATATAGGCGTACAAGTAGGAATGTTGATTACTTGAAATACAGTTCGCAAGCTAATTTAATTTCGTATCTTATCAGATCTGCCAAATCAAATTATGAGCATATTATTATTTCTAGTGGCGAGAAATCTTTTTTTAAATATATAAGAAAGTCACTTAATAATAACAATTCTCCTGTAATGGTTGAGGATTCACACTCTAATCGACATACTGACCCTCTAGAGGTGGCAAACTTGTTTGCGCTGCAATTTTCTAGTGTGTTTGTTGTTGAACCCATTGAAAAAATGCCGAGACTCCCTCGCAATACTCGTGTGTCTGATAGCTTTGAGCAAATTGATTTCTGTGAAGACGAAGTACTACATATCCTGGAATCCCTAAAACCGTCGTCTGCCCCTGGAGCTGATAGTGTCCATCCTCTACTTCTTAAATCTTGTGCAACCACTCTGTGTAAACATATAACTTATATAATGAATTCATCATTAAATTGCGGAAAACTGCCAACTATCTGGAAAGAAGCTATTGTGGTGCCTTTGTTCAAGAAAGGCAACAGGCTGTTACCAAAAAACTACAGGCCCATTAGTTTAACGTCCGTTATTTGCAAGGCCATGGAAAGAATTGTAGCTACTAAAATGCGCGATTTTTTTCTGAACAACAACATTATTCCTCACAGTCAACACGCGTTAACTCCTAGACGGTCCACTACATCAAATTTAATTTATAACCGATCATTGGACAAAAGCACTTGTCGCCAACATTCCCATAGATGTCATTTACCTGGATTTTGAAAAGGCCTTCGATCAGGTACCGATAGAAAGATTACTGTTAAAACTTGAACATTATGGCATTCGTGGCAAACTGCTACAGTGGATTTTTGATTTTCTTAGAGGTAGGACGTTCCGTGTTCGCATTGGTTCCACATTATCATCGTCTCTACCTGTGAAAAGTGGTGTACCGCAAGGGTCCGTTCTAGGTCCTTTGCTATTTATTATCTATATAAGTGATCTCGCAGACGTGCTGCAATCTAACGCTTTCTTTTTTGCGGACGACACTAAGATCTTTGGTAGTCCAACGAGTAGTTATAATTTAATTCAAAATGATCTAAGGCGTCTTGAAAACTGGTCGGAATCTTGGCTTTTGAAACTAAACTCCGATAAATGCACGGTCCTGAGACTCGGATACAACAATCCTCGCGTGGACTACCAGTTCAATGGTACCCTGTTAAAATCAGTCCTGAAGCAAGAAGACCTCAGCATTTTAATAACTTCCGATCTAAAGTGGGCAGAGCACATATGTAAAACTGTGAAAAAAGCAAACTCCTTAATCTACCTAATTCGGTGTGTTTTTAAAGATTTGAAACCTGAATCTCTTCTAAAAATTTACAAAATGTATGTTCGACCCATTCTCGATTACGCCGCTGTAGTTTGGTCACCCTACTTTGCAAAGGACCTCGACCTACTGGAAAAAGTTCAACGCAGATTCACCAAATGTTCGCCGGCAACACGATGCTTAAGTTACGAAGAGCGTTTGAAGAAATTGCACCTCACAACACTAAGTTGTCGAAGACTTAGAGGCGACTTGATTGAAGTCTACAAAATTCTTCACAACTATTACACTCCTCCACTACAGCTATTTACACTAAGTCAGAACACCCAATTACGAGGACACAATTTTAAATTACAGTGTGCTAGATTCAATAAACTGTCAAGGCAGCATTTCTTTTCTTGCAGAGTGCAAAATGCCTGGAACTCTACCGTCTGAAGTGGTAAATGCTGAATCCATTAATAAGTTTAAAAATTTATACGACTTGTTAGTTCCATCTCCCTAGCGTGCGATCATTAATTATTATTGGTACTTCCAAACATTCATATACATATAGTTATTTTCATATATACAGGCTGTTTCAAATTCGAGCCTCACCATGGGGATCTCGCTTATTTGAAGAGATAGAGAGTTGGTTAAATTGAAGCAAAGTTGCCAAATTTTATGCCTAACAATAATCTGTAAAGAAATTTAAAGTAGCCACTCTGGTTTTTCAGATATCTGAAAAAAACTGAAAAATCTGGTTTTCGTTTTTTATCCGTAGCTAACTTATTTATGAAAATTTTGGAAATCGGTAAAAACATTCTCAAAGCAACTTTTTATTCTAAATATCGTACAGAAACCAGATTTGCGATACGACGTTTCGAACTTTGCGAAACCATCATCAGGTTCACTTTTTTAAATACGGCTACTACTTTTTTTCAGCGTATTAGAACAAGATTTTTATTACGATTACAACGATATATCACACTTTATGGTTTCGATTTCATTTAATGCTGATAAAATGAAAAATGGAAATTTTTTTACAAAATTTAAACCAGAATTTATTAAAATATGAACTATTTACATCAAATACTCAAATAAACCTCCACCTTCGTTAAGGCACATTTGAACCCGTCTTCTTATGTTATTTGTAGCACGTTCGATATGTCTTCTGGGTATTCGGTGCAACTCATTAATAATTTTATTTCTTAATTCATCGATGTTTGCGGCGTTTTCTTTGTAGATTTTATTTTTTAATGTACCCCACAGAAAATAGTCCAGTGGGCTTAAGTCAGGCGATCGTGCCGGCCACTCAACTACACCGCGATTTCCTATCCATTTATTAGGAAAAACTTGATGCAGGTATTCACGTACAATTTCCGCGTTGTGAGAGGGCGTTTTTCTTCATTAGAAAAAGGCATTTTATATGAGTTCTTAGAAACAACCTTAGAAATCGCAAATTTATAGTATAACAAATGAAGAAATGATGCTGAATAATAATAAATGCACGTCGTGCTTTGTTTTCATTGTTTTTGTTATTACAACGAAATAACGAGACAATTGAGCAACAAGCTGCATAAAAATAAGTACTCGATTGTGCTTTAACGAAGATGGAGGTTTATTTGAGTATTTGATGTAAATAGTTCATATTTTAATAAATTTTGGTTTAAATTTTGTAAAAAAATTTCCATTTTTCATTTTATCAGCATTAAATGAAATCGAAACCATAAAGTGTGATATATCGTTGTAATCGTAATAAAAATCTTGTTCTAATACGCTGAAAAAAAAAGTAGTAGCTGTATTTAAAAAAGTGAACCTGATGATGGTTTCGCAAAGTTCGAAACGTCGTATCGCAAATCTGGTTTCTGTACGATATTTAGAATAAAAAGTTGCTTTGAGAATGTTTTTACCGATTTCCAAAATTTTCATAAATAAGTTGGCTACGGATAAAAAACGAAAACCAGATTTTTCAGTTTTTTTCAGATATCTGAAAAACCAGAGTGGCTACTTTAAATTTCTTTACAGATTATTGTTAGGCATAAAATTTGGCAACTTTGCCTTAATTTAACCAACTCTCTATCTCTTCAAATAAGCGAGATCCCCATGGTGAGGCTCGAATTTGAAACAGCCTGTATACTTTTTTTCTTAATGTACTAACGAATTACTTACATCGTGTGATATATGTTTGATAGGGGTCTAATCGGTTCGCCGCCTACCCCGTATTATGTAAATGTAAAAACAATTGCTATCATACAAAAATTGCATTAAATACAATAAGTTATTTTGACACAAAATTTTTTGTTCATAAAAAGAAAAATTAAGTGTGCATTGTGTTCAGCTGAAAGCGATGCTCGTAGATTGGTAATTATACGACCACTAAGGCTAAATACTCCCTCTGATGGTATATGTGTTGCTTGAATATAAAGGTATTTTTTTGCCAATACAATGAAAAAGGAATCTACTTTTCTTTGTAATTCCATTCCAAGGGATCATCTTCAATCTCTATATCTGATAAAGATATATATTTTTTAATTTCATCCTTATAACGTTGTACCAGGGCCTTTGCTTGTTTTTGACGTTTACTTAAATAAATTGTAATATATTATCTCTTAACTAAGAAATATTAGTAATATGTACCTACAATGGCAGCTAAACCAGAAGTTTTTGTTTCTTTTTGAGGTTTTACGTGTTGTTGTTAGGTAGTGCATGTGCAGGCACAATGTCCATTTCTTTTAACATAAGTTCAGTACATTCTTTGTCAATTTCTACCTAAGATATAAATCTATCTTGGGTCTAAAAAGGCAACCTTCTGTAATAGAGTTTTACGTTTTCCTGACGTAAATATCTCTGTTCAAGCACTGCATAATTTGTATTAGATCATAGAGTAACTGTTTCATCTGCATAATATTAATAATTTGTTGGCAAATAAGCAAAATTGTTGAAGCAATTACATACTCTTCTCCGCCCATATTATCAGATATATTATTTCAATAATAGAATAGGTAGTTTACAATATGACAAATTATAAATCACATGGTCATTCTGAGTTGAATTTCATTATTTACAGGCAGTGCAGCAGTTTTCCACTGCCTTGGAATCGGGCCAGTTAGGACCTATAGTATCTCAGTTAGCGGTCAACCCTGATGCTGTGGCTGCTGCTACTCAAGGGAATATGGCTGGGTTCGTGAAGGCTTTAGAAAAGACAGACTCCGAAGCCACAAGTGGAAGTACTAGTACTAAGGAAAAGAGTAAGAAAAGCGAAGATGGAAAGCAAGATAAAAAACCTGGTGATGACGACGACGAAGGAATGCAATTAGATTGAGTTGTTTTCATGTTTGCAATTTTAATTTTGCCTAATCACTTACAAATCTGTGAATGCAAGTTCAATTAAAAAAAAAATAAATACTCATAATTTGAATCTTCTTTTAGTGCCATACCCTTTTCAGGTTGTTGGCAACCTCTCTCCTATGTCTGTGTTTGGTGCACGGAAATAGATATTTTGCACAGACAGAGATAGGGGACCTACAGTTTTATGTGGGCTCCGAACCACAGGAGGTGCGTGCACTTCTTCTCCAGAGAGGTTTTCCTGGGGATAATCCACCTCGCTGGTTTCCCATTACCTTGCGACGGAGAACGACCAGGCTGGGATTCGAACCTAGGTTCACTGCAATGGTAGCCTGCACTTACTACTGAGCCACGGCCGCTCTATAAATTTGAATACGATATTAAAAAGTAAAAATGTGAATATGAATAGAAAAGCAACGTTTAACATAGCAAGTACAGTAGAACTCCAATTATCCGAATCGACTAGGACTGGATCCCATTCGGATAATCGGAAATTCGGATAATTGGAGTTTCCCCCCGAAGAAAGGGTCTATTAATTAACTTCTGTATGTATATTGAAAATGGGAGAAAAAAAACTACATATTTATAAAGAAAAAGAGCTATGTATAATTAATTAAAAAAATTTACATACATACTTTGGTAAATGACAGTTATTGCTTACTAAACATCTCCATCAAAGTAAGCTGTTTGGCTCTCACAAACAAAACAACAAACCGTAAGAGAACCACCACAGTAGCAGGGCAATGACTGAGTAATCAAAACAAACTACCCTTATGCTTACCAAGTCAGCGAATTTAGAACTGCAATATGAGACGGTGTCCTAAAGCGATTCGGATAGTCGGAGTTTGGATAATTGGAGTTCTACTGTACAACCAAATAAATAATACCTTTTCTGTCATTTTCATTGGAAACTTCTAAATTTGGTTTTCCATGATTTTGGCTCAAATAAGCAAAGCAGTAGGCGGTGAAAATTTACAATTTAGAAGTTAAGCATTTCAAAAAAAAAGTTGGCGACCGATAATACAGAAGTTACATTTAACAACAAACCTGTTATTATTATCACTTTTAGAGGTCAAAAACTTCCCAGCAGAGTATCAATTTACAGCGTATGTTGTCAGGTTAATCCTTATATAAAAAAGGTAATCAATGCTTTAAATGGGTCTAGGACATTTCGCCGAATGCCCAAAACGCCGACTGCTTATTTTGTACGTCCAAAACGCCGAACAGATCCAAAACGCCGACTGCTACTAGAGGACCATTTCGCCGAATACGCCCAAAACGCCGACTAACGTACATTGGACATTTCGCCGAACGTGCCCAAAACGCCGACACTTGTTAAACGACGCCACAGAGATCGATATATTAGCGTCGGAGCCGAATAACTGCCGAACCTTGCCTGTTCATTACGCCGATTATTTCGCAAAGAACACTTTGCCGATCCTGACCAAAACGCCGAAACAAGACTATGACCAAAACGCCGACCATGTCCAAAACGCCGAACGCTTGTAAGAGCCATTTTGCCGACCGCGGCCAAACCGCCGAAATCAGACTATGACCAAAACGCCGACCGTGTCCAAAATGCCGAACGGCTCGTAAGGGACACTTTGCCGACCGCGACCAAAACGCCGAAATCAGACTATGACCAAAACGCCGACCATGCCCAAAATGCCGAACACTCGTAAGGGACACTTTGCCGACCCTGACCAAAACGCCGACAGAACCATAAATGAACATAGCGGAGATAAGTATGTACTTGTAATAGTTCATTCATAGGTGGCAGTAAACGCCGATAAAGAAGATAGCTTAATAAGGTTTAATGTACTGATTTTATGCAAGTAATTTTCTTCAATAGGTTGCGCAACCGTCGATTGTTACAGTTTTTACAAATTTTGAATCTTTAAACATACTTTGTAAATTGCTTATTAATTTTATTCGATTTTCTCGAAAAAGAAAGGTTGGTCGTATTTTTAGCAAGCGTAGCATTTTTGAGCATTTTTCTCATAAATTCAATTATAATATACTTTCTAAAATAAGGAATGATAAAAAAGTTATGAACATTTGTCCAAGCAAAATTAAAGTTACTAGAAATAAGTAATGTTCAGAGATACTTATTATTTCAAACGTTTTTGACATCTTGTAATGTCTTAGTTTTGCTATACAGGGTGTTAATTAAGTACGTAGACAAACTTTACATCGTAATTCCTTGATTAATTTTAAGACAAAAAGTTTATATAAGCATGGGACCTAAACGGCTTCGTTTTCAAAATAAGCGATGTTGAATTTTTTTTTAATAATATTTTTTTAATCTGGAAACGCCTAAAGGTATTCTATTGAAACTTGGTGTAAGTTAGTATTGAATAAAGTGACATTTTTTGGTGAAAATAAATTTAATTTATTTTTATCAGTGGCGTGCATCAGGGCCACCTCAGTTACATGATTTTAGAAAAATCTGGCACGCTACGTTTTTTTAGTATATGTGACAAGTTTTTATCCATTAACATGACACAAAAGTTGTCTCTTTTCTGTTTTTGTTATTTGTTAAAAGGAACCGCTTTCGAGAAAAACAGAAAAATCTCTGAGATGCTCTTTAGTTGATTTATTATATAGCAGCAGCGTGTGTAAATAATTTGTAGATTACATAATTTTCCAGTTTTGTAGCTCTTGAAACCTTTCTTATATAAATAAGTAATATTTACACTAATCAGTTTGTTATTTTTATGGAAATTATGTTATAATGATCAAAATTACCGAGTTACAGATTTTTCCTTTTTGAAAACGGCCCATTCTACCAAAAAAAAAGAAACAACTTAGGTGTCGTTTCAATGGATAAAGCTAAAAAAACTTGTTACAACAGTGGCGTACTAGATTTTTCTACAATGACTTAGCTGAGGCGGCCCCGATGCGCGCCACTGGTTAAATAAATTAAATTTATTTTGATCAAAAAATGCCACTTTATGCAATACTAACTTACACCAAATTTTAATAGAATACCTGTAGGCATTTTCCAGATTTCCTTGATTCGGTGAAGTATTTTCCATTAAAACCAAAGTGTGTTTACAAATTAAAAACATAACGAGTCCATATCGTTGAAAATCGAAAAAAAATCTTGTGAGTAACTTTACTCAACCAATGAAGCGCATCACATTTTTTTATGATTTTTATTTTTAGATTAATATTTTACTAAATACGATTTTAAATTAGCAGTTATCTGGATAATTCGTTAAGCTTTTACTATCTGGATAAAATATACGAAACCAATATCTGATAAAACGTCTATCCGGATTTATTAAAAAATCAGATTCGTCCGAAACATTCATTATGCGTATTTAACTGTTAAAATGTGACATTCAAATATGTACTTATAGTTAATTCAGATGAAAATCGCAGGGTGAATTGTATACACGAATTCCAGTAAAATAAATGATTAAGACCAAATTTTTAGTAATACACATTTATATTATTAAAATTTTAAACAACACCAATATATCCGTTAGATATCTGCTATTCGGATAAATTCAATATTTACATTTCGTACAGCATAGGTAACTGCAATACATACCTACAAATTTGGTTTTATTGAAGAAAATATTATTTAATTCGTTTATTTAATAATGGGTGAACGTGAGAACGAACCTGTCGGTAGCTTTGGGCCATTGTTAACATGCATAAACTAGGAGCGGCGACTGTAATCTTTTAGGTTTCAGTCCTTTGCATCAATAAATGAAATGCAAATTTTGCAGAGTTATTATTACTGGAATTTAAAAATATGTTTTGACTTAGGCTGTTGGGTACCAGGCAGCTTAACGATTCACAGATCCGTAAAATCCAAATCTTTATTACCTCTGGCTTACAATTTGTTCACCCAAACCCGGTGCCTGGCGGTTTTATAAGTAAGTAGCTGGTAATGGCGCGATAACCGCTCTAATCCTTCGTCTGGCAGATTAAAAATCTACCCTGTCTACAATTCTACATATTAGAAGTTTCTAGCCCTCAGAATCAGATTGCCACTCTGTAGAAGTGGTTTTAAAATGCAAAGTTGTCTTAAAATATAAAAAATGATTGTTTAGCTATAATCCATAAAATGGACGTCCTGCATTCCTTTCATATTACCCAATATAAATAAATCAAATGGCCAAATATCTGCTCGAAAAATAAATTACAAACTTTGAACCACTTTTATTATTTGTTGGTAACATTAATCTTTACTTTAATTAAATTTAAATAATAGTAAAATTGTACAACGTAATAACGATTGGTCTAATGAAATCTTATTGGTAAGAATTTTAGCTATTAAAGTATGCACTAATGACACATAAATGAATATGTTTGTAGTATTTTTTGAGAGGCTAAAGTTATAAGAATTATTCCTATTACATAAAATCAACACGATATAGCTGTCGTCGATTCTCAATACTGTTTAGAGATGTTATTATAAATTACAATAAAATTGAAATTGTAAAAGGTCATAGCTTCCTTCAACCGATATGCGAATATTGCAAAAATCAAATTTATAGCATCTGCATAGAAAAAAATCCGGGTCGATATAAATAATCCGAAATTTGAATCGAAAGTTAAAGGGTGATTCTGAAATATCTTTCATAAATGGGAGGGTGAACTCATTTATCAAAAAGAAGGAAAAAAGTCTATACAAACTATGTCTCAAAACTCACCTTTTGCGAGATGCAACCCTTTAAAGACAACGCAGCTGCGGCACCTTTAAATTAGTAAAAGGTAGAGGTCTAAAGAAAAAATTCAAGAAAAACATAATTATATAAAAAAATTCAAGGGAAAAAATCCAAAGGAAAAAAATTCACAAGAAAAATTAAAAATATAAAATATAGTTTTATTTCATTAATATTATTACTAGACTTGGGCAAATATGCTGTAAATGTAATAGTCGTCATAATTAGAATGACGAATTCTTTTAGGAAAAGCAACTACTGACTTTTAATACCTGCTTTTTAATTAATTACAAACATACAAAATAGAAAACTTGCATAAAGACTTTATATACGGCGGCGTACAAAATGTTATTTTGAAAAACGCCGATCTAATTTAGAACAATCAATTTTTTTATTTATTTAAAATAGATAATTTTACTTTTAATTGATTGTTTTTATTCAAATGAATTGTCATGGTTTTTCTGAGTAAGATCACTACAAATTACAATTTAAGTACCTAATTTCTTTTCGCAAATAGGGTTAAATAACAAATATTTCCTGGCAGTGCATTTTAAAGAAATTGAGAGCCGTGAAAGATAAAAATTTGAAATTTTGAGTATGTCATTGTTTGGTGGAACCTCTTTTTTGTGAGATTTTATTTTTTTTTCACCCTTAACGTCGATATCTTATTGAATCTTTGTTCATAACTTTTTTATCATTCCTTATTTTAGAAAGTATATTATAATTGAATTTATGAGAAAAATGCTCAAAAATGCTACGCTTGCTAAAAATACGACCAACCTTTCTTTTTCGAGAAAATCGAATAAAATTAATAAGCAATTTACAAAGTATGTTTAAAAGTAAAATATCTGAACTCAGGACGCCACGCACAAATGTAAAAACAAGATTCAAAATTTGTAAAAACTGTAACAATCGACGGTTGCGCAACCTATTGAAGAAAATTACTTACATAAAATCAGTACATTAAACCTTATTAAGCTATCTTCTTTATCGGCGTTTACTGCCACCTATGAATGAACTATTACAAGTACATACTTATCTCCGCTATGTTCATTTATGGTTCTGTCGGCGTTTTGGTCAGGGTCTGCAAAGTGTCCCTTACGAGTGTTCGGCATTTTGGGCATGGTCGGCGTTTTGGTCATAGTCTGATTTCGGCGTTTTGGTCGCGGTCGGCAAAGTGTCTCTTACGAGCCGTTCGGCATTTTGGACACGGTCGGCGTTTTGGTCATAGTCTGATTTCGGCGGTTTGGCCGCGGTCGGCAAAATGGTTCTTACAAGCGTTCGGCGTTTTGGACATGGTCGGCGTTTTGGTCATAGTCTTGTTTCGGCGTTTTGGTCAGGGTCGGCAAAGTGTTCTTTGCGAAATAATCGGCGTAATGAACAGGCAAGGTTCGGCAGTTATTCGGCTCCGACGCTAATATATCGATCTCTGTGGCGTCGTTTAACAAGTGTCGGCGTTTTGGGCACGTTCGGCGAAATGTCCAATGTACGTTAGTCGGCGTTTTGGGCGTATTCGGCGAAATGGTCCTCTAGTAGTAGTCGGCGTTTTGGACCTGGTCGGCGTTTTGGACATCCAAAACATAGAGTCGGCGTTTTGGGCATTCGGCGAAATGTCCAGGCCCCCTTTAAATGTTTAAGACATGGCCATGTGCCATTTCAATGTCGCAGTAAAGAACGTTCCGTAAATGCGAAGAAAACCACAATAATAACCAGTGTCCTACTGATGTGGAAAAATGTATACATTGTCAGTGTAAACACTTATCTACTGATATAAAAAAAATGTCCAGAATTTTCCAGTTAAAAAGCCATCACAAAACTAATGGCAATAGAAAATATTTCTTATAAACAGGCTATGCATAAATTTAAAAATAGCTACTCGACAATTACCGTGTTTAGCGTTTAATACTCCAAGAAGAATTGCCTCCAATGCCTAATCCTTTTGTGGGAAATTATGAAATTAATTTTTCTAATTCACTTCATGTCCAGTCTACCAAAAAACGTAAAAATGATTAATCCTCAAATATTTAAACAACATCAAGATATTATATCATCTTGTAAATCCTTTTATCGAAACGGCAGTTGCTTAAATAATGACAACATACCTAATTACAATAATCTAACACAAGAAATTGTAAATAAAATTGCCGGTTTAGTAATACAAATCATCAGTAATGCAGATAGCAGTTAAGAAAGTATTCCAGAAGTTGTTAAATCTAAAATAAACACAATTTTATGTTCTATTTCATCCATTCCTGGCTAACGTTACTCAAAATAGCAACATTTATTCTATGCAAATCAATATTCTCCAATGGAACTCCCATTCTGTAAATAAAAACAAACAAACTCTACAAAAAATTCTATATGACAATGACATTACAATCGCACTACTATCCGAAACCTGGTTCAAGCCAGTTGTACAAGTACACTTCAATGGATATAATATCATCCGTAAAGACAGGAATGATGGATATGCAGGTTGTGCCATACTGATAAAAACATTTCTTATATATTGATTATGGGTATATAAAATACTTGATTACTTTCTGCTCCGGCGTTGCGAATTTCAACTAGTAAATGGAATAAATTTTTTTTCTTCCATTCCCCAACCTTGCTTAGTTGGTGGGAATTTTAATTCTCATTAGCTGGGGATGTACAGAAAATGGTTAAAAAGGAAATCAATTATTGGAATCTATTGAAAATATTTCATACACTATATTAAATGATGGTATTCCCACTTTAATCAACCATATAAATCACAGACCGTCTGCACCAGATATAACCTTTTGCACCCCAAACCTAGCATTTAATTTAACTTGGCAAGTCGTGCAAGATCCTTTTGGGATCAGACCATCTACCCATAGTTATAGAATCGAAAAATATGGAATATAGAATTTTATGAACAGCTACAAGAGAAAAAGCAAAGCATGTTATAATAATGGGAGAGTGAAACGCTAGAACAGGAGATAAGGTAGAAGTGGGGCATGGAAGTATAGGAAATTATGGAGGGGAACCTGAAATATATGGAAACACAGTAAGAATGCTAGAGTTTTGTATAGAAAATCAGATGGTAATAGGAAATTCTTTCTTCAAACATAAAGCAATACATAAATATACTTTTGAAGCAATAGAGAGAAACATAAAAAGCGTAAGTTTACGTAACATATAGCAAAAATTCAAGATAAAGGTCAAGGATGTAAGGGGTTGAGCTAGCCACAGAGATATTGGCAATAGCAAAGTTGCAATTTGGCATACCGGAAAAGGAAGAAATAAAGAAGTACGAAAGAATAAATACAGAGAAATTAGCAAGTAAGGAAAGTAAGAAGAAGGACGAAGAAAGGATAGCAGGAAAGCTGACACTGAAAAAAAATTAAGAAGAAACTAGTATATTAACACGTTAATCGCCGCAATACTAACTGAAAAATGGGTTTTGGGGGCCAACTGTTATTTCTGGGGAAATCAGCTTTTTACATGCTTAACTTCATTACTTAACTTATAAAATTGCTTATTTTGCCTTTCTACCCCTTTTTTTAAATGAGATGCTGCTTAGCTTCACGCGGCCCCAATAATGTTTTTATCTTTTCTGGTTATGTGATGCACGTTAGCATCTCGGCATTTCTGGTGGTTTATGACAGGTTGCAACAAGTCTGCACATGTAGTATTTGAACTGATAAAATGCATTTTGTTATCCGTGGCTTTTAGCAGGTTGATACTAATCGTAGCATGTTGAAACATGCAAAGTTATTGTATATTTAGTTCCGTGAGTGAAACTTTTCAGTTCATGTGCAACTGTTGAATCGAAGACTGCAATAAAAATGTCGCATTACGAGAAGGAACAGCGTTACATTCAAAGTTTATTAGAAGAGTTTTTATCGGATGAGGTAGATGAAGACACAGATGATTCAGTGCGTGATGTAACATATATTCCAGTTGATAATGTGAGTTCAAGTGAAAAAAGTGATGAATCTTCGTGTGGTGAATCCAGTGCTAAACGTAAAAAAATAAATTCAAGGGACACGGCAAGTTTTAGCCCCGTTCCTTCTACTTCTAATGCCGTTCTGCCAACTGGTAACGAAGCGGGGGATTTAGTATCAGCAACAATTGAAGATGTTATCACCCAATTTCTTACAGAGGAGAGTACATCAGAAAATGAAGAAGAAGAAGATTTACAGTGGCAGGCTGTTCAGGGAGGATATTTGAAAGATATTCCTTTTAGTGTACATGACAAAGGAATAAAACCAGCCATTTTTGATATGTATGAGAAACATCCGTATGATTTTCTAAAATTATTTATAAGTGACGACGTAATAGCTCTAATAGTTACAGAAACTAATAGATATGCATCCCAAAAAATATCGGGAAAAAGACTTTTACCAAAATCGAGATTACATAAATGGGTTGATACAAATAGCGATGAAATAAAAATATTTCTAGGAATATTGATTTGGATGGGTTTATGTCGTCTACCAACACTGATTTTGTATTGGTCAAGAAATCGACTCTATAGTAATGAAATCAAGAATATAATGTCCCGAAATCGTTTTGAGCTTTTGCTTCGGAATGCTTCACTTTAGTAATAATGAGAGCCGAAATGAAGACGATCGTCTATAAATTGTCACCGTTGTTACAAAAATTGACTAAAAACTTCAAAGATATTGTAGTGCCGGGCGAAGCATTGTGTATTGATGAAACAATGGTGCCGTTTAGAGGACGCTTATCATTCCGACAATATATCAAAAACAAGCAACACAGATTTGGAGTCAAATTATATAAGCTTTGCCTTGTCGGCAGATATACATATGACTTTAAAATTTACAGTGGGAAAGATAAAATAGATAACAATCAGCTAGCCTCTTCAGGAGTCCTCCTGTCTTTGGTAAATAATTTGTTAGATGTAGGTCGCACTGTATATACTGATAACTACTATACCAGTGTATCACTGGCGCATGATTTGCTAGACCGCAATACACACTTAGTGGGTACACTAGGGTCCAACAGAAAATTGAATCCAGAAGACGTTGTCAAAGGAAAGCTACGAAAAGGCGATATAATTGGAAGAGAAAGCAACACTGGTGTCATTGTGAGTAAATGGAAGGATAAGCGCGACGTCTTTATGCTAAGTACAAAGCATAGAATCAACATGTAAAATGTAAACCAGCGCGGAGGTAACGTTGAAAAGCCAGCCGTGATTTTGGACTACAACCGATGCAAGGGATATATAGATCTATCCGATCAAATAAAAGCCTACTCGTCAGCATTACGAAAAGGAATCAAATGGTACCGCAAAGTGGCTGTCGAACTTTTACTAGGATCTGCTCTCGTCAATGCCTACATAGTGCACCAACAAGTTACACAGAATAAAATGTCGATTACCACATTCAAAGAGGAATTAGCTCTACATTTACTTCAAAATGCTGCTGATGAAACGCCGCCAAATGAAGGAACACGTCATTTTTTAGAAGAAGTAGAGAATTCCAGTAGAAGAAGATGTGTTGAGTTACTCAAAGCTGCCGAAAGAACATGGGAGGCTTCATGCACAGAGAAAAGCTACTTATTCCAAATATAAGTGTATTCAATGCCTGAAATTTTATTGTATCACATGTTTCTGTGAAGTTCACAGTTGCATCAAATAAAAAAAAAACGGAATTTTAATCTGTTGTAATTTATAGAATGGTATCTTTATTACTGTTTTCTGAATTTCTTTAGAATAACATTTTAATTTTGTTTGTAACCATTTGCACTATATTAGTATAATCTGATACAACTATTTGTATGTAACAAAACTGTATTACTAGACTGTTTGAATATAATAAAAATTTTATTTTGGATTGTGTTTATTTCCAATTCCTAATAAAGTTACTTTCCCTAAACGCAAATTAAGATTTAATTTGTATTCCTGGCCTTTACTAAGAAAATAAAATTTTTCATTCACCATCAGCACATCTAGTTTATAGTAGTCTGTGTGACTACACTTCCTTTACTACCTTCTTCCATGTTTTTGTGTCGAGAGTCTTTTCTTATTTCCAGGTTTTCACAATCATCGTTCTTAAACCCTCTTGAAGGTCCAAAATAATTGCCACCTTTTCTAGTTTAAGGAGAGCTGTGTTCAAAGAAAAAGAATTCATTGGCACAGTTGCAATGCCAAATGGGGTAAGGTTAATAAACAACCAAGTGGTGGATTTTCAGGACCCATGAAAATTACTGAGTGGTGGTGCGTGCATTTTTTTCCTTTTTGTTTAGTTTTTTAAAGTAAATACTTGACAAACAAAACGATGATACAAGCCCAGTCGCATATGACCAAAAGAATGTAAAATGTTAAAAAAAATTTATATTTAAATACGAGTACAAATGGTAAAACTAATTATATTTTATACACTGCAATGTAATAAGTTAACAACTATGTTATAGAAATGAAGTGTGCAATTAGAAAAGAAGCGAACGTAAACAAAACTATGTTTGGCACAAGTTGTATCGAAATAAAAACATTGCTTTTCAGATATATGAGTATGATCTAGTTTTCTTGGGAAGTTCTAGTAAGTGTTTAGCGTAATTGGATTTATGTGGGCGTTTGAATACAATCATTCAATGACATATAATAACACTATAAAATGTTTACACTTTTGTGATGATAAACGTAAATTAGATAAACTAGAAGCTTTTGAAATTCACAAACATTTAAAAACTGTACCGTTAATGAATGAGCAAATTGATCTCTTCAATTCTCCTCTATTGGATATTATCTAATATTTACTTTACCCACACATATGGTACACTGGCGCAGCCTCTCTAGAATACCACGAGCCACATTATAAAAAGAAGAACTTAAAGGGACATTTATTTTATTATAACTTTTTTCAGTTTATAAATACAAAATACAACATAAACCACATTAATTGCGAGATAATTTATTTTGAGCTGATATCTGTGCTTTGCTTTTTGCTCTCATAACAATTTTTTTCTTTTGTTTAATTTTTTTCATTTTATTTAATTCCATCTCTTCAATTTCTTGCTTGTGTTTCTCCATCTTTTCTTTCATTGTTAATTTCATTTGCGTTTGTTTGTGTTCAAAAGATGCTCTTAACATTTTCATCATATTTGATACCTGCAATTTATACATGTGATTAATTATTTATTAATCTAAAATAAAAATTCAGACAAAAATTAAATTATAAAACATACCTGTTGTTCATGTGGTTCTCTTATCACTGCAACTCTATCAACAGACTTTTTCTTTTCAGAGGATAATATGCCATACTTTGGTTTATCTCTGTAAGGAAGTGCCCGTTGTAACTTAGATGGAATAATTAATGGTTTGAAAACTTTTGGTTCTCGAACGACAGCCTGTTAACAAAAATATGCTGTTAATATTTTATTTACTAAGATACTTAATAAGTACTAATTATGAACTGTTTACAATTAACAGACTTTTAACAATCAGGAACTATTAATAATGGCAATTATATAAGGTGACAATAAACAATGAGTAATGAGATATAGTTTGTGTAGTGATATAGTGTACGACTCCTAAACAGTTTGCAAGCCAAAAAAAGGAAATAAAAAGATGTTTACATTTACAAATAGGAACAACTTAAGAACGTTTTGTCCTTATTAGGACTCTTCAGTCAAGCATAGTTCCTATTTGTAAACGCAAGCATCGAAAGCACTTATAGCGTGCCACCAATAACATAAATGGTGATTGATGTCCCTATAGACATCTATATAAAGCACGACAAGAGAATAAATGTAGCAAAACTACAATTCACGCAAATTTATTTAACCCAAAAGAAGTTATCCAAACAATGTGCTAGTATACGCTCAAATTTTAATGAATACGGCAAAATTTTTAAGTACTAATTAAATATCCGGTTTTTTAATTAAACTGGAAAATATATGTAGTAAAAGTTATAAATAAATTGCATTCAGTAAGACATTGAAGTTATTGTTTTACAGTAAATATTAATTAGCTTTCACATCATGCATACTAACTTAACTTATTTATAATTTACTCTCACTTTTATTGGCTTCAGTTCCTAAATTAATTGTTAATGAAAAGTACTAATACAATTTATTTTACATAAAACAATTCTTAACTTCAACGGGTTTTTTTATTTTAGCCTTATACGTATTTCGACATGTTGACATGTCATTTTCATTTACTTTTAATCTTGCCTGTGAAAAGGACATGTCAATTTTATTTTGGATATCTCTGACCGCCTCAAAATTAACTTGATAAGGTGAAATATAACAATACATAGTGTAGTGGATAACTTAATACTCAGCCTACATTTAGATGTTATAATGTTCACATCTTCTCAAATGTTTTTCCCAAGTACCCTCCCAGCAATTAATTTTTGTAGTTGTTTTTATTCTCACGTTGTGATCTCCAGATTTAAATTCGAATGTGTTCTGTCGTCGGCAAACGCACATTCACTTATCCGGATTGGTTCTAGGTTTCTATATCCTACACTCAACGAAGACGTTCTTTTCCTAGTTTCTTTTATTACTTCGTCCATAACTAGGTTGAATAGCGTTGGACTTAAAACACCTCCTTGCCGCACACCCTCGTTTACCGAAAACTCGCGTGATTGCTTATTGTCTGTTCTTACAATATTTCTACTGTTTTTGCTCTTATTAGTTTTATGTTAATTTTTCTTTTGAACAGGCTTTCTTCTACAATTGATCTTGATATTCTGTCGAATGCCTTTTCCAAGTCAAGAAAGGCTTGATATATTTCACCGTTTGTATTACTTATTCTTTCCATCATCTGTTTAATCGTAAATATATGATCTTGTATACTCCTGCCTTTCCTGAAACCACTTTGTGACTGTTCAAGCTGTGGTTCTAGTTCTCGACTCAGTTTTGTTTCTAAGATTCTCTCATACACCTTCGATGCTATGCTCAGCAGGGTGATTCCTCTGTAGTTGTTACAGTCCCTTCTGTCTCCTTTCTTGTAAATTGGCACAATGACCCCTATCTCCCAGTCTTTTGGCACTCTACCTTCCTCCCAAGCCATATTGCATATTTTTGTTAACAACTGGACTCCTTTTCCGCCCATATTCTTCAGCATTTCTCCTGTTATATTATCATGTCCAGCGGCTTTTCCTTTTTTGAGTCTCTTTATGGCATTCTTAACCTCTTCTAGTTCTATGTGCTCTCTTTGTTGTTGTATTTCTCCTATGTTGTAGGTTCTTTCGTTTTTCTCCACAATAATTTCTTTGTTCAGCAGATTTTCAAAGTATCTTCTCCATCTTTCTATTATGTCTTCCTCCTCTGTTAATATTGCTTCATGTTCATCCTTAATTTGCTTAATTATTCCGTTCTTCTTCCCCAGTCTTAGGCTTTTCAAAGTTTTGTAAAATAGTTTTTGGTTTGTATGGAAGTCAGCTTCCATTTTTCTTGCAAACTCCTCCCAGGTTTCTCTTTTTGCTTCTAGTACTATCTCTTTGACTCTGTCTCTGTCTTTTATAGTCTTGGTATGTAGTATTATTTCCTTTAAGTAAATATATTTTCCACTTTTCTTTCTTTAATTTAACTTCCTTCTTAACATTGTCGTTCCACCAGGCCGTTTGCTTTTTGTTTCTATTTATTTTCGAGGTTCCACATGTTTCTCTTGCTGCGCTAATTAGGGTGTTTCTGAATGTTTCCCATGCTTCCTCCACGTTATGATATTTCTTAGTTCTTGTCTCCCCTATCATTTCCTCAACTTTCTTAGTATACTTGTCCGCTACTTCTCTTATCATTAGTCTGTAATTTTTTATTGTCTCCTTACTATTGTTGTTTCGCAGTTCTACTTTGTTTTTATTATTTCCCACTCTCTGGCAACTTATTGCCGTTTTCGCTTTTAGTAGATAATGATCACTGTTTATCTCGGGACCTCTTATAACTCTAACATCTCTTATTTCCCGCCTATAGTTTCTATTTATCAGTACATAATCTATTATGGATTTTTCCCATCTGCTTGGGACCTCTCTAGTGTATTTATGAGCGTCTTTGTGTTTAAAGAATGAGTTCATCACTAATAGGTTATTTTGTACACAAAAATCAACAATTCTGTATCCATTGTTATTTCTCGTTGTCTCTCCGTACTGTCCTATTACATCACTTGTTCTTCCATCTTTTATGCCGACTCTGCCGTTTAAGTCTCCTAACACCACAATTTTTCCATTGCAATTTTCCACTATTTCTGATGCTTCTTCCCAAAATTTGTCTTTAATTTCTGCTTTATTTTTATCATTTGGGCCATACATGATTATCAAATGTAATCTGCTATTTCCTTCTATTTGTAATTCAATTTTCATTATTCTTTCGGATATGCATTCCCATTTTTTTAAGTACTTGATTACATTTTTCTGTATTATACACCCAACTCCTCCTTTTGCTCTATCTTCATATGTGACTCCGCCCAAATATAAAATTTTCTAATAACTAACATTAGATTTTGGTTCTACTAGTCACGATGAGTAATTCTTCTTAAGCAAAAGTTATGTATTGTTTCCCGTTTAATAAATAAAGGGTACCAATTTATGATTTTCAAAAATACATAGAAGGTGCCACAATGAAATTATGGTATTCACAGAACCAAAATTGTAGCCCATGTTCGCCTCTAAGACTAAAAAGTTAAAAAAAATGTATGAACAGTTTTTAAGAAACAATAATTTGCAATTTTCAAATATTTGAAATTTACATGTTCTACAATAGTCCCACCAAGTATAAAAGTATCTAAAAACCAGACTTGGGTAGTATCTTATCATAAAGTATCGAGATACTTTTTGTAGTATCTTACATTATTATTTAAGATACATTTTTATACATAGTAACTGTATCTTATCTTCGATACTTTTTTTTAGGTATCTTATCTTATTTTGAAAGATACTTTTTTTACCTGCAATTTTAACTTTCAGTATTTGCCGCAAAAGGCGGATTAAATGTTCTTGGAAATGTTATTACTAAAAGTGGATGCTTATTGCTTCCCCTTTACCTATGGCCAGGTAGATTTTCCTAATTTTTATACTTTAAACCTTTAAAGCTAGGTGGGCCCTACTATAAGAATGAAAAGGGTCATAGATGATTAGATGAATGACGTATTTGGGAATAGGGAAATTTTAGCAGGTCAAATTTGAAATTTCTTCGAATAGTTTTCAGAACAGCATTCTTGCTACTTCCTTCTTAATATTGAAATATTATGTGGGGGCAAAGAAAGATGTTGAAAAGCTTCATAATATATTCGATCATTGTGGTTTATTATCGCGGCTTACAGAAAGTGAGCTAACGTTTGTTTCAGAGTATATAACTGTAATTGCTTGTGCTTTGGATACTTTACAGGTAAATAACCTAATTTAAACGTCTACATACGTTGTATAGCTACTTGGTTGTTTTATAGACTGTCAAAAAATTAAAGTATTTATTATTACAATTTGCAGGGCGAAAAAAATTCATATGCAGGCTATTTGTTACCTGCAATATACACTGTTCGTAGGCGCTTACAGAATCTACTTGATGAAATGGAGTTCTGTGGGCCTTTAGTTAAAGCTTTAACTGAAAGCATAAACAGGAGATTTTCTGCTGTTATGGAAGACGAAGATTTTGTTTTAGCGGCGGTAGTTCACCCCCAATTTCAGTTATTTTGGCTGAAAAACCAAGAGAAGGAAAACAAAGCGTTGGCTTTACTGAAAAGCAAAATAGCAGCTGGTAACTTACCCCAAATTTTAATTTAATCGAATAATGTATATATGTTTTGACACCCATTTGTGTGACAAACAACAATTTTTTTTTTATTTTCAGATTCTAATACTGAGAATTATGAAGAAACTTCAAAAAATGAAGGTGACAATTTTTTCGATTTTCAACCAACCAAAAAAATAGCACAGAGGTGGAACAATTTTTAACCATGGGGGGCAAAGGATTGCAATGCCTAGATCGATTACCAGCAATTAAAAAAGTATTTTTAAAATATAATACTGTTGTGCCATCAAGCGCTGCGGTAGAAAGGTTATTTAGTTGAAGTGGCCTTGTTCTAAGCAAAAAAAGAGCGCAGTTATCAGATGCTCTCTTAGAAAGCTGTATATTGTTAAAAGGTTCTGAATTTTAAATAATATGATATATAAATAAATTAGGTAGTTTTGTAAAAAAAAGGAAAAATCACTACTGTATAAAATAAATAAATATATAGTTTTAACAACAATTGTGTTATTATTTCGGTATCTTAAAAGTATCTAAGATACTTTTAATAAGTATCTTGTATCTTATCTGAATACTTTTATGAAATGGGTATCTTATCTTATCTTAGATACTTAAATGACCAATGTATCTTATCTTATCTTATCTTAAGATACTTTTATGGAGGTATCTTCCCAAGTCTGCTAAAAACTAGTCATGATGAGCAATTCTGCATAAGAAAAAAATTTTTATTGGACCCCGTTTAATAAATAAAGAGGTACTCATTTTCGATTTAAAATCAGAGAAAGCGCCAAAAAACAACTTCGGTTCTAGCAGCCTACAAAGTTTAGGAAAAATAAAGTGGGCAATTTTTGTGAAATATTTTCTTGAAAATTTTCGAGAAGCTCCATTGCGATCATTTACAGATTTTTGAAGTTAATTTTGTTTCATTCGTATACTACCCAGAAAGGGTTCTCAAACAAATTGTAATTGATCCCGATCAGATAACTACTTTTTGAGTAAATGGACGTTAAAATCAAGATTTTTAAAAAATCATAGCAGCTGCCATTTTGACGCTAGAGAGTTCGGTAGAAAAGTTCTCTCAGATTCTGTGCTTAAATTTAAAAAAGTTTGTTTTGGAAAAAAACGCTACTGAAAGAACATCTAACTTTCACTTCTGGTTTCGGACTTTTTTGAAAAGCTTAAGTAGAACTACCATTTTCGATATACCTCTTAATTTAAAATTTAATCAAAATTGATCCAGTACTTTCCACCCGCCCACAGATAGACATGTTTTAAAAACTACTTTTTTGGGTTCCTTTTGCCCCAAAACGTGTATTTCCGTTAAAATCTAGATTTTTAAAATTTTTATGAAATCAAAACTTCCCTATACCGAAGGTGTGGCATCTAAAGTCCGCTTGATCTTTTTCTGTAATGCACGTTATCTTAAAAATAGTTACAAATTGCTCTTATTAAAGAACAAATTAACAATTTTAATTTTTAAGTGTCATGCATTCTTGAAGGGAAATAATTTTAGCGTCGAAAAAATGTTGAAACTTAAAAATTTATTAAAGGGTACGTCGAATTTTATTTTTTTAATTCCAAAAATATAAAATAAAATATCTGGTATGATTTCTGGGGAAATCGGAAGCGCAAAAAAACTGAAATTTATATAAATGATAGGAATTTATGTGTACATTAATCACACCAAATTTCATTTGTTTAAATAAATAAATAAAGGGAAAAAAAGGAGGGAGTGAGCAATTTTTCGGTTACACCTGGTATACATGAAGGAACTTGTATAGATATTAGAATGAGAAAAATTCTTGTTTATAAAAAAAATATATCTAGTGGAAACTTTCAATGCAGGACATAGGACGTTAACATGAGAAATCACATAAATACTGAATTTTCTGCTTTCCCTGTAAACGTGCAGGAATGATAATAGTATCACACAATAGGAAAAAATTTTACTCTCAAATCACGCTAAATACTACCAATTTAACTGTTTTTAAAAGCAATAAAGCGTATCTCTCAAACACGACAGATTTTCAGAAACAATATTCAAAGTCTATACTTGTAGGAAATTTTGTAATAGCTTTTTGCTTTTACTAAGCAAATAAAATGGTAGTAGTGTTCAAAAAAATTCTTGGTCAAGTGACGTATGGCTTTTTACCCCTAACCCACGTTCATGTTACTGTTTTGTATATAACCTCACTATAAGCATTTGCTTGTAATAAAACACAATACATGTTACCGCTATCAACTGCCACAGTTTTATTTGAAACAAAAGTAATAACCCATGCACGCATTAACATTAATAAAATCATGCACCAGCCTATTGGTACAGGACATTTTTTGAACATCCTTTATGAAAATTAATTCCAGAAGTAAAAATTTAATTTTGCCTATCAATCGATACCATGTTAATACTCTATGTCCTGCATTGAAAGTTCCATCCAGTATGTATTGGCACGTTCATAAATTTTTTGTGACAAGTTAAACTATAAAATTTTGATATTTTAAAATGCCGAATAATGTTAAGAAAAACCAATTTTTGACAGGCTTGCAATTAGGTTGTTGCCTCAAATTTAAAATAACTTAATTTTTTTTTACATACATTTTGGCATATAACAAAGGAAATGTCATAGAATTTTGTTGTTAAAAGTTTAGCCAAGTATCAAACCTTGAATATTCCTTTCTATTCCCCACTATAAAATCTTTTTGAGTTTTAGTAAAAAAAACAAACTACGTACCCTAATACGCGGGTACAAAGAATCTTTGGACGAAATTCCACAAAAATAGGTACAACGACCTAATTGTAGAGGCACTTTTTCTTATAGCAACTGTAATTCAGTAATTTTTTTAAATCAAAATTCATCTCTTTCATCGAAATTACCGAGATATAGAGTTCAGTACTAATTTAGATATCTGCTTCTTAAATATTTTTTTTCAATTTTGACTGTTTACTAATGAATAAATTGACAGAATAGCATAGAAACATCACTTCTTGTAAAACAGCAGCAAATTGTAAGATTAGGAAATGAGTCATATGCTCTATTTACAGCAGCTAATTTAAACCAAGTATACCATTTTCTTCTTTTTTGATTTGCAACTGATAGGCTGAAAGCTACAGTGCTATCTGTCCTCTACAAACTTTGAGATATGCCTACCGACATATTTTGTGCATTATAGTCTACTGTAAAATCAACTATGATTGATTAAATTGTATTATCTAATCTAGGAAATAGTCACATTTCGTGGCACTTATGGTCTAATAACTAAACACTAAAGTTCGCATATTTTTCATTTGGCTTTATCATGCAAACCGTACAACCTCAAATATGAAATAACATAATTGATTATTCTGAGGTCCTTGACTAAAAGCAAGACAAACTATAAACATGCATTTTTCTTTCACATTTCAATATAAAATAGAAACTGACCACTAAGCAGTACGAGACAGTTACCCTCCTTTTAATAACATGTTTTAAGTAACAAGAGAGCAATATGCATAATTATTAATTAAAATTAAAACTACTTACCTTATACAAACTATTTTTGTCGGGCTGATTCTTTATACCTTCTTCTCTTTTAATTTGTCCTGTAGTACGTATACCCCTCCAAGAATTTTTGTTTTCAGAAGGTAATAATAATGTTATAACAGGACTATAAAATTGTGGCACATTTACTTTAAACCATGTTCTACAGAATATAATGTCTACAACAAATAATAAAATATATTATTTCTTCTGACATCATTGTGTGTATGTGTGTGTGCGTGATATTTTTCCAATAGCATGCTAACGACTACATAATAATATTAATTGAGTATGAATAAAATACTTTATTACATCAACAATATTTATTTATTTTAACATTATACGTACTTCGAAATGTTTACCTGCCATTACCGAAGGTAATATTAAAAAGTACCTTTAATAATAAAAATACTTTGATAATGGCATGTAAATATGTCAAAATACGTATAAGGTTAAAATAAATAAATATTGTTAAAGTAATAAAGTATTTTATTCATAAAATATAGTAAATATAGTTGGCTCCAGGAAAAACATCTAAAATTGATATGTTGTCATCTGTTAAGTTGAAATGCTATGGCCACTAGATGTAAATTTAAGCTTTAATTTTTTCCTTTAAAAATAAAAATAATCAACAGTCGCATATGGTTAAATGCAGAATTTAGAAGGGATTTCAAATAGGTATGCTATACACATCGTTCCCCGTATCACGAAGTGACGTATCTGCTTATTGTTTAACGTCAGTTATGTCACTTCGTGATAAGGGGGACAATTTGTTCGGTCCTTTTAGCTTAAAACAAACTAACTGGGATATTTGATATTTTAAGTCGCCAATAAAACTTTCAAATTTTGTTTTAATGTTGATAATTTTTTTTTCTGTTGTTGCTAAACTAATTTATTTTGACAATAGTAACGTTAATAGCAAATATTGGAAATTAGGAATATAGTACCTTTTTCCCACTACCGGCAATTTAAGTACGCCATACATCCATGGCTACAAGATATGTAAGTACCTCATAAGCATAACATTTGCTTATTCGGTTACACATAACTTGGGAACTTAATAACTTACATTCCTTAGGAAAATATAAGTAATACAGATTTACAGCAACAGGCATAGCTAACTTACGTTATAAAAATAATTAAAACAAAATTATGATCATAGTTCTGATGACAGATGTCAAATTTTACAATTATTTTATTAGTTTAAGCTAATTGCTGCCGATTGTGGAAAAAACATAATAATCAACATGTAATGTAAGGATAAACATTCTACCTTCCGAGAATGTCAATACGTCATTAAAGTGGTAGATTTAAAAACAAAAAAAAAGTTTCTAAATATTACCTACAAAGAAAATATGTATTCGACGACTAAAAACCAAAAAAACTGAAATCTTGAGTGCTGTGGCTAAAACTTACTACGACTTACAACACAAAAGTAACTCAAGTTACTAGACTTAGTTTGTTTTAAGCCAAATGAATAGACTTTCTCTGCCGTATTATGTTATTCGAGTAAAAAAAATTGAATAATAATAGAATGCCATTCTTGCTATAATAGCTGCATTTTCATTCAATTCGATAGAGTTATTTCAAAAACATATTCAAAGGAGGGGGTTCACTATTTGTAAATAATTTTAAATTTTACTAATACTGCATACACAAAGTGTGCTAATGTAAGTCCCAAACATAAACTTTCTTAGCCTTTTACCCAGGGTTGGCCTGGCCCTGAAACGAGATATTTGGCCTGGGACCCCCTCTCCTAACTTAACTTAATCTTTACTCACCACTTAATTGAATTTTATCTTCGAATGTGGCTCTAAAGCACCCTTCTGGTTTGCTAACAGCTTTCTTTATTTGTCCTCTAATTCCTGACACTGTTTTAATTTTTGCCCCTTCAAATTGTGCCACTTCCAGAGCACTGCCAAACATTCCTGTAATTGCAATGTATATCATAATATGTATTACTTTGTATATGAGTTCTAAATATGTAGCAGGGAGGAACTGTAAAAGATTATGCAACATTATTATTTTCTTAATGATAACTACTCTTACTTCCAACACGAGAAATCAAGTAACTACTCTTTACAAGCACTGAAAACTAAACTAAATTTAATAATAATAATTAAAAGCAGTTTGACTCAGTTATCTAGATTAAGCCAAAACCCTTTATTATTATTTTATTTTAGCATTAATCATCCTTTAAACCAGAAAAAATCTTTTAAAGTTTAAAAGAAACAACCTTTAATGCTATAGAATAGTATGTTATTGGTGGGAGACAATTTGACTGTGACCGTTTCGGCAAACAGGTAATATACTAATCTTGGAAGAAAATTCAACCCTGTCCATTTGAATTGAACGCTATTAGAAATTGGACATTCAACATATAAATTAGCAGCCATCCCTGAATTTTTATGGCGTTGGCTATTAGTTATTGCATAATTTTGTTATTTGAGTTGCATCCCTTCAATGTTAAGGTTGCCATGTAAATAAACACTGTATTAGATAATTTACTGATTCAGCTATAATAATTACTTATGTTACTAGTGGGATAAAGGCGTTATTATAATACGAATTTGAAAGTTGCACAACGAGGTCGTAGACCGAGTCGTGTAATCAAACGAGTGCCATAATAATGCATTATCCCACTTGTGAGATACAAACTTTTATCTACCACTGCTCAAAATTTGTTAAAAATCAAATATTTTTGCTTGAAATGATATTTGACATTTCACATTCATTTATTTGCAAATTATGTTTCAACGCCTTGCCCTCCAGATAACTATTATGTAGTCCCGTCTACTGTTGCCAGATTACGCCACATGTTTTAAAGTTTAACGCATTTTACGTCCCTCTCCACTCCCGTGGTTACCGGCTCCATGCCATATGCCAATTCTGTTTCTTGTGTCAGAGAAGCCACATCGTTCCCGTTTCGGTAATTTTTTTCTGTAAGTATTTTATTTTTCACCTCATTCTAGGGCATTTTTTAGCTATGAAGCATAAGAAAAACCGCAGAAACTCCTCTTCTGCTTCCAGTTCGGAAGAGAGAGAAAGCGAAGTCAGCAATGCTGATCTTTTGAAGAGATTAACCAAGCTTGAGCGTAAATTATCTCGGCGTAAGAAGCGGGATCGAAAACATCCAAGATCTCGTAGCTTGCACGCCCCTTCTCGTTCCCGTAGCCGAAGTTCCAGCCGCCTTGAGGGCCATAGCAGACAGGATGATCGAAACGCGAGACGTTCGACACCTGATCGTGTGCTGCGACACGCGACGTCAGCGTCTGCTAGGCACCCAGCACGGAACGAGCGAATTCCGAGAAATTTAACGCCGCGAATGGCTGTTTCTTCTGCTGAGTCAACCTCTGATAATGAACAAACTTTGCGCATTCACAATGACGTTTCCTTGGACGATGAGCTCATGCAGATTCTAGGAAACGATCCCAGTGTTTCGCAAACTAAAACGGAAGATTTTCACGAGGCGCTACAATCCAGGTGGGCTTTTCTTCTCATAAAGGGTCTTGACGCAGAGGCCAAGAGGGAGTTGTTAAATCATTACACTCCTCCACAAAATTGCCCTGCCTTAAAAGCCCCTATTATTAATATTGAAATCTCAGCAGCGCTTACACCGCTCTCTCTTAAAAAAGATAAGTATCAGGAGGACTATCAAAATCAACTTGGCATTGGGCTTTGCGCTTTAGGAACAGCCATAAGCCGTTTGCTTGAAGATAGGTCTTCTGAAAATATCGCCACAAAGGAAGACTTGTTGCTTCCCTTATGTGATGCGGGCAAGATTTTAGCTGACCTTTTCTTTAACTTATCTCAGGCTCGACGATCCTTTATTACACCTACCTTGACCAAATCTGTCAAAGACCTTGTTGAACAGGTTCCCCCTGGCCAATGGCTTTTTGGGGAAGATCTGGGAGACCGGATTAAAGCCTCCAAAGCTCTCGAAAAAAGTTCTTCTGATATTAGAGCATCGCGACCACCTGCACGGGTTGCGCGTATCCAAAGATTTTCTCAGGCCAGGTCTCATCCTTTAAACCGACAGGGCCCATCTCGACAGCCGAGGACGTCGAGACAGCTAGGGCGATTTCCTCAGGCGAATTTCCGACCAAGGCGCCCAACATACAAAGTCAAATAGTTTCCGAGGTAAGTTATAACAAATTTGCTGGCAGGCTTCGTTTCTTTTTATCACAATGGCAAATTATTACTTCTCAGCCACTGTTACTACAGTGGGTCTCGGGATTCCAAATCCCTTTTAAACACAGACCGTACCAACAGGGTCTCGTACCAACACAACGTTTTAGCCAGTCGGAAACTCAAACTGTGGCTGCCCTTATAAAGGAAATGCTATTCCAAGGGGTCATAGTTACCTGCAGCGCATGCCGAGGACAGTTCCTATCGCCTTATTTTTTAGTAACGAAGCCAAATGGTAAACAACGCTTCATTTTAAATCTCAAAAAATTAAATGCTTTTATTGATTCCCCTCATTTTAAAATGGAGGATTCCAAAACAGTAAAGAAACTGATCCATAAAAACTGGTATATGGCATCACTGGATCTAGAAAATGCGTATTACCTAGTTCCAGTTTGTGCATCTTACCGAAAATACTTAAGATTTGTTTTTAACGACACCATGTACCAGTTTACTTGTTTACCGTTTGGCCTTTCCGTGGCTCCGTACACTTTCACTAAACTTACAAAGCCCGTTGTACAATTGTTACGAAATCGAGGGGTGTGCTGCGTTGTTTACTTGGATGACTTTTTAATTTTGGGCCAGACCGAGTCGGAATGTTCTAAAGGTGTCAAATTAACACTAGTTGTGTTAAAAGCTTTAGGCTTCCTAATTAATCCGGCCAAATGCTGTCTTACTCCTTCCCAACGTTGTAAATACTTGGGCTTCGTTTTCGACAGCATCCATATGACTATTGAACTGACCTCCGAACGGCGGCATAACATTTTAAAAAACTTAAATTTCATTTTAAAAAGTACAAAATTTAAGATACGAGAGTTTGCTCGTCTTGTCGGCAGACTGGTCTCGGCCTGCCCGGCAGTTCGGTATGGCTGGCTTTATGTCAAACATTTTGAAAGGAAAATTTTTGTTGCTCTTACTAAGAAAAAACTCGGTTACAACAGTTACATGTCGTTATCCCCCTGTTGTAAAGCGGATCTGTTTTGGTGGACCAAAATCATTCCGTCAGCTGTAAATAAATTAAAACTTTCCCACTTTGATTTAGAACTCTTTACGGATGCTTCTCTCACCGGGTGGGGGGCATCTTGTAAGGGTGTTACTACCTTCGGCTGGTGGAACAACGCATTGAGAACGGAACATATTAATTTTTTAGAGCTACAAGCTGTGTTTTATGGTCTCAAATGTTTTGCCAGGGACGCTACCTCAGCAAACATATTAATCCGCGTAGACAACACTACCGCTCTCTCGTATGTTAACAAGATGGGAAGTGTTCAACATCCAAAGTCCGGATGTCTTGCTAAACAAATTTGGCAGTGGTGCGAAGAACGAAATATATGGATTTTTGCCTCGTATGTTAACACTAAAGACAACGTGGCTGATAAGGGTTCCCGTGTTTTGCCACCTGAAACCGAGTGGGAACTGTCATCGGAGGCATTCTCGATTATATCTAGAGTTTTTAGAAAACCGGATATAGATTTATTTGCCTCCATCGTTAATCACAAATGTAGAAAATATGTATCATGGCAAAGAGACCCTGGGTCTATTCTAGTAGACGCATTCACTTTTAACTGGGCCTCTATTTTTTTCTATGCTTTTCCTCCATTTTCTTTAATATTAAAGACATTAAACAAAATTGTAGAGAATAAGGCGGAAGGGATTCTCGTTGTGCCCTTCTGGCCAACGCAAGCTTGGTATCCCCTGTTTTCTAAACTAGTTATCAGGGGACCAATAGTTTTTGAACCTAATGATAGCTTGCTTTTGTCTCCTTTCAGGGAAACCCACCCACTTGCCGGCAACCTTACGTTGGTTGCCGCAGTGTTATCCGGCAAGCACTTAGACTAAAAGGTATACCTGAAGAGGCCTTAACAACCACATTGGCATCAATCTCCCCTTCTACAGAAAAACAGTATAATAGTACCTACAAAGCATGGTGGACTTTTTGTTCCCAAACTAAGATTGACCCTTTCTCAGCCCAGGTTCCCGAGGTCATCTCGTTCCTTCAAAACATATTTACTACCAAATCGGTTTCTTACGGATCATTCAATAGCCATCGGTCTGCCTTGGCTTTAATCCTGCCTGGGGATATAGGCAACAATGCCAATCTTAAGCGTTTTTTGAAGGGTATTGCCCGCATTCGACCGTTGAAACAGAGATATTCTACCACCTGGGATCCGCAGAAAGTACTAGACTATTTTGGTAAAACGGCGTCAACTTCGGACTCATCTATAGCAGTCTTGAGCGCAAAGCTTGCCACGCTTTTGGCTCTTGTAACGGGTCACAGAATACAGACAATATCTCTCATCAGACTGTCCAACATAATACAAACTAGCAATGAAATACGCATCAGAATTAGTGACCCTATAAAAACATCAGGCAGAACCACTGCTCAGCCATGTCTTCTTTTACCTTTTTATACTCAAAACCCCGACATCTGTGCAGCCACCACGCTTTTGAAATACTTAGAGCAGACAAAACCTGTTAGAAGACCAGAAACCGATTTGTTATTTTTATCCAACATAAAGCCTCATGGTCCAGCTAGCAAACAAACAATCAGCAGATGGATTAAGACTACACTGCAATCATCGGGTATAGACACGAACATCTTCAAAAGCCACTCAACTCGCCACGCATCCACATCCGCGGCCTATCGAAAAGGAGTCTCTATTGACACCATACGCCAAGCAGCCGGATGGTCTAGCCGGTCCAATGTTTTTTGCCAATTTTATAATCGGCCTTTATCATCAGATCCTACACTTTTTGCAAACGCTATTTTGCGCTCGCAGTAATTTACTTTGTTTTTGTATTTTATATTGTTCTTTGTCTAGTTCCTGCATTTAATAAATACATATCTTTTCTTTTCACTGAAAAGTTTTTGGAATTCTCTTCGACTTCATAAACCTCGCAACATTCAACTTTAAACATCTACATAATAGTTATCTGGAGGGCAAGGCGTTGAAACATAATTATACGATCAAAGGAACTTACCTGTGAAGTTCGATCGTAATTATGTGAAACGCCTTGCCCGAACAGATAACTCCCTCCCTTCCCTTTCTGTAACCCCTTAGATGTTGCGACTCTACAACCTTTAAACAAATTGACATATGGCATGGAGCCGGTAACCACGGGAGTGGAGAGGGACGTAAAATGCGTTAAACTTTAAACATGTGGCGTAATCTGGCAACAGTAGACGGGACTACATAATAGTTATCTGTTCGGGCAAGGCGTTTCACATAATTACGATCGAACTTCACAGGTAAGTTCCTTTGATCGTATAATGTCAAGTCATTTTTAAAATACTTTTGTTTTAAAATCAAAGGAACGAGATAAATTCAATTTGTTCAATACTATGGCAACCAGCCAGTTTTCTTATAAGCAAAGCTTTAGTTTTGTTTGTGTAAATAAAATGAGTTGGGTAATGAATTCATTACATAACTCATTTTATATTAGAGCGATAATGAACTTCATTACTTAATGCAATGAATGACATAATAAGTCCTTATCCAACCAGTCGTAGATAAAAAAAATATAATACTATTTCTGTAGTAGGCAAGCGACCTTCAAATTTATAGAAACTTGATCTTGTAACTGTGAAAATAAAATCAGCAAATAACAGTAAAGTAAAGTAACAGTATATTATTATATGAGCGATTATGACAGCCATTATTTACGAAGATGATGTTTGAGCCCACGAGTCGTAGGTAAGTGGCGCAAATCATCCGAGTGAATAATGGCCATAATCGCGAATGTGATACTATGCTTTTTCTACACTTATTAAACAAATAAATTAGACTCAAATTTGATAACTTTAATGGAACACTATATCATACATTTAATTAATTAAAACGTAAACAAGCAATATGGCGATACACTTGGCCTTCATGCGAGTCGATTGTCAGCCGCAGAAACAGTTGATCGCAGGCGATTTAAAATATCATCAAATCAGCGAAACAGTGCTTTTTGAATTTGTATTTGTGATTGGTTGGATACAGTGAATTATTAATCCATAATTCACTACAGTAAATTATAGGTACAATTTTTCACGAAAAAAATGCTAATAATTGTCATATAATTAAATAGTTGTAGAAAAAGTTCATTATTGGTTCATTTGTACCAAGGTTTGTTAACCATTTGTAACAAGTTCATAAACGACAAATTTCATTGTTTGAGTTCACAAAGTACAACACAAACCAAACTTAAAATGTCTGAAATAATATTAAATGATGGCATGATCAAACCAAAAATCAGTAATTATATAATTACAGATTAAGAAACTGCAAAAGCCACAAACAATATACATACAGGGTGATCATTTGAAAACGATCCACCCTGAATATCTCGTGAACCACACCAAATATCAAAAAAATGGAAAAGTGCTTTTCTATAGAGGATGGGGGACACGCGATGGCGTAATCCGCGTCGCGCTAATACTCACCCCGCCCCCTCCCCCTAACCAACCTTGAAAAACTTAAATGGCACTATACCCTTTGTGACACCTCAAATTAAAGGTCTTTTAAAATGCTATCTTTCTACGCAAAGAAAATTAAAATCGATACATTTGTTTTTGAGAAATTTAAAAAAATACAAAAATTAGACAAAGTAGCACAGGCTGTGCAGAGCAATTAAATTTTAACGTAACTGTTCAAACTGTCCTCCATTTTCGGCTAAACACTGATAGAGTCTCTGTTCAGATCCTAATCTAACATTCTGAAATACCTCTGGCGGAATAGACCTACATTCGTGATTTATTCTTTGCCGTAGATCTTGAATATTTTCTGGCTCAGTTTTGTAAACAATTGACTTTAAATGTCCCTAAAGAAAAAAATCTAGGGTGTTGATAGACGCATTGAATTTTGCGAAACAATGACACCTATGATAATCATCAATCTAAATGTATTAAAAAACATTTGCTTTAGTGATGAATGTACCTTTCATCTTAGTGGATTTGTAAACAAACATAACTGTCGCTATTGGAACGATGAAAATCGGCACACCTTTAGAGAGGGCCATACTCAATGGTAGCAAAAAATAAATGTGTGGGCTGGTATATTGGGAGATACTATAATTGGTCCTGTATTTATAGCAGAGAACTTAAATGGCAACATTTATTTGAATATGCTAGAAAATATTGACCCTTTAATAACAGAGGCTTTACAAAATCAACGTGATGAAGAAAGGAACTTACTTCTAGCAGAAGAGGAGCTTCATTTTCAACAAGATGGCGCTCCTCCCTCTTATGTTTTACCGGTCAGGCAGTGGTTAAACGACAATTTTCCGAATAAATGGATCGGTAGAAGAGGACCGATAGAGTGGCCACCACGATCCCCTGACTTAACACCCTAGATTTTTTTCTTTAGGGACATTTAAAGTCAATTGTTTACAAAACTGAGCCAGAAAATATTCAAGATCTACGGCAAAGAATAAATCACGAATGTAGGTCTATTCCGCCAGAGGTATTTCAGAATGTTAGATTAGGATCTGAACAGAGACTCTATCAGTGTTTAGCCGAAAATGGAGGACAGTTTGAACAGTTACGTTAAAATTTAATTGCTCTGCACAGCCTGTGCTACTTTGTCTAATTGTTATATTTTTTTAAATTTCTCAAAAACAAATCTATCTATTTTAATTTTCTTTGCGTAGAAAGATAGCATTTTAAAAGACCTTTAATTTGAGGTGTCACAGAGGGCATAGTGCCATTTAAGTTTTTCAAGGTTGGATAGGGGGAGGGGGCGGGGTGAGTATTAGCGCTACGCGGATTACGCCATCGCGTGTCCCCCATCCTCTATAGAAAAGCACTTTTACATTTTTTTGATATTTGGTGTGGTTCACGAGATATTCAGGGTGTATCGTTTTCAAATGATCACCCTGTATAATAAAGTATATGATTTAGTTTGTAAGTAGGAGTGTGCCCATAGGAACCTTTTAAAATAACATACCCTTTATAAAAGCAGTCTTCTTATAAATTTTTAGAGGATGTCCTATTAATTTCAGCTTCTTCATGATCTGTGTAGATTTATCCAATTCTTGTACAGCACCAGTCGCTGCTATTCTAAAACCTTGTTTCAAAACCTGTAAACAAACTCTTGATAAATGTCAATCCCAAATAAGTTTTGCACAAGCACCTAACTAGAAAATTATTCTTTTATGTTTCAATTCTGAATTAGGAAACTGACAGGCAGATAATTGCTTAGTTTAAAACAATATTTACATGATTCTTTTTTAATTTTTCCATATTTACAATTCGTACTGAAGGTAAAAATATAATAAATCTCTAAATATTACGTAAACTGATGAATCAGGGACGAAAATGTCCTACCTCTAAACTTGGATATTGGTTAAAGTTAAGTAGTGGACGTCTCTGTATACAAATCAAATTGTTAATGGGTTGCTTTCACTGCAGACCTCTAGATGACGCCACAAATGCGAGCACAATATATGAAATTTTTGAGGGCATATAGACATCAAACAATATTAATCCACCTGGCCATGCTTGTAGCTTTGAATTTATATAGAGAAATCAAAAAGAAACATAATGAGAACGTTTTTGAAAACAAATTTATTTATCTGTAATTATTGATCCTTGCATGTTAATTGTCACTGTCAAATTAAGACAATATCAATGGCAGCTTGGCTTGATAAGGCTCTGCAAGACTTATGTGAACTTGCGGAGGTGGGCACCCCAGTAACAGTATAATATCAAAGCAAAATGGTTTGTATCTTCGGTTAACGAATTAGGATTTGACATGTAGTAAAGATACAAACCATTTTGCTTTGCATTATACTGTTAATGGGGTGCCTATCTCTGCAAGTTCACATAAGTCGTTCAAAGCCTTATTAAACACGTAATAGTTTGGCAACATAACAACAATATTACTAATATTACTTAATATGAAGCCTACATTAGTAGGCTATGAAAACGGTTGGAAATAATAATAATAACATCATATATTTCCATAGACCATACATAAACGGTATAGGAGTAGTCAAGTTAACAATTACTTAAGGTTAACATCAGATACAATAAGTATATAACATGTAACATATAATTGTATACAACAGGATTACAAATTTAAATCATAAATAATCCATCCATACATATATAAAAGCACAAAGGGTTTTTTTCTCCCCTTCCTCCAGCGGCTACCTCTTCACCAATTTGGACCATTTTTTTTTTTAATGAAAGGTCTCTATCCACAGATGGAACGTGAAACATTTTTATATTTTTATTCTACGTCGATTTTTTAATAATAATAATTTTAATTTATAATATATATGAAGGTCGGCTAGGCGCGCGTCACTTGGGGCGCCACCTACAATAACATCGCGTGTCATTATTGGAACTAATGCATCACGTGACTTGACATTTCGCCGGTTTTGTCAAAGCTGTCTGTCAGTGCATTGTGTGCTGGGGTAACACTAGTATTATATTATGACACCAAACATACAAAAGTGGTTTGACCCACAATTTAGTTATGAAATACAAACACTTATTTAGCAGATACCCCTTCAGCATCTTTTTAAAGGTAGATAACGTTGCACTGTTTTTGATTAAATTAGGTAATTTATTGAAAATTGTTATACCGAGACAGTTTGGCGAGTTCATTGTTATGTTGATATGAGATGTGGAGTTCACATTTACCGCTCACGTTGTAGTTATGAATCATGTCGTTAGACATAAATTTTGATTTATTTGTGAAAATTTATACAGACATTTCGAATACAAAAAGACTATGTAGGGTTAGTATTTTCAAGCTTTTCAAACGATCCTTACATAAGTTAGCATTCGGTGTAATTAAGAAGACCAAATAGTTTAAAAAAAAGGACCTAGGGGGTCCATAAATTTTAAAGGTTAAATATACGAAATGTCCAGTTTATTCGTGAACACTGATTTTAAAACTATGCTGTCTTACTATATTATATAAATGTCGTTGAATATATGAAGTAAGAGTAAAATTTATTAAAATAAATTATTTTTTATTAATTACAGTGATGCCGTGTAACATTAAATTCAGGTAAGCTTCAAAAGACAATGGTCTGCGTAGCCACAGGCTGAATGCGTGCAGTTGCATTGTAAATACGGAAATCTGGAGTTCAAAACCAATATAGGTTAACTAAATTATAATTTTTTGTTTTTTTTTTTCTGTTTAATTTCTGTTGTTCTGTGTGTTTTTTACTGCACATTAAGCTTTGGGTAGTAAAATAATTCAAACTTATTTTGCCTGTAAATTTGTGTATAATGATTAACAACAATCTGGTACCCCGTGAATAACAAAAACAATACAAAAATGTACAAACGTAATTTTACACAAATTTACAACTGCCTTTTTTTGCTGGAAACATAAGTTTGAATAATGTTACAGTATACAGAAAAAAAAAATAGAAATTAAGAAAAAACAATTAATAGATAAATAATCGTTACCCAGGGTCGGTTTTGAACACTCGATTTCTGCATTTGCACCGCAACCACATGCATTCATTTATTTACCTTAACATTAATGTAATAAGTAAATAAATTCTTGTAATGCATTTTACTCGATAATACGGAGTAATACTTCAAACAATTAACTATTTTTACCATTAGTTAATAAGATTGTGCAGTTATTATTTTAACAGAAATAGCAAATAATACAGAACATTACACATGTTTCGCTATCTTCACGAATAAAAGTGGACATCCTCTATACACTTCATTTATGTTTAAATTAACATTCAATGTGCATTATATTTATAACTGCTATATTTCAGGCGGGTTGCCTATTTACACTAATATAAATCAGTGATCATGCACTCTACTTCTTTTCATTAAACGTATTAATTTACAGGCGTATAGAAGTGAAACTCAAATAATAAAAAGCGCGCAAAATTTGAATTTGAAATTGTGCTTAGATAGATCTAAGAGACCAGTATTGCTTTTAGGGGACTTTCGAACCACTTTTGATTTTGGGGGCTTTTAGGGGACTACCGTTAAAAAAGGGTACCTAGTCCCTTAAAGGGGGACCATTTGGCAGCCCTGATATCGTAATCGATATAGAACAAATCAGTTGCCGAGTTGTAAAAATATTTCTTAATGATTTACATAGGTTTGTTTGTTTAATCTTTCACCTCATACCCGAAGGTGTTGAGGACTTTCACTCCGGGTAGGCTCTTTGCTTGTGTAATAGGAGGTAGTGGGGCCTTTGGCCTTTAGACCACTACGCTCCTGAAGCTTATGCCACCCTTCATGCACATTCTTCAATGTCATTCACACACATGTGTTTAATTGTATGTTTTATGTTGTTCATGACTTTGTTACTTATCCTGGTCAGTTAGTAATCAAGGTAAGCGCCGTTAATTGTAACCCAACGTCGAATGGTATAAAATTGAATTCAAGGTGGCAATAAGACTGGAGCAATGTGTTTTCCAGCTGATGTAAGTATCGACCTGAACACTCAGAAATTTAGTATCATCACACTTTTCTAAGCGAGTATTATTAATATTTACGTTAATAAATTTTGAGGGTTGATGACGGTTTTGAAATACAACATATTGTTTTTTTTTACATTAAAATATAATCCCTTATTATTAAACCAAATGGAAGAAATAGGGAAAGAGATGGAGAGATACAAAATAGGAATATTGGCAATACAAGAAATAAGATGGAAAGGAGAAGAAAAAAAAGAAAAGAATGCGCAGACCATGCTAACACCACATGTAAAGGAAAGAAGGGAGAATGAAAAAGTGGCCCCACGACACGAAGAGAACTTAAATGAAACCCTGAGTAACATTACGAAGACAGCACGATCACAACACAATCCAAAAAACTAAAAGGAAACGAGAGCCGGACGGAAACACAAAGGACGATAAGCAACAAGAAAGGACAACGAAATAAAGAACAGGAAGACAAAAAGAAAACAGGAAAAGAAATGAAAAAGAAGAAAAACAAAGAGAAATCGAAAATGAGAATTGGAACATGGAATGTGAGAACAATGCTAGAAATGGGAAAAATGGAAGAAATAGGGAAAGAGATGGAGAGATACAAAATAGGAATATTGGCAATACAAGAAATAAGATGGAAAGGAGAAGGAAGAATAGAGAGCGAAAAATTTACAATGATGTATGGAGGGGAAGAAAAACAAGGAAAGAATGGAACTGCGTTCATGGTAAATAAGGAGGTAATGAAAAGAACAATAGAATTTAAGAAAGTAAATGGCAGGATAAAAAATAACATAGCAAACATTACAATAAAAAATGCATACGCACCCACAGAAGCGGCAACAGAAATGGAAAAATATAAGTTCTACGAAAAATTAGAAGAAGTATGTGAAAGAGTACCGAAACACGACACAATAATAATAACAAGAGACCTTAACGCTAAGATAGGGAAGGAGGAGTACATAAGGAAAGTGGCAGGGAAACATACCATACATGACAAAACCACAGATAATGGAATGAGACTATGTAACCTAGCAGCACAAATGAATATGATAATAGCTAGTACAATATTCCAACATAAAAAGGAGCATAAAATGACATGGTTACTACCAGGAAAGATCGAAGGAAATCAAATTGACCATATAATAATTAAAAAGAAGGAGCAAAAAATGATACAAGATGTAAGATCTTATAGAAGGACAAGTGTAGACACGGATCACCAATTGGTGATAGCGAAAGTGAAACTGAGAGTAGTACGGAACAGGCAGGAAAGAAGCCTAAAAAGAAAATGGAATATGGAAGCACTACAGAACAGAGAAAAAAGAAGAGAGTATGGAAAAGAATTAAAGAAGCAGCTAAGCAAATAGAAGGAAAATGACAATATAGAAACAGCATGGGAGAGCATAAAAAATAAAATACTCGAAACAACAGAAAAAGTAATAGGTCGAAGAAAGGAACAATACAGAAAAGATTGGTTTGATGGGCAATGTGAAATACTAATAAAAAGGAAGAAAGAGAAAAGGTTAAAATGGATAAGAACAAACAGAGAGAATGATTATGAAGAATACAAACAAATAAGGAAAGAAGCAGCAAGAGAAATAAGAAACAAAAAACAGGAGTGGATTGACGACATGATGAACAATATAGAAAAAGACAGTAAAAATAACACAAGGTTATACCAGGAAATTAGAAAACAAAAAAGAAGAAGAAAAACCACGGTTAATATAGACAAGAAAGAATGGGAAAGATATATGAAAGAAACAACAACGAAGGAAGAAGCTGAAGAGAGGATTGGCGAAGATGAAGAGGAAGTAGAGGTAGAAGTAGAAGAACCATCAGAAGAGGAAGTTGGCGAGGTAATTAAAAATTTGAGAAAAAGAAAAGCAGCAGGACCAGACAGTATATGCGGCGAAATGCTGAAGAAAGGAGGAGAGGAAGTCAAAAAAAGGATTTACGAATTAATGAAGCAAATATGGAGGAAAGAGGAGATACCCGAGGAGTGGAGGTCCGGAATTATAATACCAATACCAAAGAAAGGAGACTTAATGCTATGTGAAAATTATAGAAGGATAACCCTACTGAATTTAGTGTACAAGATACTAACAACATTAATACTAAAAAAAATAAATAAGTTTACAGAGGAAAGAATAGGAGAGTACCAGAATGGGTTCAGACAAGGGCGGTCAACAATAGATGCAACCCATACGCTAAAACAAATAGTATAAAAGTGCTATGAACAAGACATAGAGGTAGAAATAGTATTTATAGACTATAGGCAGGCATTCGATACAGTTAAAAGAGGATCGGTTACAAGAGATGCGAGGAAAATGGGGATACCCAAAAAACTGATAAGATTAATAAACATGACTATGGAAGGATCGAAAGCAGAGGTACTAACACATGAAGGACTAACAGAAAAAATAGAAATATATGAAGGAGTACGACAAGGAGATGGATTATCGGCAACACTGTTCAATATTGCAATAGAAGGAATAATGAAAGAATGCGAAATTAAAGGAACAATAATAGAGAAAGCTATACAAGTGGTAGCATATGCCGATGACATAGCACTGATAGCAAGGGATAGGAAAAGTTTGGAAGAAACAATGGAGATGATTAGTAAAGAAGCAAAAGAAATAAACCAAGAGAAAACCAAATATATGAAAATTACAAGAAAAGAGGAACGAGTTAATAACAGAGTAATAACAATAGGAAAATATAATATAGAAGAAGTAGAAAGTTATAAATACTTAGGGACAATAATAAATAGAAAGAACAGCGGAAGGGAAGAGATAGAACAGAAGATACAGTCGGGCTATAAAGCATACTACGGACACAAAACGATAATGAATAACAAAAAGATAAGTAAGAAGACGAAATTAAGAGTATACAGAACAGTGATAAGACCGGTGGTGACGTGCGCCGGAAAATATGTGCCTCACAAAAAGAGACGAAGAGAAACTGAAGGTTTTTGAGAGGAAAATAATAAGAAAGATATTTGGAGGAAAGAAGATAAGCGAGGAACAATATAGGAGACTAACGAATAGAGAGATAGAAGAAATATTAGAAAACGAGAATATAGTCAGAGTAATAAAATCCAAAAGAATAAGGTGGTATGGGCATATAAAACGGATGAGTGAGGAGAAAGTAATGAAAAAGATGACAAATTGGAAGCCACATACGAGACCAAGGGGGAGGCCAAAAGTACGCTGGGAAGAACAAGTAGTGGAAGATTTAAGAAGAATGAGTCAAAGGATGGGGTGAGAAAATGACAAACAGAAGAGAATGGAAAATAATTGTGAAAAAAGCAGCAAGACACATCAACCTATAAAAGATAAAAGAACAGAAGTGTAATGAAGATAGTGTAGTGTAGTGGAGTGACGCACCACCAACACTGAGACAGTCAGAAGAGCCCCTTAGGGGCGGTTCCAATTCCTACGGGAATGTATAGCCTTTAATAATAATACAAGTGGTAGCATATGCCGATGACATAGCACTGATAGCAAGGGATAGGAAAGTTTGGAAGAAACAATGGAGATGATTAGTAAAAAAAGCAAAAGAAAGAGGCTTAGAAATAAACCAAGAGAAAACCAAGTATATGAAAATTACAAGAAAAGAGGAACGAGTTAATAACACAGCAATAACAATAGGAAAATATAATCTAGAAGAAGTAGAAAGTTATAAATACTTAGGGACAATAATAAATAGAAAGAACAGCGGAAGGGAAGAGATAGAACAGAAGATACAGTCGGGCTATAAAGCATACTACGGACACAAAACGATAATGAATAACAAAAAGATAAGTAAGAAGACGAAATTAAGAGTATACAGAATAGTGATAACGGTGGTGACGTATGCGGCGGTAAATATGTGCCTCACAAAAAGAGACGAAGAGAAACTGAAGGTTTTTGAGAGGAAAATAATAAGAAAGATATTTGGAGGAAAGAAGATAAGCGAGGAACAATATAGGAGACTAATGAATAGAGGTGGAAGAAATATTAGAAAACGAGAATATAGTCAGAGTAATAAAATCCAAAAGAATAAGGTGGTATGGGCATATAAAACGGATGAGTGAAAAGAAAGTAGCGAAAAGGACGACAAAATGGAAACCACATACGAGACCAAGGGGGAGGCCAAAAGTACGCTGGGAAGAACAAGTAGTGGAAGACTTAAAAAGAATGAGAGTTAAAGGATGGGGTGAGAAAATGAGAAACAGAAGAGAATGGAATATAATTGTGAAAATGCAGCAAGACACATCAACCTATAAGAGAAAAAAAAAAAAAAAAAGAACAGAAGTGTAATAAAGATAGTGTAGTGTAGTGGTGTGACGCACCATCAACACTGAAACAGTCAGAAGAGCCCCTTAGGGGCGGCTCTGATTCCTACGGGAATGTATAGCCTTTAATAATAATTAAACCAATTACACAACCTTTGAAGAAAATTATTACTTTTAGTTTCTAGAAATTAAATAGAGTTGTCCGAGACTCTACACCCCTTGAATATTATCATGATTTCTATGCGAAATTGAAACAAACTGGGTACAACATTCCAGAAATGATTTTAACCATTGTAATAGAACACCTCGTATACCATAATATGATAATTTGTTACAAAGTGTGGTATGGTCGACACAGTCGAAAGCAGAACTTAAATCACAGAATATTGCGATAGGATACTCGCCAGCTTTCACATACTTCAATATTTTTTCATAAATGAGTGAACTGCTGTGTTAGTACTCCTACCTGCAGTAAAACCATGTTGTACGTCAGCAATTATGTTCCATTTATTAAGAAACGCAAGCAAACGGTTCAGGTAAGCATGTTCAAACAGTTTAGAAAATACTAATGTCAGGGTAATAGGTCTATAGTTAAGATGTTCTTAAAAAGAATAACTTGTCCGATTATTTTGATCACTCTTCATCGTCATCATCGTTATCGTGATAATCATTCCATGTTTTACCTATTGGTTATATGTTAGGGTTATTTGAAGGCAATAAGGTGCTTAGTATATTCGAAAACTAGTAAAATGGTTAATTTTTAAGAATGGTAGTTAATAATTTAATATGCTTAATACTCGGTAGGAAAAAATTATTTCTAATATAATTGGTTAAAAATATTTTCCTAAATAGGTACTTTGAAAAGTTAATAGAAAAAGTTAATTTGAAAGTAAGTAATAGTTTATATTTTAAGAACTGTTTTTTTCTTTTCGTTTTATGGAACAGTGAAACTAGAAGTGAAATGCGTTTTCATTAATATCTTGTTTAAATTTTAAATTAAGTATATCAACTTATATATCATTGAAAAGAGAAAAAATAAGTTTTTTTATAGGTGTCTATTTAAAAAATTCATGTTTGTGTTATATCTTGAAAACGAAACAAAAGATAATCGCTAAAATATTTTTTCGTAATACAGTTTTAATAGATTTGCAACTTTTTCCATCACAATTTTTTCCAGTTTCACTATGAACACAAATAATTATTTTAATTTAAAGAAATTAATCATAGAAGATATAAACGCAATAGACATAGATAATTCAAGCATAGAAACAGCACCATCATACATATACCTAGGACACAATATAATGTTTAAATATGAAAACCAAGAAGCTGAGATAGGAAGACAAACCAGATTAGGCTGGGTAGCATTTGGCAGACTGTCACATATCTTATGTTCAAAAAAATTCAATAGAAAACAAAAGGCCAAAGTCTTCGACATGTGTGTTATTCCCGTACTTAGCTGTGGCATGGAAACAGCAACGTTCACTAAAAGAATCATTCAACGCCAAGAAAAACACAAACAGCCATGGAGAGAAAAATGTTGGGAATACAGCTGAGCGACAGGAAAACTATAAAATGGATAAGAAAACAAGCAGGAGTTAAAGACCTAATCGAATATATCACAAAACAGAAATAGTCGTGGGCAGGACACATTATGAGAACAGAAGACGAAAGATGGACCAACCGAGTGCTAGAATGGAAACCAAGACAAGAAAGAAGAGGGGCCGGGAGACCACCACTGAGATGGGTAGACGATATTAGAAAAGTGGCTGGAAAACAATGGCATAGACAGGCACAAGACCGAAATGAATGGAGAAGAAAAGGGGAGACCTACGTCCAACAATGGACAGAACAGGGTTGAAGAAAGAAATTTCACTTTTTAGTTTCTCCCTAGTGTCTGAATATTTTAAGAATAACAAAAATCACCATTTGAAATTTGCTTACATAGTGTGTCTCAGGAATAGTGCAATAATAGGGAACCTTTTTATCATTAATTATAAGAGTGTATTTTGTTCTTCATTCTATAACTTGAAGAGTTTCTCTATAAAAAACATTTATGATTTTGTATTACTGTGATATACCATTTTTAAATGATGTTACTTTAAAATTTTCATCAACTTCCTTGTATTATATCTTCTTTACTATTTAAAACACAGAAAAATGTTTAGAATAAATATTTTAGGGGACCAAGAGGAGCACATTTTACAATTAATTTTAATTATACAGTATATTTTTGCATTTTCTTATTCGTCTTTTAATTGCCTTTCTGAATACGTTTTGTTTTTGTAATTCCGTTACAGCGTTGCCAAAATATTCCACTTTTTTCGAAAAAATTTGATATTTGCACACCTTACTGCAGCAGCAGTGCAAACATTTCTAACTGTAATGCGTCATAACTCGATTTTTTTAAATACAACATCTTGTATGTTTTTAGATAGTTAGATAGTTTTCTGCGCTCTATAAATTTTATTAAATAATAGTTTTACATAACTCCAATGGTTTTCAAGAAAATGAGTTTTTAAGCAAAAAATTAAGTAACATCTAGAAATCCAGACATCATAGGAGGTACTGACATATTTATTTATTGTTTTTGTAAGAAACAACTCTGAACATTGTTTTAATTCATGTAAGAAATTGGTTTTTCATAAATTTTGAAATGCTAGCTAGAGTGCCTAATTTCCCATTCCATACATTAAATTTTGAACCGAGATTTGGTTGACAATATTTATTTAAAAATTCTGTGAAACAAATTCTTAACATTTGTAGTTTGTAAACTTCATTGTAATATTCGTTTCTATTCAAAGTGAAATGAGTTCTTTTAAGCAAAAAACATGTTCAAATAAAAAATACATACGAATTGGCCATGGAAAATAATAGTTATTTTTTCTATAGCAACTGTTAAAACGTGCTATTATTAATTAAAATTAGAGGGAAAAGTAGCACTATACCATCAAGGGTAGATAAAGTAGTACTTTAACAGCAAGGATAGATAAAGTATTTTATTTTTTTTTTCTATAGCAATTGTTATAACGTGCTATTATTAACTAAAATTAGCCACCTACTCATTTTTTCGTAAAACTGTTTTTTTCCTGACACTTTTAAATTAAATTTATCATTGATTTTTCTTCATTTTTTGGCCTTCTTTAACAATTGCTATAGAAAAAAGTGTTGTATTTCACACGACGATAAAATTTCATTATCTTCTCGATGCTTATTATAGTTATTTATTGTACAAGATGATAAAATTGCACTTTATTTTCGAGAGCGATTTTAGCGTCGAGGCATCAGCCGAGACGCTAATAAGCATCGAGAAGATAATGAAATTTTATCGTCGTGTGGAATACAACATTTTTTCTATAGCAATTGTTAAAGAAGACCAAAAAATGAAGAAAAATCAATGATAAATTTAATTTAAAAGTGTCAGGAAAATAACAGTTTCACGAAAAAATGAGTAGGTGGCTTTAATAACTTTTTGGTTGCTATAGAGTTTGTTTATAAAATAAAATACATTCTCTATCCTTGCTGTTAAAGTACTACTTTATCTACCCTTGATGGTAAAGTGCTACTTTTCCCTCTAATTTTAGTTAATAATAGCACGTTTTAACAGTTGCTATAGAAAAAAATCATTATTTTTGCATATAGACATTATCTAAAAAATTAAGATTACTAGATATTCAAAAAAAAAAGTTAAAAGTTAAAAAAAAATGTTTAATAAAATCTAAGCTACAGTTTTCACTTACTTGAATAATTAATTTAATAATAATATCAATAATTTACTTTTTGTTGATTAGGTCAATGCGACGAATTTATGAGTGCCTGAAATATTATAGGATTTTCACTAGCAACTGATTCATCATGTCCCCGTAATGCCAACTAAAAATGCCCCACAAAATTTAATGCAATCGATAATTTTTAACAATACATATCAGTTTTTGGTAGCTTGATCGTTGTGTTTTTTAGTATTTAACCAATATTATTATTATTATTATTTATTTATACTATGTACATTAGGGTGGTTCTAATTTTGCGACCTCGGATTTTTTTAGCCGCACCCCCTAAAGTCGTTCCAATGCCGAAAAAACAAACCTATAAAAATTTTGAGTTCAATCGAATAGTATTAACACGTGCCACCGAGCGCCGGAAGTTCCCAAATTGCGGATTTTAATTGAATTCACTTGTTATCAAGTAATAACTCGCGAACAGTAAGTCTTATCGAAATTTTGATAATAACATAAATAAAAGGAAATTTAATTGACTACAATTTCTGTTATATGAAGTTTCTCCGAAAACCTACTGGATATTCAAGAAAGTTGCGTAAGTATTAGAAAAACGTAAAAAAATCGTGAAAAAACAATTTTTTTTATTAATAATTTGAAAATGTAGAAGTATTACAATTTGCAAGTAAATTTCAATCATTTATTCAATTTTAGGCTAAAATTTGATAATACAAGTAAATAGATCTTGTGACATATAAATGTTTGTCGTTCTGTAATAACAATCTTCTACCTACTTTAACTATATTGAACTATGAATCAGTTACGAAAAATAAAACAGAGTCGCACGGTCAAACACTGGTTCTTTGTTTGTCTTTAATGGCAGCTGGAGAAGCATTTGGAGTAGATGTAAATAATTTGTTAATTAGTCGATCATCTATTTATCGAAGCCGTGAACGACTGAGAACAGAATACGCTGAAAAACTTCGAGCTGAATTCAGTTTATCTGAAAAGGATGTAGTTGTCGTTCACTGGGACGGCAAAATTCTTCCAGCATTAACAGGAAAAGACCATGTTGACCGGTTACCTATAATTTCATCGTTCAAAGGGTCTCAGAAATTGCTTGGTATCCCTGCATTAACATCTAGTACTGGTAAGGATCAAGCTACAGCAGTTTATGAAACTCTCCAAGAATGGGGTGTTACAGATAGAGTACAAGCTTTGTGTTGTGATACGACTGCATCTAACATAGGGCGATTAAAAGGAGCCTGTATAATATTAGAACAATTGCTTGAACGTGACATCCTATACTTTCCTTGCAGGCACCATATCTACGAAATTGTACCGAGAAGTGCTTTTGAAGAAAAGTTTGGAGCAACTTCAGGTCCAGATGTACAGATATTTAAACGTTTTCAACAAGCGTGGAGTACAATTAACGTTACAGTTTTTGAACCGGGAATAAATGATTCAGTTATTAGCCAAGCACTACAAGATGTAGTACATGAGATGCTTTCATTCTGTATGGATCAATTACGCAAACAGCAGCCACGAGAGGACTACCGAGAGCTCCTAGAATTAACAATAATTTTTCTTGGTGGTACACCTCCACGACGAATATTTTTTCGCGCCCCAGGAGCAATGCATCATGCTCGTTGGATGATGAAGGCAATTTATAGCTTAAAGATGTCTTTATTTCGCGGCCAAATCAAAGAAATAAAAATAAACGAAATTGCACTCCGTGATATTTGTATCTTTTTAGTAAAATTATATATTAAAGAATGGTTTGGCGCACCTGTTGCTGCTGAGGCACCGCATCAAGATTTAGTATTTCTTAAAAATTTAATTAAATATGAAGCGATAGATGCAAAGATATCACGAGCAACATTAACAAAATTTTGCGGCCACTTATGGTACTTGAATCATGAAGCAGCAGCGTTGTCATTTTTTAGCGAAAATGTGACTTGTGAAACAAAACAAAAAATGGTACAAGCAATTAACTCAAAAGAGAAAGATTCAGAAGGCAGTAACAAACGTATTATATCAAATCCGAATGATGCATTACAATATCTGGAAAAAGATATCGACGAGTTTATTACAACAGAATCTGTTAACTTTTTCGATCGTTTCAAGATATCTAAAGAATTCTTGAACTTAGAACCATCAGAATGGAATGTGAACGAAGGTTTCCAAGAAGGTTTGGAAAAAGTAAAAAGTCTTCACGTCACAAATGATATTGCGGAAAGCGGTATTACACTGATAGAAGAATATCTTCTTCTTCTTCGTGCATCCTTTTGCCCTTTAGGGCGTCGGATGATAGAAGAATATAACAGCTTAATTACCAAAAAAGAGGATCAAAAGCAGTACTCGCTACAAGTTGTTAGTGATTATCGGCCTCAATATCCGGAGTCGAGTAAAGCTTCTTTAGCAACCAAAAAGTAATTATTGTGATATGTATATTTCATTATTTTATATTTCTTGCTGTATTTGGTTTAATCTTAAGTATGTATATATAATTCTTTAAATTTATGTAATTTCGGTAATTCATTTTTATTGTTCGTTCTTTTTAAATTGGTAAATACATATATTTGTTTTCAAATTATAAATAGAAAATAAAAATTATTATTAATAGAAATTAAAAATTGAAATATTTTTACGTTTTTCTAATACTTTACGTATATTTTTTGAGCATCCAATAGGTTTGCGGAGAAATCGCATATAACAAAAATTGTAGCAAATTAAATTTTCTTTTATTTATATTATTATCAAAATTTCGATAAGACTTACTGTTCATGAGATATTACTTGATAATAGGCGAATTCAATTAAAATCCGCAATTTGAGAACTTCCGGGGCTCGGTGGCACATGTTAATATTATTCGACTGGGCTCAAATTTTTTATAGGTTAGTTTTTTCGGCATTGAAACAACTTTCGGGAGTGCGACAACAAAAAATGAAATTTTTTTTTCTACTAAGTATAACGTAGAACCACCCTAATGTACATCAGCAATCAGAATTACAAAAGAGATTCTATGAGCTAATTGTTTGATTAAGTTTATAGACTTGAAGAGATTACCCCGCCTTCTCCTCCATCTGTCGAGGATGTTTGGATCACTCTGGTAAATTCACATTATTCTGTAGGTCCCAGGGCCATTTCCGTTTAAGTCGCCGAAAATTCGGTTGCTGGTTTAGCGGTGCTACGGTGTCGTTTGGATGTCCTGCAAGTCTGTCATGGTGTCTGGTCGCCCGGTTCGTAATTATGTCACGCACGTATGGGATATTGGAGTCTGTATGAAGAGTGTGGTTCATCACATACCAAGGAGCACCCATAAGAATTCTTAATGTCTTAGACTGAAATCTTTGTATGATGTCTATGTTAGAATAGCTAGAACAGCTCCATAGCTCGCAACCATACGTCCTAATTGGGCGTATGATGGTTTTGTATATAAGAATCTTATTTTCTGTTGCTAGTGGAGACTTCCTGCCTATAAGCCAGTACATATTTTTGATTTTAAGATCCATAGCCTTGCGTTTCTTTTTTATGTGCTGTTTCCAAGTTAGCCTTTTAACCCAGTGCAAACCCAGATATTTAACTTCTTCTGATTGTGGCACAGGAATGTTGTTAATGGTAACTGGAGGGCATAGTCCTCTTCTCGTTGTAAATGTTATATGAACTGACTTTGTCTCGTTCACCTTGATTCTCCACTTGTCTAACCATTCTTGCACTAGATGAATGTGGTCTTGTAGTAAGCTTGTAGCAGTTTGGGGGTCTTCCTTCACTGCATTTAACCAATATGCACTATCAAGTTGCACTTAAATATTTGCAGTTCCCAATAAACCCAAATGCATTTGATTTATTTAGTATGTGCTGTTTACTGTTTCCATGGGTCTTTATTTCGTCACTTAAGTGTACTAAATCACGAATTCCCGCACTAGTCCATTTATGAACGCCCCTGAAGAGAATGCATGGAAAACAGAAAAAACTGTTTTTTATGCTACACCCACAAAACCATTGATTTCTCGCGTAAATTTCACGAACAATTCCCTACATGCCTGCTATTTCCATGGATTTCAATAATCTTATGGGTATTGGATGTCCTTCCTGTTTAATTTGTAATTTTTGTTCGTATGTGGGTGATCGGAATACCTCAACACCCAGTAAGGGTAAAAGAGGTGAAGATAAGTAAGTATGAACGTTTATAAAAGTCACAAAACTTCTTGACAATATCTATTTTTTTAAGTTAACGCTGCCACATCAATCCGCTGGTAAGGTATGACTGAGTTTGCAGCCCAGCTAGTAGGCTTAAATTGCAAAATATTTAGGTGGCATATTCCGTATTAATTAATTGATAATGCAGATATGCAGAGAATAGAACCGTCCATAAGTTAAAACTGCAACAGTCAGGTGGTATATTAGGCCGAAGGTGCCTCGTGTCTGTCTGTCTAGCAGCTTGCGCTTTCATATTTTGTAAATTTGAACTTTTCTGGGCACTTTATAAAAATTCGCGCTCTGTGCTAAAATTAGTAGAGATCAATTATTGTTTTTTAAAATTATGTAACAGCGGCAGTTCTGCAGCACCGCAGCTCTATGGAATAGCCGCCACTGATTTAAATGCAGGTTAAAAAAATGTTGTTTACATTGCAACGGAGCCCATTTAAATCAAATGATTTCCAAAAAATCTACTCTTAATAATAAATTGCATGTTCTTTATTCTATTCATTGTCATTTCAGGATATTACATAGACTCCTACAGCAGCGTGTTCAAAATCACCACTACTTATTGCGGGGCCCAGTATTATGTGACAAAAAAAAGAAAGTTTAACACCAGGGTTTGTACATAATTTTATGTGTGTGTAAAATGAGCAACTAGCATACACACAATGTGCTATTTTTACTAATTGAAAATAAGGTAATTTTAATTTTAAATTGATGTTCTTTGGTAAATCCTGTTTTTAAAATTATTATTACCATAAATTCTTAACATTTAAAACTGATTAAAAGAATTTGTTCTTTTGCTGTTCTGTTAAAAATTAAAACTGTTAGTAAGCTGTGGTGCTCCATTGCTTACATACACAATAGTGTGCAGCGTAAAAATTTGTTTTTGATTTGAAAAATCTAACGCATCTTCAAAGTTGGGATTTAGCCTTAGAATAAATACAGTATTTTTTTTTTCGGATGAATTTATCCACCCCTGCAACCCCCTTGAAAAAAAATATTTTTTTTTTTGCTAAATTTTCAAACACAACAGGTCTCTAAAAATCAAGAGCGTTAAAACAATCAATTTTTTTATTTCACACTTTTGAGTAAAATATTGACTTCCCTTTGAAATCAACAAGATTATATATTTTTATGTTTTCAAACATAACAAGTCTCAAAAACTAGAATAGGTTAAAATGATAATTTTTGTAATAATCAACTTTTCTGTGAAATATATTTTTCCACCTCCGCAACGTCCTCGAAGTAAAAATTTATACTGCTTTAACATTATTGTAACAAGGTCAGATTAATAACGTTTGTATCTCATTTTGTGTCTGTTATTCTTACCAATAACCTTCAAACAATACACCAATATTGGCTCAACCCATAAATGTGGAGGGGAGGTATGAATATTGAATATCAGGCAAAATTGCAAAGTGCAACTGCCGATTATATTTAGTGACGGTTGTGACGGAACCATTACAAATACAGGACATAAAAATGGTATCATTGTCCGTTTGGAGCAACATATTAATGCTCCTGTTCAGTGGTTTGTTTGTCAGCTGCACGCAAATGAACTGCCTCTGCGACACTTAATTCAGCACATAGATGGTAATACTACAGGTCCGAATGTTTTGTCAGGAATGATAGGAAAGGCGCTTCAAAACTGCGAAAAACTTCCATTGGTTAATTTCACAACAATAAGTATAACACTGCCAGAGGTTTCCAGGGAAAGCTTAAGCACAGATCAGGCTTACCTATTTGATATTTGCCAGTTAGTTTCCACAGGATTGTGTGATGAGGGGTTAATGAAAAGACAACCAGGAAAATTAGTTCATTCCCGATGGCTTACGACTGCCAATAGAATCTTAAGGCTTTATGTGTCAACGGAAAACCCAACGAGTAATCTTGAAAGTCTAGCAAAGTTTGTTACAAAGGTTTACGCGCCAATGTGGTTTAACATAAAAACCAAAACCATCATGCGTTTATGGAGCAAAACATTTATTCGATACCATTAAACTTTCACGATATCTACCACAGGATCTAAAAAATGTAATCGATCCTGTAATTCAAAGAAATGGCTACTTTAGACACCCAGAGAATGTGTTACTAGCAATGCTAGCTGATAGTAGTATAATTATTAGAGAATTGGCGTTTAGGCGAATTATGAAAATCCGCTTACATTCAGATCTTCAAACAAAAGTTCGTACATTCGTTCTGCCAAAGTTTAATTTTGAGGCTGGTGACTATTGTAATCTTTTGGACGATTGGCAGGGATGTGCCCTTACTGAACCACCGCTTTTGAGAAACGTGTCTGAAAACGATTTAAGAAATATTGTTGAAAATCCATTTGAATCTGTAATTTTTAAGGAAATAGCAGAGTTTCCGTGTCATACTCAAGCTGTAGAACGGGCAGTCAAGCTTGTTGCAGAAACTTCGATGAAAGTAACCTGTCAAAAAAAGCGGGACGGAGTTATTAGAAACACGATTCTTTCCAGGGCTGTTATGCCAAAATTCAATACGAAAAAAGAGTTTTTATTACACAAGTAAAGGACTTTAATAATAAAATTTTAAGTTATCGTTTGTTATTTTTGACAGTTAATGTGTGTTACGTTTTGTATTGAGTAAATATGATTTAGTAGATAGCATTAATTTTATTAAATATGGGTTGTGAATAATAAAATTAGCATAATAGTATAATTTTTTATTTAGAAGGGGTTGCGGAGGTGAAAAATGATATTTTAAAGAAAAGTTAATTATGGAAAAAGTTATAACTTTAGCATAGGTATTCTGGTTTTAGTCATGTCGTGTTTGAAAATTTGAAAATATATTTTTTTTAATTTTGGGGTGGAAAATGATATCTTACACAAAAATTGTAACTATCAAAAATCATTATTTTAATCTACTTTATGCTTTGAGCCCTATTGTGTTTGAAAATTAACCTTTTTTTTTAAAATTTATTTCAAAGGGGTTGCGGGGGTGGAAGGATTTCTTTTTCGTAAAATAAAAAAACATGATCGTTTTGTTTAGGCAAATCCCTATTTTTGACTGGTATTGTGTCTTTATATTTAAAAAAAAGTCGAAATCACATACTCAACGCTGCACCCTAATACACAACACTGCCTTTCTACTTATACTATAGTTCATTAGTAAACTACAAGTATTTTTTGAACAGCTGCCTATGACAGCAGTATTTTCATATATAATCTATTAAGTGCTGTTTTTTTCCAATAATTTACTACCTGGACTGTCGACTTGTTTTTTGCTACAAAAATCTCCACTCGTCTTCGACACCTGGTAATTTTCTTGTGGCAAAAAACGAGACATTCCAAAAGGTAAATTTCCTTAGGGTATCAAAATCAGCATAAAATAAATTCAGCTAAAAAATCGCATTTTATGTTTGGAATTTAAATTTAAAAAATGACATTTATTTCTTTATTTTGTGCGTAACAAAGGAAACAAATCGGAAACATGGGAGAAATTAAATTTAAAGTGGTGACTTTTGGAAAATACCATGGCAACATTAATTTACGTGAAATCGCCGTCAGATTGGTAGATAAGCTAAAAATATTCATATCTGGATGGTTGAAAAATATAAAATGCGATTTTCAACAAAATATTTTCAGAGGCATAAGAAATTATTAGCTTGTGTCTGTGATTTGCAAAATTACAAAGAACTGCAACACATTTCTTTTACATAATAAAATTTACACAAATTTGTATTAACGCTTTAAAGTAACAGTTTATATATATAACACTCACCTCAGAATTTTCCTCACAACTTTTAAGAGCTAAAAAGCCAGTGCCTTGAGGTGTTATGGGCCCCCAAAAATGAGCATTGCAAGTTATGTGTTGAGGTGTGTATTTTAAATATCTAAATTTCAAGTCATCTTCTAATTTAGAATATATTGGGAGAGTTTGAAACCGTCGCCATCCCAACGAAATAATAATAGGATCATTTGTTTTCAAAATCTTGTTGTACCATCGGTGCTTCTTTATTTTAACATTGACAAAACCTATATTTTCTTCACCCATATTTAATCCTCCCAGTACAAGAGGATATGTGGGGTCAAAATTGTTTACAAATTCTGCTGGTACATTTTGAAATTCTATTCGTACATACATCCCTGGTCTATAACCTTCAATCTGTACCCGTACATCATCTGGCATATTTTCAAATATTGTTTTATTTAGTTGAGACTGCTTTTCCACGCTAATTTTAAATTCATCGTAATAAGTTTTCTCAGTGTTATCATATTCATTATCAAACTTTTCCTTTAATTTACGCTTCTTTTCTGCTAAAGCCGTTTTTTCATCTTTCTGATCTTCTTCACATTCAGACGCTCTCTTGCGTTTTTTGTCTTGATCAAGAGGATTAATTTCCGCTTTATTGTTAGATACAAACTTTTCTCCTGTTTCTAAGTCTTCAAAGTCTCCAAATATTTCTGAACCTTCACTGCTGTAGTTTTCAACGTCATCTAGCTTTAAAAGTTCTGCAGCGTCTTCAGAATCCTTCCATTTACCAGTCACAAAGCAGTTTTCTATTAAAATTTTATTCTGTAACATTAATATTTATTATAATTGTTTAATGTTTAATAATAAATAGCTACACCTATTAGTTATTACATATGTTGAATGTAAGAAAGAAAGAAATAGGCCCAAGAAAAGTTAATTCTAAATCTCTTTAATTATTTATGTAGTCAGTCAAGGTAGTGGACCGATTAAAAGCATACTGCTGGCACACTCATAGCACTGCTGATAGCTACTAATACAGCGGGTCTTAGTGAACCTAAATAGTTTTGCTTTTGCACCCCAAAATTTATACATTCCGAACCCGCATTTCAACTATTTTCATAACAAAACCCACTTCGGTAATTTAGCAAGAATTTTCTTAGATTACAATAATAATACCTATTTTTATGCAAATGTTTTGATAGTTTCGTTTTAGCTACTATACCAATAAACTCTCTCTTCTTAACTTTTACTTACTTCAGGATCTAACCAATTTTTAACATGCAAATTAGGTTGTTCAAAAAACGAAGACTCTGTCAAATCCATGTTCTCTTTATCCATCTTTTGTTTCTGCTGTTCCTGAGACACCAATCGAAATAATCCTCCAATTTCTGTTTCTGCATTGTTTTGTTCATTTTCATTTAATTCAGTTGACTGCTTTTGAAATTTATTTTCAAATGTACCTGAAAGTTGTAAAAAAAAAATCAATTTAAAAACCTGGTATTGCACCTGTGCACAAATATAAACAAATTTGAACATATCGATAAACCATTTCTGTCTAGAATACGCGTCGCCTTTTTGCCATTATTAAAATTTGATGGTATTAAATCGTAGAACATCAATGTTCCAGTTTTTTGTACAACTAGGTTTTTTGTTAAAATTTTGTTTTCAGTGAAGAAATGCACTGCCTAATGCCTATTTCGTGAAAATGCTTTTTCCAGTTTTTAAAAATAACTTTTTTTTGCAAAAGCGTTCAGAACATGAAGTACTTAACCTTTTTGATCCTATGAACGTATTAATATGTCTGTAGCAGTCGTGCACTGCTGCGAAGGAGGTATATACATATATGGCTTGATTTTCTACCACTGACTGTAATTCATGTATAGTCATCCTCATATGTATTACTATTAGTAAGGTTTAGTTCAGCATATTTCTACCTCGTAAGGTGCCACCTGCTTTTTTAACGGTATAGTTTTGAATAATTTTGTTGCGTTTAGTAGGCGTTTGCTTTACTGTGGGCAGGTTTGTAGGTGTGATTTATTATTTCATATGCACATAAATATTTGATGTGAAATCTATTAAAATAGGCAAACTAAACTATAGCTTGCAAGGTAAGAAATTTTATGAAACAAATTTTTATTCTGTTCGAATTTAGCTGCTTTCACTAACAAGAAATAAGTATTTTGCTAAAAATCCAGACTCTGGTCATAATACAAAAATCTGAAAAATTATTTTACTTTTTATTTTGCAAAACTTACCATACACAAGTTTCATTAAATTTTGTGTTTTGCTCTGCCGATTAAAAAATGCATTCTGTGCTTTTTTGGCTAAGTTGGTTTTCCACTTAACTTCAAAGTGTTCTTCATTATCATTTTCTTCGTCACTTTGTTCACTCCCAGAACTGCTATGTTTTTCAGAGAAAGGTATAGTATTTTCTGGTTCATATTTTTCTTCACTTTGATCACTCTCAGAACTGATGCCTTTTTCAGAAAAAGATATGTCATCTTCAGATTCCGAAGATTCTTCATCATTATTATCTTTGCCTAGTCTAAGTAAGTTATTGTCCTTTAATTTATGAAACACTTCATTATTTGCTTGTAAGTCCTCTATTTCATGTCTCTCTCTCCCTTTATTTTGTAGTACATTTTCTGGAAAATTGGCAGAAGGGTAGTGTGCAGTAGCAGAATCTGCTACTTTCTTATTCTTCATATTTTCTAATATGTTGGTTAACTTATCATGTAAATTATTGTCCTTGTTTTCTTTCAAAACAGTGTACTGGGATTGATAATCAGTTGTAACCTGCTTATTACTATCTTCACTATCATTGCTATCATCAGTGTCTCCATGTTTAAGTATTAAATTAGTGACAATATCTACATCAGAATTATCGGTAATATTATCCAAATTCTTCTTACGCAAATTATGTAATTCTTCATCCAACTCTGTTTGTGTTTCTTCTGTTATTTTGTAATACAGTTGCTTTTTACCTTCTACAGCACTTTCTAAATTATTTTCTGTGGTATCTAGATCTTTGGCCATTAATTTTTTGCCTTTTGAAAATAACTGTAGTTCTGAGTGCTCCATTTTTACATCCAAAGCTTCTTTAGTGTTTATAAGGTTTGTGACTATATTGTCAGATTCATTATCGTCTCGTTGTTTGTGACTATGTGAACCACCCAGTTCGACATAAACAGCATCCTTATCATAAACAATACCTCCTACACCCGAAAAAGGGGCATATATCAGTTTTTCTTTCTCCACAAGAGCTCTCTTCTTTATGGTATCGGGGAGAGGACACGGATCTGGTAGAAATGAAATGTCATGTATTTGAAGATCTCCAAGACCTAGAACAATTCGAGAAAAATTAGACACAATTGCTTTTGAATATGTATAACTAATAAAAATTTAAAGTTTTTGAATTTCGTAAAGATATTTTCCCAACGCCACTGAAAACATTTAATTTTCAATTGTAATTTTAGAGAAGAAAGTAAGCATCCTCCTCATTGAGTAAGGAAAATACTTTCCTCACTCAATGATAAAACACAGCACTGCCTTAGCAACTGCATGTCAGGCTACTTGTTTTTTATTGTGATAAATGTCAATTAAATGCCAAATTTAAAAATTAATGTTTTACACATTTATAATAATTTTTTTTCGACAATGTTGGAAAAAATTAAGTGTACAACACGTAAAGAAAGTTTCTTTCCCTCACTCGCACTAGAGATATTCTGCCGAGCCTCTCTCTACACTCGTAAGGAAAATAATCACTTTCTTCACTTGTTATATAAATAACTATTTTACAGATTGGTAAGACATGAAAAACCAATTCTGCACTTGTAATAAAAAAATGTGTGTAATGGGGCAACTCATTTTTAAAAATCAGAATTGTCTTGTTCTATCATATTTATTCGACAGTATGATCAACAAAATTTTAAATAAGGGTTGTTCGTGAGAGCACAGCCCGTTATCGCGTAAAGTTGAGAAAGTACAGGATTTAATATGCACTGCCCGTCATTTGAAGTGGATCAAAATAAAAAACCATGTAATTCGATATTTATAGGGTTTTATTACGATAAATGAGCACGCAGTGAATATTTAACGTTCTATACATGTATTGTAGAGCAAACATTCTACAACTTAGAAATATTAACACATAAAAAGACAATCAGTACCTAACATGCTACAACATTAAGGACGACTAAAAACTAAAAGCTACTTGTCATTTGAGTAACTAATAGGGTATGGGACCACCTCTTGCACGGATACGGGGCTTCACATCGTCTTGGCATGCTCTCAATACAGGTATCAATTGTGGCTTGAGGTATCCTATTCCATTCCTCTGCAATGGCAGCACTCAATTCATCCCAGGTGTTTGGCTGGTGAGCACGCTTTTGTAGCTGCAATTTTAGTACAGACCAAACGTTCTCTATTGCATTAACATTAGGCAAATTTGCTGACCAGAGCATACGGATGATATTGGCGTTCTGAAGGTACTCGTTAACAATCGCCGCTCTATGAGGTCTTGTGTTATCGTCTATAAAAACGAAGTTAGGCCCAATAGCGGCTGCTGTTGGGATTACAATGGGCTCTATAATGTTATCAAGGTAACGTCTAGCTGTTACCCGATTGATTCCTGAACCGCACGAGTTCTGTACGGCCCCCTGTTCGCACACCACCCCATATCATTATCGAGCCACCACCAAACGGAACATGTGGCACCATACAGCACTCAATATTTCGCTCTCTGAGCCCTGTCCAAACTCGTACTCTCCCATCATCGCCATGTAAAGCAATTCGAGACTCATCGGTGAACAAGCATCGTGACCAAGCCTCAAATCCCCAATGTAGGTGATCTCTTGCAAACTGCAAGCGATTTCGTCGGTGTTCTGCAGATAAGTTCGGATGACGAGCAGGACGTCTTGCCCTCAGTCCAGCCTCGTGGAGTCTTCTATGTATCGTAGACACTGAAATTGGCCGATTTACCACTGCCTGAAGCATGTTTCTTAGACGTGGGGCGACAATTGTTCGGTTTCGTCGAGCTGTTGCTCTCAAATAGCAGTCGTTCGCTGCAGTTGTGATGCGCTGTCTACCTCCACCATGCCAAAAGTTAGACGATGTAGTTGTCAAAAACCTATTCCATGCACGACTTATCACACTTTCGCTTACATTAAAACGCTCGGCCACCCTTCTTTGTGGTAAACCACTTTCTAGCATACCAATGATTCTATCGCGCTGAGATGTATCTAACCGTCGTAAAACCATTGCTTAAAATGTAATCTTGAACTTTGAACGGCAATTTGTTACTAACAATAAATTATTCGCGGTACAAGTACAGAACAGTCTACACAATAAATCACGTAAAGCAATTCTTAGACGTTAACAATTCTTTTCTTTTATTGAATCAAACATATTTAGGGCCGGCGGGTGGTCTAGTGGTTAAAGTCCCAGGCTTTGAAACTAGACTCTCAATGGCAGTTGGTTCGATTCCACTGCTCGTCGGTAATTTTTCTGAACAAGTTAAATCCGACGGGTTCATGGATGGTGTATGTAGGTGTGTATGTTGGGTTGCATGTCTTCAGGGGTGGGGTGCATGTTAGACCGGTGTATAGCACTGAGTGTGCTGAGCCCGGGTAAGGGGGTGGGATGGGAATCATGGGGTCGTGCTCACGTACGGCTTCATGATACTTAAAAAAAAAAACATATTTAATCTATTTTTTTTTTAAATTCCTATATAATATTAAAATCAACAACATATACTAATTTCGGGTACTAAAACCCTATAATTATCGAGTTATATGATTTTTCATACGTGATCCACTTCAAATGACGGGCAGTGTAGATAGAGAGATAGATACGGAAACACTGCTACATCATAAATTAGAGATATGTAATCAGGTATACTAATGCCAGTACTCATAAAGATGACAATGAAGGATACACGAGTCAGAGAGGAGAAACAGAGGAAATTAGAACTGATAAAGGAGTCAAACAAGGAGATGCTCTATCAGCAACACTCTTTAATATAGCAATAGAGCACATCACCCAAAAAATAATCAAAGGCACGATAAGAACAAGAGGAGGGCAAATAATAGCATATGCGGACGATATTCGGGGGCAGAATTGAATATAGATGGCGCTGCAGTGGATGTGCTATGACGGTTAGAAACGGGGTAATTTTAAAAGGAATACAACGTGCTATATATAATTGCTTGATGTACTGTGTAAGGCTACTGAGATAAAATCTGTTTTAAATGTCTTCTATAAGTTTATTTGACATTTTAATTTACATTAATATTGGTTCAAGGGTGTTCGTAGGTCAAGCTATAGTAAATTCTGGACACTTGGTAATGTGCGGCGGCGTTAATGCTGAAAATCATACTGAGGTTGCCGCATTGTGTCAACGGACTTCGAATCTAAAATGACCACCGCACGCGATTGAAATTCCTATAAACATCAATAAATAATTAGTAAATTGCATTTTGTATATTTTGACAATTATTTAAAAAAATTAGACGGCACCCACCCTTGTTGCACGTAATAGTTTCTGCAATTTTATTTGTTTTCTTATAGTTTTCTGAAAACTGGAAGCCCTGCTACTGGTAGTATCAGAAATGTTTGTAAATAAACAATATCAACACTATTTTATTATGTCAAATATATATATAAATAGTTGAATTTTTTTTAAAATTTTATAAAGAGTAATTGAAAGGTTTTTAAAAATTATCTTACGGTGAACTTCATTCGAGAGGCAATTAAAATTATATTATATACTACACCCTCGGTTTATTACTATTTTGTAAATTTATCATCACCTAATATTGGTGGATCTAAATTAATTAATGTTACAATAACAATCATAATTTTATCTATATAAAGTAAAATCTTCTATAATAATGTCTCTTAACATATTTTGAAAATTTTTACTTATCTACTCATTTAACTCAGAAGATGCAACGTCGATTAAAAAAATAATTGTATTATTTCCTTTATAGTATGAATAGAATTTGATTCTACATGTGAGACATTTTTCCATGGCAATTTCTGTGCTATCTAAAACTATTCTTGTTGAGTGATACCAATCAAAACAAACAGGGATGATATTTAAAATTTCTTCTTTTGCAGGAAATCTAATTAATGGCTTTAAAACTATGCTTAGCTCTAGTGTATTATAAAAATAAGACCTGCTGTCTCTCCAAACTAATTTTAAATAGCACGAATAAAACGGTAAACGATAAATCTAATTTTAATTTTATTAGATTCAGTAAATTTTTTGCGGAAATGATAGATTTGTGTTATGTGTCGATAATTTTGGAACAGCATTGACCAATACAGCAATAATTGATAAATTAATTACGACCTTTAACACCGACGCACACAACAATCATTTTTGCTTTATGAACCACATAATTTAACACGTTAAGCCATTGTTATGAACGCTACGAAAAGTAAATATAAATTTCAGCCCGTTTCGTTTAGTTAGAAAGTTTGCCGCAAGGCGCCGTGGCGAGCGCTGCCTCAGCCGTATAGCGCTTATAGCAAAGGGACGTGGCATACTAGCTAAAATGCTAGAAGAAATAATAACGGAAAGACAAAAGATTGAGCTTAAAATAAATAAAAATAAAACAAAAATAATGATAGTGGGGAAAGAGATGCGAGGTAACCAAGAATATGCAGAAGTTGATAAATTTAAATACCTGGGTGTTATGATCTCCAGTGACGGGGACAGAACAAAAGATAAAATAGTAACTGCAAACCGAGCTTTTTATGCCAATAAAAAACTATTAAGGAGCAAGATTCTCTCCAGAAAAACTAAAGTAAGAATTTATAAAACACTAATACGACCAATATTAATGTATGGAGCGGAGGCGATGACAATGGCGAAACACGAGGAAGAAATAGGATAAGAACGAATCAAGAACTACTACAAGAAATAGAAGAAGACGTGGCTAAGAAAATAAAGCAGCAGCGAACGAAATGGTTAGGGCACGTACTGAGAACTGATAAACAGGAAGCGACGAAATTAATAACGAAGTGGACACCGGCTGGAAAGAGAAGGAAAGGTAGACCAAAGTTAACATGTAAAGAGTGTTGCTAATAGAGCATCTCCTTGTTTGACTCTTTTATCAGTTCTAATTTCCTCTGTTTCTCCTCTCTGGGTTCGTATACTGACTCGTGTTTCCTTCAATGTCATCTTTATGAGTACTGGCATTAGTATACCTGATTACATATCTCTAATTTATGATGTAGCAGTGTTTCCGTATCTATCTCTCTATCTATGTTAAATCCTGTACTTTCTCCAACTTTACGCGATGACGGGCTGTGCTCTCACGAACAACCCTTATTTAAAATTTTGTTGATCATACTGTCGAATAAATATGATAGAACAAGACAATTTTGATTTTTAAAAATGAGTTGCCCCATCATTACACAAATTTTTTTATTACAAGTTCAGAATTGGTTTTTCATGTCAAGAGAATGTAGCCGTACACGAGCAGCCAACAAAAATTCCCAACCGCATGCTGCACAATTCAAATTCCGTGACAACTTGGAACTTGCAGATCGGTTGGGTCAGCTATTAAGCTGGGTGAACAAAAGACACCCCAAAGGACGAGGACAGCAATGACGATCTACCAACCAGTCCGACACCCTCACTCGTTGTAAACAGTTTACGGTAGTTTTATGTCTTACTTAACAGCGTCTTGTAAAATTGTATTTCAATATTGCACTTAGTTAATTCTATTAATAAACTAATACATTAACTACGCGATTTTTATTTAATAATTATACAATTAACTAAAAGAAAGTTAAAGATAGAAAAGCATGGAGTAGGATATGTAAAAAAGTTGGACGGGGACTGGACGAGGACTGATCCAACCGAAATGGATCTAGAAAGCTTCGTTAGAAGCGGCGCAACCTCTGCATGGGGTGTTAAGCCATACATACATACATACATACAAGTTAAATAGTACCAGTGAAAGTACACACCCTTGCATGCCTCTAAAAATTTGAAGTTCTTCGGTATTTTGGTTTTCGACTCGTACATTTGCTAGTTGATTCCAATGTAAGTTAGGGATGATACGGATGTTTTTATACCGGTTTGTTTTCAAAAACTAAATGCTTATAAATCCGCGCTCTGGTTATAGCCTTTAATTGGTAATTTGAGTAAAATTATATATTAATTTATTGCAAATAAAACAATTCTTAACTTCAATAGGTTTTTCATTTTAGCCTTATAAGTATTTCGACTCGTTCACATGTCATTTTCAAAGGCAACATTAACAGTAAACAGTTGATGTTTCTATAGGAACAATAAATTTTGATAAATTGATTTTGATTTTCTATATGTACGTTCAGATAACTTGATTTCTCATTCCAAAGGTTCCAATAATGGTGAATTTAAGATATCAGTTTGCTCATTCATTAAAGGTACAGATTTTAAATGTTTGTGAATTTCAAATGCTTATAAACGTAAGTTAGATATACTACAAGCATTCGAAATGCACAAACATTTAAAATCTGTACCTTTAATGAATGAGCAAATTGATCTCTTCACCATTATTGGAAGTTTTGGAATCAGAAATCAAGTCATCTGGACGCAGATATAGAAAACCAAGATCAAGTTATGAAGATTCAATGTTTCTATAGCAACACCAACTGTTTACTTTTAATATTGCCTCTGAAAATGACATGTGAACATGTCAAAATACGTATGAGCCTAAAATAAAACGCTGTTAAAGTTAAGAATTGTTTTATTTACAATAGATTAATATGAACTTTAGTGAAGTAAAGCTACAACTTATTAATAAAATAATAAATTGTCTATATTAAAAAAATGTACCATTTTAAGGCTTTTTAATTATCTACCGTTGTATTGGTGTGCGCAATCATGTCTGTTGGGACTCGAAAAAGTTTTTGTCGGCAATGATTGAACGCTACCATCCAGTGAAAAATTATTGAATTTTTCCTTGTTTTTTTGCTGTTTTGCTTTCATACAATCTTATTTTATAATGATTTGTACGTTTCATCTCATGCTTTATTTAATAAATTTTGATTTTCAATAAAAATGTGGGTTTCGAATGGTGAAACTGCTATTGATGAAATGTAAGCAAACACTGGGAAACGTATAAATGCGAGTTCTTGCTGACATTCACTGCAGAAAGCGTAGAATTCACCAACCTATCTTTTAATTTACAGTGGGAGGCGTTTGAAATTTTCGCTGACGTGATTCGATAGCTGTCTACCCACAAGACCCTTGAATTTCTATGCAGGTAGTTGATGATGTGTTAGTTCTCTTGCTTGCAATGAGGGATTAAGACGAGCTTATATTTAAATATCCTAATACTCAAAACAGCTATTGGTTAGAGGTACTACAATTGTTGGGGTTAGTATATACAATGAATTTTTTTTATGTATGAGAAAGTAGAAGCAAAGCCTATTTTTATAATATGTAGCAAAATAAGTATATTCTACATATAAGTCCAGTGATATCTGTACTGGGCACTGCTATTTAGCCAGGGTAAGGTGTATTAGGTGTAGATCGAATTGCATAACCAAAATTTGTGTTAAATAAACAGTATTTTTAATATTTCCACATTCAACATAAAAACATAACACGGAAAGTTTTTTAACCAATCATAGTATCATCGTATTTGCTTTTCCTGTCACAAAACAAAGCTGATTGGTTAAGAAACTTTCCATTACATTTTTGTTTAATGTGTTACGGCTTTAACACACTTGCTGTTCTTTTGAAATTTAATGACTTTGCCCAATGCCGTCCTTAAAATTCCATCTTGTCTGTACTTCGTATACAACGCCCGAGTTTAAATTTCAAAACTGCAGGTATTTCAAATATTACTATACCATTTAGTAGTGTTATTTACAACATTTCCACTAGCAGTCTGAAAGCAACAGCAGCATTGCATCATATACAGATATGACGTGAAAACATATAAGAAGCACCAGAGTGTTAACTTGTATTAAAGTATAGAATAAAAACATGCATAGTAGTATTGCAAGTAGTTTGCTAATAATTTAATCTATCTGCACCGGATAAAAATAATTACTATTCTTACCAGCAATATGTACAGAAATATTTTTATTAAGAGGTATTCCTCTAACATAACCATATAATGAAATATTTCTATCACATTTTGGATTTTTTCTTATTGATTCTTGACTAGTTAAATCTTCATAGCGATCTCCTACTATATAACTGTGATTTGTTCTCCACACAAGCGGTCTAAGTTTTATAACCGATATAAATCTGCCGAGGTTTTTTACTTCATTTCTTAAATATTCACCATGGAGGATGCCTGACAAGTAGAAAAGTTTTGCACCAGCATATACCTCTGTCCAGAAACGATGTTTTAACGTTTTTTTTGTATTTTTCAGTGTTTTACTATTTTTAATCATATCTAAATGTGTTAAAACTCCCATTATGCGAGGCATTCCATGTACTTGGCAGATGTTTAAAAACTCAAAAACTTCCATTTCAAATCCAAAACTTGCATCACAAAGTAGCAATACTAAGTCAGCAACTTTGGCTAAATCAATCATTGAGTTAATATCATTATTGCATTCAATTAAAGTAATACGTCGTTTTTTACCAGTTACAATGGTAACTGGTCCTCTAATATCGGTAAGTGGAGACTTGGTAAATAATTTAATCAAACTGTTAATTAATGTACTTTTCCCAACTTTAGATGGCCCTACAATTCCAACCAAAATAGGAGGAGGTTCCACAGAGGAACGATCCACAAGAGGTATGTGTTGTTTTTTTGTTTCAATGTCCTGTTTACGTCTGAATTTACGCTCTGCTTTAATAGCCGAATTGAATGCAAAGGCCTTTGGATTTCTCTGTTTCTCTGTAATTTCTTGATCCTCTTGTTTTTTCTTTTTTCGTTCAGCTTTTCGTCCTGTAAAAAAAATATTTGTAGAAAATGATATCAGAACAGTAAAAACGCATTTATTATTAGAAATTACAATCACAGTACTAAAAGTATGCGATATTATAACAGTTATATACTCATATAGGTTTTCACAGATAAAATGATACAATTTTTAAAGCTACTGTATGCCATAGGTTACATTTTTTTAAATTGTAGTTGCACAGACAGCCAGTGCAGTGCAACATACAAGGCTACAGTCAGAAAGTGGTTCTAACACATCCTTCTATTTCGATTAATTTATTAAATGATAATTATGGGTAATGGTATAGTAATAATTGATAAATAATACCTGATCGTCTTTCCCTGTGCGCTTTTTTTGAAACGTCTGCAGAATGTTCTTCGTTCATTTTTATTTCTTGGAGTTATAAACAGTTCAAATAAAAATTTTAAATACTACACGTGTATTCTATTTCTGCGTTATCCATAACCTCAAAATCAGTTTTAAACCATAACCCAACATAACCTAAAAACTGCCTTTTTTTTTCTATGAAGTGTCTACGCATTCGATCAGCGGAGGAATCACAAACATAGAAAAACTGGTACGCATTTTTGCCTAAGTGTGTTGTGTGTACCCAAGTCGGCCATCTTACGAGTCTCGCACTCTCCTCATAGCACATTGCTTCTCCTTTAAACAAGTAGAATGGTTTGTATCTTCACTACATGTCAAATCCTAATTCGTTCACCCAAGTTTTTGTACGCACTTACAAATGCATAGAGTTATAATAATTAATTAGACAATATGTGGCTGCAAAATGGGCATTTACGTACTTACTGATTGATTACATAACCAATCGGCATATTGACTCTAGTTTGTGTCCCAGCTAATTTTTGTTACCAACCTGCTCAAAAAGGCAAACTTTAGAAACTTGTTGCACCTAAAAATTACTAAACGAGACTTCTAAGATGGCTGGTTTTTAGGTACACTTTTTAGTGGTGGGGACTGTATGCATGATTAGCACAAACCTTGAAATAGTAGACTAATTATGCATACAGTTCCAATCTCAAAAAATGTACCTGAAAAGCAGCCATCTTGTTAATCTCGTCTAGGTTTTTTTGTGCAATAAATTTCTAAAGATTATAGGTATATATAATACTTAAGTGCTTTAACAATATTTATTTATTTTAACCTTATACGTATTTCGGCACATTTACATGCCATTGTCAAAGGTTATATTAGAAAGTAAGTTAGTGTTGTTATAGCAATAGAACTTGGTGACTTGATCTTGGTAATCGTCTGCGGATGACTTGATTTCTTATTCCAAATTTCTAAATATTGCCTCCTTCCCTAATTTTGCCAAACGAATTTGTTGTTTTTGGTTTTTGTTTAATTCTGAGAAATCGTTTAAAAAAACAGAAAATACATTATTTTCTCAAACAAAACTTCCATCATAACTTCGTCAGCATACGAGCGTCGATAACACTTAGATTGCGAAACACGTAGTGCGTAAGAGATAAACATAGTTTATTCACGTGATAATAGACAGAAGCTGACCGGATACGTGCATACCACACGACCCTAAAATTTCTACCCAGGTAGTTTATGATTGTTGTTAGTTGCTGTTCTTACAAGATTGATTTAGCAGGGATTTATATTTAAATAAATACCTTACAACTCAAAACTGTTTTTAGTTAGATGTATTGTAATTGTTGTGATTGTGATATAAAAGTTATTATTTTGTATAATTATGTGAAAGTACAGGCGAGTATTTTGCTTATTTTTCAAATGGTGTAGTACATAAACCTTCAATAATTCTTTTATATGTGTATTTAATGGAATGCATGACCGTGGCGGTCTACTGGTTACGCCTTCTGGGATGGTTTTAATAAATGGGCCGTATCTGAAGTGTAGCGGAAAGCGCAAGCTATTAGCGCCCAGCATTGTATGGAAATGAGTATACTCTTTTAAATTTATCGCCGCAGTTTAATAACTAGACGTCATAGAAGTCGTGACTTATCCACGGTCCCTTTGTCGAGATTCTAGTCACAGCGTATAGGTAACCGATGTGTGAATATGAATTTGCGTTTTTGATGTTTGACATACTTTTAGCTTTTCACGAATCATTATTTGCTTGCTTTCTTGCCTGTTTAATGTTCTGTGTTGCCTATTCAGCTTAGAATTACCTTTAAAATTTTTGAAGTTTTGTTTATTAAAGATGGATTGTGTAAACGATTGGGTTAATTCGCCACACAGTACCGGGGTAAGACACTTGAAGAAAAAAGAATTATATGTTTGAATTCTTATTAATTTTCTTTTTACTAGACATCAATTATGGCAGCAGAGTTTGATGGTGGTGTTATTATTGGTGCAGATTCACGCACGACTACAGGGTACGGATAGATACTACAATTTTAATTTAATTTACTTGCGTAATTTGTATAGTTTTCAGTTATTATTGTAATTAGTTAAGGCATAAGTTCATCATTCTTGACACCCCAGGCTTCTTTATGATGGGGTACATTTGATATACTTCTATATCCCAAAGCTCATTAAAATCGAACTTTGCATGCCCTAGATCAGGCATCGGCAACCTTTTGAGTAGCTGGGGCCAACTGAAGATCCATTTATGTATCACGGGCCGTAAATAAGATAAAATACTACATTTCTTTTGGAAAAATATTTTTTAAAGATATAAATACAAAAACGTATACAGAAATATATTCAACAAAAACAGAAATTTTTTAAAATGCGAAAATTCAAAAAGTAAAAAGTATACATAATATTTCAGTTTTGCATAAAGCCGGCGTAGTCCGCATTTTTTTCTCAAACAAAAGAAATAATTCGTTACTGTCGTTTATTTGTATCAGTTTAAAATAATAATCGTTCTCGCGGGCCGTATTGGTGGTTAAATGAAACATGTCCGGCGGGCCGGAAAAACCTTGTACGCGGGTTGCATACGTCCCGCGGGCCGTAGGTTGCCCATGTCTGCCCTAGATAATAGGGAAGGAACATACTTGTCCACTAGGGATGGCAATCCCAAAAGTATTTCGCGATCCAGGGATTTCTGTAGTGAAGTTTTTCGAAACCAAAATTTTGAGATTTGATATTGAAAGTAAGAAATGGCGAAAAAATTTATTAAAAAAGATAACTAAATAAAACAATACGTAATAAAAAAGCAAAAGGAATGAATACCAGTTAATAAAATTTAAAAAAAACATTAAATCCTTAGGAAACTAAGTATAGACTATAGACAGACACATATTGAAAAATATTAATGAACATGATAATATGAGTTTAAGTGAAACAACTATGCAAATTGAACCCTGTTATTTGTCCAACAGAACTGCGAAGAACTGCAACTGCATTTATAGTTCTATCCCCTAATCTTGATCTGATTTAATTTCTTGTTCTTGTAACTGTAACCATTTTTTTAATTCTTAGTTAATCAAAAATGTTTCCCGAAAAATTTCTGGATTAACAAAAGCCAATCTAAGTATTATTACATGCTTTAAAACAGCCTAGAATCCAAGATCCAGGGATTGCCATCTCTATTGTCCACCCACCCAGAGTCAAAAATTTTCATAAAATCAATACTTCCGTTTGGTGAAAGTTTTGTAAAGCATAAAAGTATTGGCGATTTACCTCTAAACATTCTTGGTTTAACTTGGCAATTAAAACATTTAAATTTGCAATCATTTAAATTATGAATTTTAACAAATAGTTAGTCAAATCTGTTGTTGATAACAATGTAACTCTTAAGCCTTTTGCATTGAGGTAAGTTACAAATTTGTCTTTGCAATTGTTCCTTTTTTTAAATCAATTTTCCCACCTGCTTTAAACGTGCAAATTGTTTTCTATGATCTATATTATATTAGCATATAGTACCCACAATAACTAAATCTTTGATAACAAAGCCACATGTTTGAACCCCCTCATGCTATCTTTATTGCCTTCAGCTAGAATTCAAATTAAATGACTGTGTTTAGACCTCTTTATTTTAAGCTGTGGTTATTAATAATAAAAATAAAAACTTTCCCATGTTTTTCTTTGAGATTGAGGTTTTAAGCTTAGTAGTGAATATTATAATAGTGTTTCAAAAGTATGAGATAAAAATCATCTTTGTTTTTAATTTTTATAGTTTTAAAATAAGGGGCATTTTTCGTAGATTTTCTGATAGCCCTTGAAGTTCGCTTTACAGTATTGTATAAAATGTTATCAATATTTTTAAACTAAATTTGCTCAAAATCGCGCTTTGTTAACAATTTGAAAATGAATAACTAAGGATTTGATGCAACATGCTATCAATTTTTGTTTTTGTAGAGAATGTAAAAGTACACTCTGAGGAGTGGCGATAGCTCAGGGGTTGGGGGGCTTGGCCTCTAAAGCTAAAGGTCTGGTCTGATCTATGCCGCAACCCGCCACTCACATTCCCCAATCTGGTGTAGGCAGCCGTGTGGTCTTAAAACCTTCACCGGTATTTAGTCTTTTGGATTCGATGTTAAATTGTAGGTCCCCCATTCTTCACCTCAGCGCTAAGGAGAGTACGTGGCAGAGAAGAGTGCCGGAGCCTAGCAGTGGGATGTAAAGATTGATTACGATACATTGCGAGGGTTAAACATATAGTCCAGGGAGCAAACTATTAAACTGAGACCAAGACTAGAGTAGAGCACTTGGTCCAACTTTGATTCAATTGTTTAGTCCTTGGAATAGGGTTATATCAACGGCAAACAAATGCGGTGTAAACAGTAGTAGGCTGACAAAAGGACTAAGCACTACTTACATTTAATTTGCTAGTAGTGTTTATCGCAATTTTAGTACCACTTTTAGTTGTTTTTTTTTTACGATTTTTACTTAACTAGTCCGCAGTTTATAAATGGTTTAACGACTATAGCAATTAAGTGTGAATGCCAAAATGCGTAGTATATGGGAACCAACTTAGGTTAAGTGTTTGGTTTTTCAGTATTTACCAGGTTGGTGTATACAGCTAGAAACAATAAGATTTAGTGTCAATATAGTCCGCGCACCAAAATAGTTCACATACGTAGTTTATATCATTAGGCCTAACAACATTCACAACTCAAAAGAATGTATCAGGCAATAAATAACTGCCAGCAATGTCTAAAATGATCCAAAATTCTGTTCAGAGTTTCCAACACTGAGTTATTCATTGTCAAATTGCTACCACTTTGATGTTTGTTGATAATTTTTGATTGAGTGAAGAATACAAGAAAATACAATAAAGAAATGTATATGGCCATTTAAGTTTCTGCGGAAAGTAGCAGGGGTGACCAGAATGAACCACATCTGCAACTAGGATTAGGTTGATATGAGTTTATAAATTAAGTACAAAATTAATAATATAGTCGTGGAAATACACCAAGTCACAATTCCTGCTCTATCTATCTATATTAAACTGGATAAGAAAGAAAATTGCTAGAAAATTGAATGTCGTAACTAGATATTATATTATTTTATATTCGTTGCCATGATTACATAACTACATCAGAAAACTGTATGAAATAATAATACACATGCAAAAGGTAACTAAAAAAGTTACATTATTTTGTCTTGTGACTTGGTGTATTTCCACAACTTTATACAGGCTGAGTCAAGCTATACGCCTTTTTTTTTAGTGAGTTTATTATTAGGAATTTATTAAAAATTTCTGGTACGCATATGTTTCGAAGGGTGCTCTACAACCTGGCGCAGTCAGTATTTTGATTGGACGTCAAATGTCAAAATGGCGATTTTCAACTGTTAATTTTTAAATGGAACGGTACGACTTTTTGGCTTAGACGATGCTGTATGATGTTTACAATATGATCCTTACTAAATTTTTTCACAATTTTTATGATTTATATTTATAATAATGGAATTAACAGTTTACAATTATTTATCGGAATAATAATTTTGTTTAACCTAACACCTAAACTGAAATGATAGAAAATAATAAACGAAGTAATAGTGCAAAAAGAACGTCAACAAAAATTTCTACACGTTATAAATGTTTCAGTGAATTATAAAAAATGCTCAAAATGTTTTCCTTCACGTTCTATGCACACAGTAAATTTTCTTTGTAAGGATCCCACGGAACGCAAAACCATATCAGCAGGTATCAGTCGAATACATGTTCGGATTCGTTCTTTCATATCATGTGCTGTTGTAGGCTCTTCAATGGATTTTGGATTTTATACGGTGCGATCGAAAATGATTGAACGTGCCGCTTCATACTGATTTGATCTTGTCCGCTTACTACTTAATGTGATCTTGACTAATTCCACTGGCGTGCAATAGTAATTTAAATAGCGCGGGAAATTTAAAAATGGGTGGGGTGTTCTTTATATGAATGTTGGTGCACCATTTTTTTAGCGAAATAATTGCTGTTAGGGACTTTTAAAGACTTTTCTTGTTGTAAATTACGATTTATGTTAGTAAATTTTTATATTCCAAAAGTTAACCTATAGGTTAAAAAACAAGACAATTTAATAACACAGTTTAATTAATAAAAAAAAAAAAACTTTTTTCTTGATTGTTGCTTACAATAATTACTCAATTTAACAATTTAATAACAGTTTAAATTAATAAAAAACACATTTTTCAATGACACAATTTAAATGAATACAAAAATCAAATTCTTTGTAAGACAGTTGTTACAATAACTGCTCGAAATGCCCTCCATCATTGTCTAAACAAACATTGACCCTGCGCTTCATATTTTCGAAAACGGCTACTAACTGTCTTGGTGTGATTTCATTCACGGCATTTACTATGGCCTCTTGTAACTCCTCAATTGTGTGTAAACGATTTGCATATACAACATTCTTAAGATGGCCAAACATAAAGTAGTCGAGAGGTGTTAAGTCGGGCGATCGCGGTGCCCAACGACCTCTACTTATTCGTTCATCAAAGAATTCCCTTAAAAAGTTCAACGTTGCACCTGCTGTGTGAGCTGTTGCACCATCTTGCTGGAAGAACCCATGCTGCAGTTCGTCATCGTGGAGTTGATCAATAAACGGTCTTAAAAGTAGTCGTTGATAATTGTTAGCATTGATGTTTTCATTAAAAAAAATAGGGCCAATTATTCTTCTTCTCGACATTGCAATCCAAACCCCAATTTTAAGGGGATGCAATGAGGTCTCCCGATATACATGGGGATTTTCAGTTGACCACGTACGATAATTTTGCGAGTTTACGTAGCCACTTAAATGAAACCAGGCTTCATCACTGAAAAATGTCAGATCCAAAATGTCATCATTGTTGAAGTTTTCATTAAACCATGTACAGTATTGTCGACGCTTTCCAAAATCTGCTGGTAGCAACTCTTGCACCACCGACACTTTGTACGGGTGCATATGAAGTATTTTTTTGCAAGCCTTCTGACGCGATCCGTATGAAAGACCTGAAACTAACATAGATAAATCAATTACAAAAACAACATTATGCTCATTACCTGTTTGAGCAGATAAACATCTTAACAATTTGTTGGGACTTGCATCCATTCGTTCCTGAATATCATGTACAGTGTCTTCGGTAAGTACAGATGACCTGCCCGTAGACTTTCCTTTGCAGACGCTGCCTGTTTCGTGGTACCGTTGAATAATACAACGAACGTGTTGACTAAAAATTTCATAGTGAACTGCTTCGTTGGGAAAATGCTCTTGGAACTGATTGAAACAGGAGGGATAAGAGTACTGCCAAACACCATTTTGGTCACGTTCTCCGAATCTAAAGTACGCTTCCAAAATAAATTTATCATGCTCTATTGTAAACACCATATTAACCTAAAATTACACACCTGTTATCACCCTCATTTAAAATAAACTTTGTAATTTTATTGTCTTACCTAATAAAGGGAACGAATACAAACTTTGAGTTTTGAAAAAAACTGTTATAACGTGGGGATTACAAAAACGAGAACAATAACACAAAAGAAAACAATAACTGTTATTATTACGACATTTCACAGGTAAAATGCGCGTACGCTAATGGATTCCAGGGATGTAAGTATTGATAAACAACAGGTTCGCGGACACATCGAAACGCATTTTTGATAATAATGCGACCAGATCGTGGTCACGTGACCTTCAATCATTTTTGATCACTCCGTATCTTGGCGATCTTGGTGGCTATGCATTTGGACCTTCACGGCCAATCCATCGATTGCAATAGTTTCATCAAAAGTTCACTTATTTTACGCAAAAACATGGTGACGCATGCGTACTTACCGGCCTACTAGACTAACATGATGAATGCATATTTTACGGCTGAATCGTAAAAATTGTGAAAAAATTCAGTAAGGATCATATTGTGAACATGGTACAGCATCGTTTAAGCCAAAAAAAGTCGTACCGTTCCATTTAAAAATAAACGGTTGAAAATCGCTATTGTGACATTTGACGTCCAATCAAAAAACTGACTGCGCCAGGTTGTAGAGCACCCTTCGAAACATATGCATACCAAAAAATTTTAATAAATTCCTAAAAAAAAAGGCGTATAGTTTGACTCCCCCTGTATACTTCTTCTTCTTCTCTGATTCTTCTTTTACCGTATTTACAGTGTTGAGGTTTCATTAAATTTACACTATCACCTCTGTTTTATATCACTTGCACTCTGTACTCTTTAACTATTACTTATTCTGTTCCTATTTATCTCCTGTACAACATCTTTTCCATTTCTTTCTATCGCTCGCTAAATCCTTTGCTTCTTTCTAGTTTGTTCCTCTTTCCTTTAGTACTTCTGCCATTCTTTTATTCCATGTAGACATTGGTCGGCCCCTAGGTCTTTTTCCTCCTGGTTTGGCTTCCCATATTTTCTTTAATTTGTTCTCTTTGTTCATTCTTAGCAAGTGTCCGAGCCATCGTAATTGGTTTGCTTCAATTTTCTCTTCTAGCGGTGTGATTTTTAGTCTTTTCCTGATTTCTGTATTTCTCATTCGATCCTTCAATTTTTCTCAAGAATTTCGTTTCACATGCTTGTAATTGTTGTTTTAATCTTGTATAAAGTACCCATGACTCGCTGCTGTATGTTAGGCTTGGGATAAATATTACATTATACACTCTAATTTTTGCCTTCTTTGAAATCTCTTTCTTAGCGATTATTGCTTTATTTATGGAGTAGTAAAGATTCATTGCTGTTTGTATTCTGCTGTTTACTTCTTGTTCATGTTTTCCGTCACTACTCACTGTTGCCCCTAGATATTTGAAGGATTCCACTTGTTTCAGTTCTTCATTACTTATATTAATGTGTATACTTCTCGGTTTTCTTGATACTATCATTACTACTGTTTTCTCTGTATTTATTTCCATATTTCTTTCGGCAAATGCTTGCTTCTAGGATTCCACTGTTCTCTGTAGCTGTCTCACTCCGTCGTATGTTATGAATTCTGTTGATCTTTCACTTCCGGTTCTTACATAGTTTCTTGTATTACTGTATAAGCTCTTAATGGCTCTTATTAGTCTGCCTCTCACACCGTATTTCCATAAAGCTTTCCATAATTGTTCCTTGGGTACCGTGTCGAATGCTTTGATCAGATCCACAAAGCATATGTAGAGCTCTTTATCATATGTTATGGTTTTCTCTATTATTTGTTTTAGCCCGAATATTGCATCATGTGTGCTTCTTCATCTTCTAAAGCCACTCTGAGACTCTCCTAGTTTTGAGTCTATCAGTTTCCTCGCTCTCTGTTCCAATATTCGTTCATAGATTTTCCCTGGTACGCTCAGGAGCCAGATCCCTCTATAATTTTCGCATCTCCTGCTGTCTCCCTTTTTATATATCGTTTGAATGATTGCTATTTCCCAATCCTTGGGGATTTGATTTTCTCTCCATGTTTGTTGTATTATCTTGTGGAGGTGCTGCAGCCCTGAATCTCCTATGAACTTCAACATTTCGGGTTTTATTTTATCGTGCCCAGCTGCTTTGTACATTTTTAGTCCTCTCACTGCTTCTTCCACTTCTTTTAAACTAATCTCCTCCTCCTGGCGTCTCTCTGCCTCTTTTTCTATCTCCATCGAGTTTTGCTCCTTCTCCTTTGTTTCTTGTGCAGTTTGTTTTTGTGATGCTCCTAGTAGTAGTTCCTGAAAGTATTCTTTCCATCTTTTAACTATACTGTTTAGATCTCCCAACACTACTACTTCATTTCTGCTGTTTTCTATTAATTCTTCTAACATCTTCCAAAACCTATTTTTGTCTTCCACCTTGTCATTTTCACCTGGTCCATACGCAATTATAAGTGTCACCCTATGGTTCGTTGTTACTTTAATTTCCAGTGTCATTATTCTTTCTGTCCGAAATTCCCAATTTACGATATTCCTCACATTGTTTTTAGTTATTATACATCCTACCCCTTCGGCAGGTCTTTTATTAATGCTAACACCGCAATAGAACAGGAGGTTTTCTTCATCTATTTTTTCTATTCCTTTCCCTTTTTTCTTCGTTTCTGTTAGCGCAATTAGTTCAAAATTAGATTTTGAAAATTCTTGTACTAGTTCTTTTTCTTTTCCTCTTATCCCTCTTACATTCCATGTTCCAATTTTCCATGTGGGTATTTCTTGCCTAATATTTGTCTCTCTCTTCCTATTTGCTTGTATTTTCAATCCTCTTATTTTTGTTATACGTCTTTCTGGTTCTTTTTTGCTTGCTTCAGCTGTTTGTAGTTGCAGAAGTTTTTCTGCCGTGTACGTTTTTCTTTTATTTATGGTCTTGCTATTGTTGGTTATCGTTTCCTGTAGTTTTCCTAGTTTTTGATAAAGCTCTTTCTCTATCGATTTCTTCATTTCTTTGTCTAAGATCTTCTTTTAATTCCTTTAATTCTTCTATATTTCTTTGTAGTTCAGATGTGTTTTCTTCTTTCATCATCTGTAAATCACCTCCTACTGATTGTATTAAGTCAATGATTTTTGTCTCATCCTTAAACTCGTTCATCTTTTACCCTTGTTTGAGATCAAACCCTTCTCTGTGCTACGCCACTGGTGTGGTTACTCGTTCCGCCCGTTTGCGTTCAATGCCGTGCATGTACTTCCTAGCGTGCGCGAACTTCGCTCCGGCTTCCCGTGATTGAATTCTCTACCTTACGTTATCTGCTTCCTTGAAAAACAAACTTTTATTTGTTTTGTTCCTCCTTTAACGTGGCTTGGGACTCTTTATTTTTTCACTGCACTTGTTTACACTGGTTTTGACACCCCGTTTGTCCACTTTCTCCTGTAAATGTTGTCTTTTTGCACTCGTAAATTAATTTAAAAACTGATGTGTGATACGGCCGCCTACAAGGATAACGCAACGACACTCCTGTATACTTTCTTTTTTAATCGTACATTTAGACATGATAGTGTAGCTAACGAAAAGATCTGGCTAATAATGTGGTACTATACTAATTTCATATACCACTATTCAAATGAAAGTAGGCATGGGAAATCCATAAAATAAATCATTATTATCAGAAAGGTAACATGCAGGCAGGGTGTCTTTAAAGAGGTATATAAAAAAACAATAACTGAATTCCTGGAATAGAATCAGATCTATTGAAATGCAATATGCCTATACCTTAAAATCTTTACTATGGATTTAGACCCTTCCAAAGTTATAAAAAAACACATTAAAAAAAAAGGAAACTCTGAGCGGAGTACGTGCCCCTTAACCTGTTTGTTTCAAGTTTGATATTAGGTAATTTGTGGGTGTTTGTCCCTTAAGCTTAATACAAAAGCCGAACAAAAAAAATTTTCATTGTCAAGCAGCCTTTGCACATATTGTTTTCATCACTATGGCAAGTTAGATTTAAAATCCATGTACTCTCTTTTTATAACAATTTTCTGTGAAATACATTACTTATGTTACCTTTTTTAATTTTTCAGTGCATACATTGCTAATCGTGTAACTGACAAGCTTACAAAAGTTACGGATTATATATATTGCTGCCGATCTGGATCTGCAGCCGATACCCAAGCTATAGCAGATGTAGTATCGTTCCATCTTAATTTACATGCGTAAGTACTAAATAGTGTTGTTAGTTGTCAAAGAAAAATTTAATCAAATGAAAAAATGATCGAAGTGCTTCGCCTGGACTTTCCTATACTTTACTTATTGTTACTTGTCATATGTTCAAAAGTATTTTACTATTAACGTTTTATGCTTCAACATTGACTACAATAAAATCTGTTTACCACTCTACCGGGAGCATAACTGCATAATAGTGATATTATAAGATACTGCATGACACTAAAGTTTTCATATTAAAATAATAGTATAAACTTTTTGAGAATCTTTTTATTTATTCAACTACTGACTTAAAAAAAGATTCTCATTTTATTTATTCAACTACTGACTACCGTGCTTTGGAGGGCACGTTAAGCCGTCGGTCCCGGTTGTCATACTAACATCTTTGGCAATCGTAAACCATTTAGTGGAACTTCTTCTCCTTTCGACGGGTAAGGCCAGCCTCCTGCCCGACATACGTGCAAAGAGGGCTCACAGAACCCGCACTAGTTGAGGGTATTAAACAGGCCATTGGCCTATAACAAGAAAAAAAGAACTACTGACTACAAAGAGAGACAGAAAGTAGTGAAGGAGAGGACGACTTGTTTTAACAGGTAGCTGTGAAGTTCGGTAACTTGCCGTGAGATTTGTATGCTTCGGTCAACCCATGGGTCTCTCGCAGGCTTCAGAGAGAGAGAGAGAGAGATGCATTTTGCCTTTTAACAATTAAATTTTACGTATTTTTGCATATTCATCTATACAGGTTGATTATAAGCTGAAGACCAGTTGGTTTGCTTATTTATTATAGGAGGTAGAAAAAAAATGTATAAGTAAAAGTTATACAGTTTATGGTGATGAGTATTTTGGGCATACAAAACAAAATGGTTTACTGCCGGTTTAAGCGGAAGTAACTGTACAGGGTTCCCACTGATCCTGGATAACCTGGAAGTCATGGAAAAGTCAGGGAATTAAAATTTTAACCTGGAAGTCATGGATTTTATGCAAAATTTGGCAAAAGTCTTGATTTTTCTCTTGATATACAGTAAAAAACCTGATTTTCTTGTAGTAGTGTTAACATAATTTATAAAAATGAGCGAAACACTTCGCCTGGACTTTCCTATACTTATAAATTAACATTGTTTTATATTTTGCAACACTTTCGATATGCACCTGTCTAGACACGACTAGTTAAAGTAAATAGTTCTTATAAGTTGTAACATCTTGAAGCGGTTGAACAAAGACCGACCGCTGCCCTGGAAGCAAGGTAGGGTAAAATATTCGGACTGAATCAACGGAAGGGCGGAAATTGATATTTGAAAATATATTAATAACTCGAGAAGTATTATTTTTAGCAAGAAATTACTCTTATTAATTTGCATTTAGAATTTCAAAACCTTTCTGATTTTAAAGCCAAAATGCCACGTTTCCATTAAAAAAAACTATTTTTTAGCGTGGCCGCCATATTAAAATTGGAAACTTAAGTTTTTTTCTTAAATACAATCGAGAAGAATTTGCCCTACAACTTTGCTCTTGAGTTTGCGAGTCTATCTATTAAAATAAAAAAGTTAGCCTACACTGAACATTAAACGACTAGTACAAGAATAGAACTGCTGTAGAAAGTATGTGAAATTCTTCTAAGGACAAAAAGATTATTAAGGGGCAAAAAATTCGATTTTTTGATTTTTTGTAAAAAGATTCTCCTAGAGCAAACAAAAGAAGAAATCAGTTTTTTAATTTTGTAGCGATAATTTTGGGGGGGAGGGGGAACAGTAGCCCCCCTAAATATTAAAGTATCAAAAAAATATTATGATATTCGGATTTTGCTATCAATGATGAGCTATTTTGCTTTAACAGAAATATTTTATTGCCCCCCGTTAAATAAATAAAAGGGTACCAATTTTAAATTTTCAAAAATTCATAGAGGGCGTCACAGTGAAATTATAGCAATGCGCAAAATAACAAATTGTAGAAGATTCTCAGCTCTATCAGCTTACAAAGTTTAAACAAAAACGTGTGGGCAGTTTTTGAGAAATATTTTTTTGAAAAATTCCAAAATTTTGGAGTGATGTCATTGCGATCGTTTTTATATTTTCAAAATTAATGATATTTCATGGTATAGTACCCTTAAAGGGCTACCAAACAAGATGTAGTTGATCCCAGTCAAACAGCTGGTTTTTGAGTAAATGGGCGTTAATGTCGAAATTTTCAAAAATTCGTAGCGGTCGCCATGTTGAAGCTAGAGAGTTCGGTAAAAAAATGTTTGATTTGTTCTAAGGCCTTCTATAATTTCCACTATTCCAATTTCCAAAATTTCGTTTCTGAAAAAAATGCTACCAAAAAACATGTCTAACTTCCGCTTCCGGTTTCGGATTCTTTTTAAAAGCTTATTTTGTCGATGAATTTTTGATATAGCTCTGCATTCCAATTTTCATCAAAATCGAAGTACGAGTTCGAGAGATATCAGCGAATTGACGTACCGTTCACGAACGCATTCGTAAAAATGAGCGAAACACTTCGCCTGGACTTTCCTATACTTATAAAATAACATTGTTTTATATTTTCCAACACGTTCGATATGCACCTGTCTAGGACACGACTAGTTAAAGTAAATAGTTCTTATAAGTTGCAACATCTTGAAGCGGTTGAAGAAAGACCGACCGCTGCGCTCTGCAGTCTGCAAGCATAAGGTTGGGTAAAATATTGGGACTGAATCAAGGGAAGGGCGGAAATTGATATTTGAAAATATATTAATAACTCGAGAAGTATTATTTTTAGCAAGAAATTACTCTTATTAATTTGCATTTAGAATTTCAACACCTTTCTGATTTTAAAGCCAAAATGCCACGTTTCCATTTAAGAAAAAGTTATTTTTTACCGTGGCCGCCATATTAAAATTGGAAACTCAAGTTTTTTTCTTAAAAACAATCGAGAAGAATTTGCCCTACAACTTTGCTCTTGGGTTTGCGAGTCTATCTATTTAAAATAAAAAAGTTAGCCTACACTGAACATTAAACGACTAGTACAAGAATACAACTGCTGTAGAAAGTATGTGAAATTCTTCTAAGGACAAAAAGATTATTAAGGGGCAAAAAATTCGATTTTTTGATTTTTTGTAAAAAGATTCTCCTAGAGCAAACAAAACAAAAAACCAGATTTTTAATTTTTTATCGAAAAAATTTGGGGGGAGGGGAAACAGTAGCCCCCCTAAATATGAAATTATCGAAAAAATATTATGATATTCGGATTTTGCTATCAATGATGAGCTATTTTGCTTTAACAGAAATATTTTATTGCCCCCCGTTAAATAAATAAAAGGGTACCAATTTTCAATTTTCAAAAAATCACAGAGGGCGTCACAGTGAAATTATAGCAATGAGCAAAAAACAAAATTGTAGCAGATGCCTATCTCTATCTGCTTAAAAAGTTTAAACAAAAACGTGTGGGCAGTTTTTGAGAAATTTTTTTTTTGAAAAATTCCAAAATTTTGGAGTGATGTCATTGCGATCGTTTTTATATTTTCAAAATTAATGATATTTCATGGTATAGTACCCTTGAAGGGCTAACAAACAAGATGTAGTTGATTCCAATCAGATAACTGGTTTTTGAGTAAATGGGCGTTAAAGTCGAAATTTTCAAAAATTCGTAGCGGCCGCCATGTTGAAGCTAGAGAGTTCGGTAAAAAATCGTTTAATTTGTCCTAAGGCCTTCTTTAATCTCCACTGTTTAAATTTCCAAAATTCCGTTTCTGAAAAAAATGCTACCAAAAAAACATGTCTAACTTCCGCTTCCGGTTTCGGTTTTTTTTTTAAAGCTTATTTTGTCTGTGAATTTTTGATATACCCCGTCATTCCAAAGCACATCAAAATCGGTCCAGCCGTTCCGGAGATATGGAGCGTAACCCACCCACAGACCCACCCACCCACAGACAGACATTTTTTAAAAACCACTTTTTTAGGATCCTGGAAGCCCAAAACATGTATTTCCGTCAAAATCTCGATTTTGAAAATTTGCATGAAATCAATACTTCCCTATACTGAAAGTATAGGAAAGTAAAAATTAAAAATTTTCCGATTGAATTTTTAAAACTGCTGCTTATAAAACTTTTGCTGATAAGGTTTTTAAAATATCATTGAGGTACTTTTCTTATCCTTGTTAAATTCCAAGGCGTAATATGGCTTATGATTAGGTGCAAGTGAGACCGCCATATACTGTCTTGTGAATTGATAAAAAACGCATAGACGTGACTATTTTTGCGTCTCTCATTTTATTGATTTCTTTTTGTCGAGGGTCATGGATAAGTATGATTTTTGGTCATGGATATCCTGGAAAAGTCATGGATTCTAATTCTTGATAGTTAGTGGGAACCCTGCTATATCTTTACTTTTTAAATGGAACATCCTGTATTTTTTAGGCTAGTTTGATTGTATAATAAATTCTGTTTAAGAAACTATAGTAAGATATTTTGATTTAAAGCAACTTATGTAACCAATGGTATAATGATTATGGAGGAAGCTGTTATTAAAATACTAAAAGCGATAATCAAACATGTAACATCTGTCACAATATAGTTTATAGATAATCTAAGGCACTTTTCTTGTAATATGCCAATCAAGGCGCTTTTAGTTGTCGACATAGGTCACCTGACTAAACTCCTATGGATTTTTTGTAGGAGATTCTTAAAATATGATAAACAACTGATGTCTAATTAACATGAATTAACATGAATTGCATGTTTGTTTATTGTTTTTATCGTTTTCCCTCTAACAGTCTTCTAAGATCACTTTGTTTAGAATCACTAACATTGGTTACATGCGTTGCTTTAAATCAAAATATCTCGCTTTAGGCATACAGTTGTATTATAGTTTGTTAAACATAATTTATCCTACAATCGAACTAGCCTAAAAAATACAGGGTGTTCGATTTAAAAATAGAAAGATGTAGTCGCTTCTGCTTAAACAGGAAGTCGGACATTTTTTTTGTGTGCCCAAAATACTCGTCACCATAAATTGTATAACTTTTACTTACACATTTTTTATATAGTAGCTTGTCTAGCTTTAAAACCTTTATCCAAGAACAAGCAAATGTCATTTATAAGGCTGGTTCAGCCTAAAATTGGAATTTACCCAATGACATAATGAGTTTAGTGATTGGTGCAATTGTTTGTTATGCACATTAGTAAACGTACTCTATTTAAACAGGAAACGATGCACAATGGTTGTCATGGAAATTGTTTGCTTGTTAGTCAACGTGACGGATGTAAATGTCAACTGTACTGTGAAACAGGATAGTATCATTCAATTTATCAACCGGCTGAAATTTTATGGAGACTCAGCTCACACAAGAAAGTACACTCAAATGTCTCAAGTGTTCGTATAAGCTGACTGTTTTGATCGTGAGACTGTTTGGCGACAAGCTAGGAAGAAAAGGTTCAACTGCAACGAGTCATTCCTGCTGTCATTAAATGTGCTAAAGATTTGATCCGTTCAAATCTCTGAAATAGTCGACCTGTTTTGTTATTTAATTTTTGGAAATGTGGTTTAGGACCATATTTATAAAAAATCTACTTATCAAATGCCATCTCATACTTGCAGAAATAGCCCTCTATATTGTTCAATATTCTGAAAAGTTTAAAAACAACATTTAACTTTCATTAAAAAAATATTGATTAATCAATTTATCAAAAAAAAATCAAATTAGATAACCCTGTCAATTTTCTAATGTTTGTTTTAATTCCTTCTGATAATTTTTGATCGGATTACTATTATAAGTTGAGTATAGGTATATAAAATACTTAATTACTTCAACAATATTTATTTATTTTAACTTTATACATATTTCGGCATGTTTACATGCCATTGTCAAAGGTTATATTAGAAAGTAAACAGTTAGTGTTGTTATAGCAATAGAACTTGGTGATTTGATCTCGGTAATCGTCTGCAGATAACTTGATTTCTTATTCCAAAATGTCCAATAGAGGAGAATTTAAGAGATCAATTTGCTCATTCATTAACGGTACAGTTTTCAAATGTTTGTGAATTTCAAAAGCTTCTAGTATATCTAATTTACGTTTATCATCACAAAAGTGTTAACATTTTATAGTGTTATTTGATGTCATTGAATGATTGTGTTCTAGTAAGTGTTTAGTGTAATTGGATTTATATGGGTGTTTGTATTTGTAACAACGTATGTGTTCTTTATACCTAATATCAAAATTTCTAATTGTCTGGCATATACACTGTGTCTATAAAGTAACCCCTCTCCCCAACTAACTTTTGAACGACTTGATATTTTACCACAAAATTTGGTGTGCTATAATGGGAAATTAAATACTATTTTTTAGTCCATAATTAAATTTTGTATCATTCAAAATGGCGCCCTGGAATGAGAAATTGAGTCATCTGGATGCAGATATAGAAAACCAAGAGAAAGTTATGAAGATTTATTGTTCCTATAGCAACACCAACTGTTTACTTTTAATCTTGCTTCTAAAATGACATGTGAACATGTCGAAATACTTAAAGGCTAAAATAAAACACCTGTTGAAGTTAAGGATTGTTTTATTTACAATAAATTAATATGAACTTCAACGAAGGAAAGCTAAAACTTATAGTGCAGCCGGGATAAGGTTTTTGCTTCTTGTTCATCCATACACCCCTAGTTTAAGATACTTAATATACACATTCTTACTTTTACGTCATCGGCCGCCATATTGGAAAATTGCCGTCCATCCGACGTCTTTAAAGCAGCTTTTCTAAATTGATGCGAAAACCATGCGTCCTACGAAAAAACTTTTACAACAAAAATTAAAGAAGACAATATTTTACATATTGTTGATCCTTTTCCGAGGGGTTAATCATTTCAAAAATGAGTGTACACCGAATACAGATTTCACATGAATACAGCAAGTACATAATGAGTACGACCGAATACCTGACCAAGTACATACACAGCAAAAAATTCGTTTGTGTACTCAAGAGTACCTATGAATACTCGTGAATATATGGGAATACAAGAGAATACATACAAATATTGGATAGAGTACGTCTTAATACGAGAGCAGAAATTACTGCAATAAAGTTGCAATCACGATAAACATTTATGTATTAATATTTATTAGGTACAGGAAAATGCTGTAATGCAATATAGTTGTAACAATATTTTATATATATACACACTGTGTCCATAAAGTAACCCCTCCCCCCCAACTAACTTTTGAACGACTTGATATTGATAAAATTTGATAAAATTTGATAAAATTTGGTGTGCTTTAATGGGAAATTAAATACTATTTTTTAAACCATATTAAAATTTTGTATCATTTAAAATGGCGACTGGGCGCCATTTTGAATTCTTTTTTAATGGAAAGGGGGGTCAAGTGACACCTCATTGGAAAGGTCTTTTAGTTCTGCGTCTGATCCTAACGTTTCAAAGAAAAATATTCAGCCCTAACAAAATGACAATGTTTGAAGATAAAGAAGTCTATTTATCTAAAAAAACTAAGAATTAAAGCTTAAATTAATCAAATTAAGTGTTTGAAATGTTTACCATTCACTTCTTGGGACATAAAAAGTCGGTTATGAAATTCCTGCCTTACATTTTCATAAGTTTCTGGAGTGATATTTCTGCAAACTTCTGTAATGCGTTGCTCCAGTTCTTCAATTGTTTCTGGACGGGTACTGTACACTTTCGATTTCAGATATTCCCATAGAAAAAAGTCTAAAAAAGTTAAATCTGGGGAGTGAGCCGGCTATTCTACAGGCCCCCGCCTACCAATCCATCTTTCAAGAAAATGCCCGTTGAGAAAGTCAGGAACAGGCCTATAATAGAGGCGGCGCACCGTCTTGTTGGAACATAACGTTTTCAATATTATTTCAAGCCACCTGAGATATTTCTGAGAAAATTTAGTCCTGCAAATGAAAAAGTGGACTACTGGATAAGAAAATCAAAACAATTTTGAACTGAGAGTCCATTGGTTTACAATCCGCCATTTTGTTATGGTTCAATATTTTTCTTTGAAATTCTAGGATCAAACGCAGAACTAAAAGACCTTTCAAATGAGGTGTCACTAGACCCTGGATAAAAAAATCAAAACAATTTTGAATTGAGTGAGTCCATTTGTTTAAAATCCGCCATTTTGTTATAGCTGAATATTGTTCTTTGAAACTCTAGGATCAGACGCAGAACTAAAAGACCTTTCAAATGAGGTGTCACTAGACCCTGGATAAAAAAATCAAAACAATTTTGAATTGAGTGAGTCCATTTGTTTAAAATCCGCCATTTTGTTATAGCTGAATATTGTTCTTTGAAACTCTAGGATCAGACGCAGAACTAAAAGACCTTTCAAATTTTAATATGGTCTGAAAAATAGTATTTAATTTCCCATTACAGCACACCAAATTTTGTAGAAAAATATCAAGTCGTTCAAAAGTTAGTTGGGAGGGGGGGGTTACTTTATGGACACAGTGTATATATATAGTTATTGAACAAAAAATAAATTATACATTCTGCAAAGAAATAAACAAAACTTTGACCTTGGCAATACAAATTAAAGTTGTCACAATGTGTATTATATATTTATTAAACAAAAAATTAAGTATAAATTAACAAAAAAAAACAAAGAAAACAAACACAAAAATGTGTATGAAAAACTTCTCGAAAAACATTAACGATATCATTAGGTGTATTTAATTTTAACTTATCACTGCTGCTTTCCCTGTCGGAAAAATCACAGTCATCGTTGTGGGCTTGGTCATCATCAATCTCCTGCCTATATCAGAGACCTCTGAATCATGATTATCACATGTATTTATTTGCGATATAAAGTCACTTTCAAATATCTTCACTTTTAACTGAAGAAACATTTCTTCAACAGATTTTTTGGCAGATTCAATAGCGTTTTTGGCACTGTTGCAACAGACTTGGGCAATGAATCAAATGAATTATGTAGCAAATAGTTTTTCATGCCAAATATCCATACATATATAAAAGCTCAAAAGATATTTTTCTCCGGTTCCTCCAGCGGCTACCGCTTCACCAATTTGGACAATTTTTTTTTTCAATGAAAGGTCTCTATCCTCAGATGGAACATGAAACATTTTTATATTTTTATTCTACGTCGTTTTTTCAATAATAATTATTTTAATTTATATATGAAAGTCTGCTAAACGCGCTTTACTTGAGGCGACATCTACACCAACGCCGCGTCTCCTCATGGAACTAATGCATCACATGACTTAGCACTTAGCCGGCTCAGTCAGTGCATTGTGCGCTGGGGTAACACTAGTAAGTTTTATCTATCCTGACAAAATTTTGAAATTAATTATATTTTGGTGATAAATCCCATAAAAGTCCGACCGAGATGCATTTTCCTAAAGGAAAGACTCTATATCTTTTCTGCCAAACTCTTCCATGGCTTCAATGTCGTGATTTTCTATTTCCTTTATCGATACGGGTGTATCAAATCCGCAAAATGTCATTAAATTGATCACATACCTTGGAAACGTGCACGTTAAATAATATTCGAGACGCTTCCAGAAGTCATTTTCTGAATCATTATTATTGGCTTTATTAAGATGACGCTCGCAAGTGTCCTCAGATAAGGGTTCTATACCTCGAGTTGTACACTGATCCAATTACTTAAAACAAAATATGTTAAGAATGATTTCCTTTTACAGAAAACTTGCCGGTAGCTCGCCTTATCTCTAATATTTTCATAGTCCGACATTTCATTTACGATGTATAGATACTTCGCATATTACGGTTTTAATGCTTTTAACTCGGTTTTTACTGTTTGTTGTTCACTCGAGTGTTCACTGCATTGTTGCTCACTCTACTCACAATTGCAGCTGATGTAAGGTCTGACTATGCTCAATTTCTTCAGAACTAGTCTAGTCTAATCTGCCGGAAAAGTTATGATTGGATTAACCAAGGTCGCACAAATACAAGAGAATGCACGATGAATACGCGAGTACACTAGGAATTCACGCGAATATGGTTGAAAATGGTAGGAAATGAGGATAGGAAGATATAGCTTCCAAAGAGTAGAATACTTCAAATACTTGGGAGTAATGGTAGACGGAAACAATGAGAGGAACCCAGAAATAACAGAAAGAATAAAAGCAGGAAACAAAGTATATTGGAAATATCAGAAGTTCTTGAAAGACAGAAATCTTAGCAAAGAAACAAAGTTAAAAATATATAAAACAGCGATAAGACGAGTCATAACCTACTCGGCAGAAACAATGTGCTTGTCCAGAAAAGATGAAGAAAGGATGAGAATACTAGAAAGGAAAATAATAAGAAGGATACACGGGCCAACGGAGATGCCGGATGGAGAACTCAGACAACTTATGAACTTTGAAGTGAGAAACATATTGGAAGGTGAAGACATAGTTAGATTTGTAAAGGCACAAAGACTTAGATGGTTCGGACACACCCAAAGAAAGGAACACGATGAATTAATAAGGAAAATACTAACCTGGAGACCTATGGAAAACCGACTAAGAGGAAGGCCAAAGATCAGGTGGCAAGACCAAGTGATGAAAGATATACAAGACATGAAGATAACTAACTGGAGAGTATTAATAAAAAACAGAAAGGAATGGAGAAAAATAACAAAGAAAGCACAGTCACACAATAACCTGTAGAAGATAAACAGAAAGAAGGGAACAAGCGGACTGATCCCCCGCGAATACCGGATCAGAAGAGCTCACGTCAATGAGCGACCTATACTCCGTTGACAGAGTGTCGGGTCTATATATATATATATATATATATATATATATATATATATATATATATATATATATATATATATATATATATATATATATATATATATATATATATATATATATATATATATATATATATATATATATATATATATATATATATATATATATATATATATATATATATATATATATATATATATATATATATATATATATATATATATATATATATATATATATATATATATATATATATATATATATATATATATATATATATATATATATATATATATATACACAGGAAGATGCGAATGCAGATGAATATGTATTCGAATACTCTGCTAGTGTACACCTGAATACGTAAATGATTAACCCCTCGTCCTTTTCATTTTTTTTTCTATAACTTATGGATCAGCCACAATTTCAATGTCTTTCGAATTCTTGTAATTCTAATTTTTTTCTTTTGGGTTTTTTTGTTGATTACCAAAATTTTTCAGAAAACGGCTTGTTCTATGAATAAATGTAGTTGAGCAAATTTTTATAGCATACTTATTTACACCAAAAAATTAACTTTAATGAGAAATATGGAAGGGGGTTGTAGGTATGGGAGAAGAGGAGTAACAGTATGTCATGGTTTTACCACTTTTGCTTTACTTTCATTACATCTCACTGTTTCTGATACTTAGAGAACGCTAAATAAACGTTATAATTAAATTTTGTTGTGTACATTAAGGGGATATATTTGTGGGGGGGGGGGGAATAGAAATGGAAGCAAGTTTGATATCAAGTTTACAAAGAAGGCATTTTCGCGGAACAAATTGAAACAAAAATATTACCAATGGCTTTTTATTCTATTTATTTTAGATATTGTAATCCTAAAAATGCACAAAATTCTTTTTGCTCTTCTTAAGGAGTGCAATGCATCTCAGATGTCATCTTCGTCATCACTTACACAGTCCACACCACTTGATTTATTGATACAGTTTTTCCACTGCAGTTTCTGCAATTGTCACTGCGTAGGATTCCATATCTTCTCTGCATTTGCAGTTTCTTGAACATGGGTTCTCTCCAGAAATCTTGCAGTTGCACTTATCATTTTAAGTGAGTTTTCTGGTGCTGTTACAAGGTCTACAGTCGCTATTGGCGCGTATAGCGTTTACACTAAAATACTTTAAAAAATAAGATAAGCAACGATTTTTAAATTATAGGAAAGTCTAGGCGAAGTGTTTTGCTCATTTTTACCTATATAATAGCTATCCAGTAGATCTATATATACTTGATAATTTGTAGAATGGTATCATTGTGTAAGGCATCCTATTCTAGTTAAGTTTGACACGTGCTATATGCATCCTCTTTTTTTTTGTCCAGTAGTAAAGGACGGAAGTGGCAAGTATTTCTTGTGCAGCAAAAACCTACTCACTTCGATAACCTAGTTGATTAGGAAAAGTATGTGAAATACTAGAAATTATAAAACAGTTTTCACTTACTGGTTTGCCTATGGCTCATAGAACCCTCTTAGAGGATTAGCGGGCTTTAACTCACTTCTCACCAGATTGTCTTAGTTAAATCTTCTCTAGAGATAAAGTGCGTGAAGAGAGAGGGAGGGAGGGGGAGAGAGAGAGAGTGAGAGAGTTATATTGGTTAACTTTCATATACAGGGTGTTCAAGATAAGGAGTGCATGCATGGGGATCTCTTAAACCGTAAGAGATAGAGGTTCGGTTAAATGAGAAGAATAATTTAGCATCTCAAGTTCTACTTTGATCCACATTCAAATCTTACAATTTTTGCTTAGTTTTCAGTACAGGCTGAAAAAACTAAAATTTTCAGTTTTCGTTTTTATGTTTTATGTCATCATTAAATGGAGCTTTTTTTCCTTTTCTCTGATATAAGGGTTTATTTTCACAAATAACGGAGTTATAAGCAAAAAACTGTTTTCTTATAGTAGGCTGAAAATTAACAAAAATAAAGAAAACAAAAAACAAGGCTGCATTTGTTTCCATTGAGGTTTAATCACTTTATCTTCCCAAATAATAAAGTTATAATTTATAAGTGAGAAATTGTTTTCTCATGGTAGGCTGTAAAAAAATAAAAAAAAACACCTGAATGTTTCAGGGAATAAAACTATTAAAAATGTATGTTTGTATAACAATCAAAAGACGTTTAACTTTTAAATGCTCCTGCTAAGTAATAAAACACGAAAGGGAAGATAAATTTCGAATGACAATAAACTGGTGTAAAGATGCAGATATTGCCAAAACAAATAGTACTCATCTCTGATTACCATACGATCATACATTTTTAATAGTTTTATTCCCTGAAACATTGAGGTGTTTTTTTTTGTTTTTTCGCAGCCTACCATGAGCAAACAATTTCTCGCTTATAACTTTATTATTTGGGAAGGTAAGCTGATCAATCCTCAATGAAAACAAATGCAAACTTTTGTTTTTTGTTTTCTTGTTTTTTTGTTAATGTTCAGCCTACTCAAGAAAACAGTTTTTCACAGCCTACTATAAATAAAAGGTTTCTAGCTTATAACTCCGCTATTTGTAAAAATAAACCCATTAAACCTTATATCAGAGAAAAGAGAAAAAAGAGCTCTATCTAATGATGACATGGCCGCCTTTGTCGCATATTAAAAAATACAGTTAATGTCAATATCTTGAAAATTGAACGACCTATAAAAATTCTAATTTGACCTTCGAAATCTGTGTAAAAAAGTGTCTTAACAGTGTCAAAACCGCTTTGCGCTATCTTTGATAATAACTAAATTAAACACAAAAAAATGGGCGAAACAGGTTGCTGGTACTTTCCCATACTTTTTACGTTTTAAATATTCTCGCGTCAAGAAGTGATGGAAATTTATATCTAATTTAGCCGATACACGCCCGATGCAGACTCAAGACTGGTTACTTACGGGTTGCGACGCTCCTACGATGCGACGTGAAAGGCGCTAAGATATTTAATACGTTCACGAAAATAGTTATAACAGCTTTATTTCTACAGTTATTAAAAATATGCAAACAATGATAAATATTTATTTTTATTAGAGCTAATTGATAGTTAAAATTACGTAACTGCCGAAAAACACGTTGTTGAAATTAAAAAGTATCGTTTTTTTCCTTAATTTTCTAAATTGGTAAAATTCTCGCTGATCCTAATAAAGTACTTCAAATAGTCTATCGAACTCATGAAAGTTTATAACGATCGGCGTTTGCGTTTAGGAATAAAAAATTAATCAATTTTAAAATTTTCAAAAATTCCTAGAGGGCGTCAAAGTAAAATTTAGGAAATTAGTAAAGAACAAATTTTGTAGTTCATTGCTCTGTCGGCTCAGAAAGTTAAAAAAATGGTGTTGACAGTTTTGGGGGAATGTTTTTTTGAAAATGTCCAAAATTTTGAATTTTTACAATTTTCATTTTTCCAAAAATATTTTTACATCACTTGATTATACTTTTTAAGGACTATCAAAAATATGATAATTTATATTGATTGGATATTTTGTTTTTGAGTAATTGGGCGTTAAAGTTAAAATTTTCAAAAATTCGTAGCGGCCTTCATTTTGAAGATACAGCATTTAGAAAACAAAAGCATTTTATTTGTCTTTAAATGCACCACAACGCTATGTATTCAAAATTTTTAAAAAGTGGTTCAAAAAAAAATCTATGCACCAAGAAAACAGGTCTAGTTTCCGGTACCGGTTCCAATTAACGACCTTACAAACAACCTGCAACTAAAAAACTCCCACACACCAAATCTTATAAAAATCGGTTAAGGGGTTCCGGATATATAGGGGAACGAATGCATCCACCCACCCACAAACAGCCTTTTTTTAAAAACCACTTTTTTGTTTCCTTGGACTCCAAAACGCGTATTTCCGTTAAAATCTGAAATTCGAAAATTTGCATGAAATCATAACTTTTCATACTAGAAATATGGGAAAGTAAAAACGAAAACTGAAAATTTTGGGTTTTTCAGTCTGTACTGAAAATTAACCAAAAATTGTAGGATTTGAATGTGGATGATAGTAGTACTAGTACTAGTAGTAGATGCTGAACAATTCTTCTCATTTAATCAAATCTCTATCTCTTATCGTTTACGAGATCCCCATGCGTGCACTCCTTATCTTGGACACCCTGTATAATCTATTAGGTGCTGGTTTTGTTTTCCTTAGGAAATCAAAACCAGTATGATATACATTCCGGAAGAAAATCACATTTTATGTTTGGATTTTAAAAGTAACAATTATTTATTTGCTTCGTGTGTAAAGAAACAAATATGAAACATGGGAGAAATTTAATTCACTGTGGTGATTTTTGAAAATCACCATGCCGAGATGAATTTCCATGGAATCAACGTCAGATTGGCAGATAATTTAAAAATATTCAAATCCGATTGGTTGAAAAATAAAAATGTGATTTTCTTTTTTATACCTCAGACGCCTTTGGTTTTAAATCAAAGATTTAAAAAACAAAATGGCTTTTCATCATTAACATAATATTCTTTGATGGATCTCAATGAGTAAGCTACAAGTAAACTTTTTGGAAATTTTTGTATTTAACACTCTGCCCCTAAATTTGTTCTACAGCGTGCTGCGACACGATTTTCAAACTCTGCCAACATTCTAGAAATTATCAATTTTACACACTATTTCCCAACATAATCTCCATTTAATGTTATACACTTTTAAGATCCTAGCAACTAATTTTCAGAAAAGTTTTGCACACTAATAAATGCTGCTATTAGTCCTATCATTGAATCTATTTTCTCAGAAGTCAACTTTTCTATTGTAGTAATTTTGTAAGTTTGCATTAACTCTGCCCATTTTTTATATACAATTTGTTAAAAGTGAAACTCCAAAGTGAGAAGCAAATTCGTTTGTGTAAACCGTCTTGTTAATTTAGTGGAAACTCGGGTTTGTTATTTTGTTTTAGGTTAATGCTAATTTATAATAGTATATTATACACCAAGGTTGAGAAGCACTTTTAGATCCTGAGGCGCGTAGCGCCGAAAGATATAATGAGGTTTATAATAGTATTCTCAACTGAGGTATATACAATATTTTTTCACTACTAACATTGAAAAATTACATATTTGATTCGTTTAGATCTTTATATTAGCCATTTCTAAATTATTTCTTAATATTTTGAAATATTAAGTAGCCTGGGAGTGCAGTTGTCAAACTAAAAAAAAAATAAAAAATGACATGCGATTTTAAATGTCAATTTGCAAAAAATAGCCGCTAATGTGAGTGAAAATTATTATTTACCTAGGTAGAGAAATATAACTTCTCGTTAGAGAAAAGGAGTAAATAATGAGGATTTCTCAGGTTAGTGGTGAAAAAATTATAATAGTGAGTTCTTGATATTGTCTGCTTTATTTTCTTTTATTTCTTTCACCTGTCTCCCAATCTATATAATTTTCTATCACTCATTATAAAGAAATTATTTCACAATTTCACCAGTTTAGCGTAAGTTTGTCTGAGTATTTGTATTTACTGTGATAGCTCAAGCATAACTTGCAAAAAGCATCAATTTTAGCATTCTCCATAAAAATGCTGCATGCAAATAATTATAATAAATAATTGGTTGTTTTTTGAGATTTTGTAACTCTTGTCATTGTGCTCTGATTTGCCAACATTGCTGCTACAGAAGTAACCCTGATGAAGGTACCATGTAACTTAGAACAAATTATCTGGCGAGTCGGAGCCTGATGATGCAGTTCTGTCCAAGATGCCATTAACGACAGTCTTGCACCTAAATTCTTTGTTTTTTTTTAAGTATGGAACTAGGCGAGCAGCCTCTTGTAGAAACAGGAGCAGCTGTATTCAGAGAATTATGTTATAACTACAGAGACTCCCTGACAGCAGGCATTTTAGTAGCAGGTTGGGATCGAAAAAAAGGAGGACAAGTCTATTCTATATCAATTGGTGGTATGTGTGTACGTCAAGCGGTATCTATTGGAGGATCTGGTTCCAGCTATGTTTATGGATATGTAGATGCCAATTATAAACCTGGTATGGCACAAGAAGCATGCGTGGATTTCGTAACGAAGAGTAAGTATTGTATTAAAATTAATGAATTTTTTCTGTATTTCGTACGTCTTTATAACTTGTACTTTACAGTACAACTTTGATAATCTGTACCATATAACACTAGGGGCTGTTCAAATTACACAATTGTTTGAACGGGTACATTTCGAATTAAAAATGCATCTAGATGCAGGCACACATTTTAGTTAGAAAGAGGTCTGATAAATTTTGTTTTCCTGGTAAACTATTCTCGGCCTAACTTGTTCAAAAGTGATGCGTATAGTAGAGGTTGTTGGGAATATTGGAGTAACACTGTGTTTAGTACATTCGCGTTGTTTTCAGACATAAATATTTTTTAATAAATTTAGTATTTACCCTGACACAATGATATTAAAAATGTTTTTTATCTCCCAACTATCCACAGGTGAACAAATCTGTTGCTACTTAATTAAATTCGATCTTTTTTATTGTTATTCCTAAATTCTTGCAGCTTTGAGTTTGGCAATGGCACGTGATGGATCATCTGGAGGTGTGGTCCGTTTGGGAATAATAACTCCTGCCGGTGTAGAGCGCAGGGTAGTATTAGGAACTGAATTACCACAGTTCTATGAAGGTTAATGTCATTGAATAGTTGTTGGTATTCTCCTCACTGCTACGGTATTCATATGTTTCAGATATTGTGCTCTTTTTGTAATGAAAATATTGATTTATTTACATTTTTCATTCCTTATAGTGTACATTTATGTACTTTTTAAATAAAGCAGTGTATTAATATTAAAATGACATTTTATAGAATGCTAATGGTTGTATGCTGTTACTATAATAAATGATAATTGAAAACGACTGTTCATAATTATTACGATTATCGTTACATCTTGAAATAAAAGTGTACTGTTTTTTTTATATGGTAGAATATTTTTATTACATATGAAAATGACCAGTTCAATGGTGTTCTTGTAGCGAGTTACTTATTATATTCGGCTTTCGTGGTTATTTGAACTGTCAGTATTACAATTTACTTTCTGCTTAGACGGCGTTGTTATTTGGGGATTACACCCAGCAAAATCAGGTAAGGACCGACCTGTAGCTTGTCTGCCTTTACGAGAATTTGCTCTAAAAGTTTAAGCCTTATTCGTTCGTGGGCCCTGCCTGTCTAAACAGGGCCATGTGCTTAGATTATTTAAACCTTGGTGCGGTCAAGGATTTAATCCTAACTAATTTATCAGAAGGGTACTTACTAACTGACGTTATTCTTCCATTTCTCTCTGACTATAGTGGTCAATTCACAAACATTCTTAGTTCTGTAGATATTTTGAAATCCTCTTAAGAGACGAAGGTCATCAGTATAGAACTAGAAAAACTGGTGCTTTTACAATTATAGTTTAAATCAACCAGAGCACTTTTTACTTTTACAGTTTTAATCAGGGTGCACGAAAATCGTATTTTAAGACATTAAAAAATAATTATGTCCTAAGTCAATTTGTTTTAATTAAATGTTTTTGTTATTAAAGTGAATTTTTCATTTGAAGAAATTTAAGTACCCTTGGTTCCTTGCACAAACTAATAACGTATTGGCTGCAGAATTGCGTCCGATTGCAAGGTTAGTGTATAGGTTGCCTCATCGTGAGAGTGTAGAGGATGGTATGCTACAGGGCACATTTTAAGAGCCAGTGTGTGAAGCCATCAAATGTAAAAACAACGGCAAATTTAATAATTTATTCGCGAGAAGACTGCAGTGGAGCATTTTATTCGTTTTTACAACATAATAATTTAGTTACGTTGATAAAATTTCCTATGCTTATAATTTTTTTTAAATGAAAAATTAATTTAGGTGGATGTATAATGTTATACCTACTTTTGGTCTGACTCTTGTAATTGGGTCAAATCTTTACATAGCACATCATAATAAAGTATATAAAGAAAACGAAACTCGCTTTAAACACTAAATTGTTGACAAATTACAAACACCTAAGCTCTACATCATTGACATAACATTTCAAATTGACAGAAGTACAAATACTGCGCGTGTGCACTGAAGTAAAAACAGAGGTTTCTCTAGTTTTTACATTTGCGCAAACTTGACGAGTTTTGGTTGAAGAAACAGCATACCATCTTCTATACTCTTATCATGGGTTGCGTAACTCGTAACTCTCCGGATGCACGTCATCAGCTGGTATGCCACAAGCCCACAGCAGTTGTCAGTTGACAACTTGCTAACAAGTGGCATCAAACATGTGTGTTGTCATTGCAGGTAATTTGCAAGTATTCATTGATCCTTCATATGAATCTGCAGTGTTGCAATACACCAAAGCAATTCCCAGAAAGCAAAAACTTAGAAACTTTTACAGAAAAGACAAATTTAACACAGAAAATAAAAGAATTTGCAACAAACATTTTGTTTGTGATGATTTTGAGAAAAGTATGCAAGCACAGTTACTGAATATAATACCTAGGGAGTTAAAAGATGCTGGAAAATAGCATTAATTTTTCTAACAAATAATTAAAAAATACTGTTATTTTTAGCACTTGTTGCACTTATTACTTATTGAAAAAAACCGAAGTGCTAGTGAAGTAATAAAAGTGAAAGAACTAAACATTTAGGTACTAATGAAACAACAAAAATAACTTGTGGAAGAGCTAATTGCCCCTTCCAGGGCTTCTGAAAATACGATAGAGATTACCTTGCAACCGTCTACAAGCAACAAAAGCCCCATATAAAATATTGTAAACTAACTTGAACCACCTTCTAGAAGAAATTGAGAATTTAAAGAAAAAAATTAAAGATAATGAAAATACGCTCTTTTACAAGAAAAATCTTTAAAAGTACAAAAATTAGTTAAAACATATGAAAGTGGATTTGAAACCCAAGTTAAGGAACTGTTTGCAAACTTTTAACGCTGAATCAACTGGATATAATTGTGAAGAAGAAAACCAAGACTAAGTGGAAACCCAAACAAATTTCAAAGGCATTAACCTTGAGATACTTTAGCAAGCGTGCATATATTTATTTAAGGCAAATCCTTAAATAACCATTGCCAGGTATTTCAACACTATCGAGATGGGCAGCAAACATAGATTTGAAAAGTGGAATATTAAAAAATATTTTAAATGTAATGGATTTATGTGGTAAAAATAAGAATGACCGTGAAAAAGTTACAGTTCTTTCATATAACAAGATAAAAATTTTCTGGACAAGAAGGAAAAGAAAGGGAGACAGTAACGTAGGACGAAAAAAATTAAGAAAACCATTCAGTAGCAACTTATTCAGGCGTTTTCCAACAAATTCCGCATGATGCAGAGGCATCACCAACGACGCCAAACACGTGCATACATGATATCTTATTTGAGGTTCAGTTAATGACTGCTTAGCGTAAAACAAAAAAAAGCATTACATTTTGCTTTTAGTTTCAGTTTTTAGAACGAAGAAATGACTTCCTACTTGAACTGCTAAGCATGGCCACCAAACTCAAATAACTAAATTTTTAATATATTGCTTTCACCGAAAACCATTAAATGACACCACATTCCGAGCAAAATATATGAAGTTTCTGCAGAATCAAATATTTCGTGACGTGACAGGCCGTATCTGGACCAGTTGATATTAATACAGCAATTTCAGTTGATATTAATACAGGAGGCTGTGGTTTATACTGTACAAACAAACAATATAAAACCTGAATGCACCACCAACCATAATATTGTAGACCTCCCTTCAGGATTAAATATTTTTGTACTAATTATACAAGGTAGCTGACTGTCCTGTATTAGAAAATAAACTAAAAGTAATTTATGAAAATGAATAAATAAGTCAATATTTATCTGCCAAATTTATTTATCACCTTAACAAAATGAGAAAGTTATAATTATAATAAAAATGTTTAGTAAATACATTCATAGGTTGTATTTTTTAATTTGCAAACTTAAAAACAGATTTATTTCAGTAAGTGATAACACTTAATCTTCCTTATCTGAAAGTAATCCATTTTCACCATCATCATTTTCTCCTTCACTAAATGCTTGACCTTCATCATCATCTTCCCCATCGTCATCACCAGCAACTTCTGCATTTTCTGCTTCTGCTCTTTCCATCTGTCTAGCTAATTCTGCTTCATCTGTTGCAGTTACGACTTTAGGCTGAAACATCAATGAAATACCTATAAGAACATACATCTGTGGGTGTCAAAGATGAAATGAATTTAACATTAAAATTCATAATTTTTGATGTTTTAAAGTACCTCCTAATATATTCATGAAAAAGAAATTCAGAATGAATGGATGTGACTAGGGAACAAAACACATTATAACATCAAATGTTTTTTCACATAAATTAAGTGTTTTTGATTGCTTTTGTTATATTACAAAAAATAAAGTTGTTGAAATTGTGAAACTCAAATTAAGGAACTAAAAAACACTCAAAACTGTGGAATAACACTTGAAAAATACAGCACCCCTCCACACCAGTAACTTAATACCAGATGTCAATATTACAATTTACTTTCGGCTTAGACCACGTCGTCATTTGTACCAATTTGTAGTTTGTTTGCCTTTACAAGCATAGACTCTAAAAGCTTGAGCCATAGTTGTTCGTGGGCCCTGTCTGCTATTATTCTTCTCCTGACAAACAAGATACATTAAGATCAAATCCTTGTCCGCCTCAAGGGTTAAGCAATCTAAGTACACAGCCCTGTTTAAGCAGGCAGAGCCCTTGAAAAATTAGGGTTCAAACTTTTAGGGCAAATGCTTGTAAAGGCAGACAAGCTACAGGTCGGTCCTTATCTGATTATGCTGGGTGTAAACCTCAAATGACAACGTGGTCTAAGCTGAAAGTAAAATTGTAATATTGACAGTTCGAGAAACCGCAAAAGCCTCAAAGAATATATTAATACCAGTTACATGTTTCGATAACTAAGCGATCATCATCAATGGTAAACACTGATGATGGTAGTTTAGCTATTGAAATACATATCTGGTATTAAGTTACTTGTGCGGAAGGGTGCTGTATTTTTTTGCTAATTTATCAGTACTAACAAAAATGTAACACCTAAACTATTGTTTATAAATATATACGTACCGCCATCTGAACTTTAAATACACCACCAAGCTTATTAATAGTAGATTCAACAATTTCAATTGCAACTTGTAAAGCTTTTAATCCATCTTGTTTCTCGGGAGTAGATGTTGTCATAACTGAAATAATAAAGTATTTATTATACATCTCCGTATTTCCTGAAACTAACATATCAACAACCAAATGAATATGACGTATATTGTCCACTACAAAATATTAATGAAAACCTTTAATTAAATAACATAACCCCATTTGTTTATTTACAGGGTAACAAGACAGTTCTAAAACAAGCTTGAAATGTGCAGAAAATCTGAATTCTCAATTAATTTCCATCAACCTACTTTTGTATGCAAGAAGCCATTACTGCCCCTTTTCAATCAATCAGGAATGAAATGATTGAAAATTGGTAAGACTCGGTTACATTTTGTAGAGTCATGCACAAAAATAAACCTAAAGTAAGCAGTGCATTCGTAAGAACATATTCTTTGAATAAGTGGGAAATTCTGCCTTCACACAAATAAAATTAGTACAATTATGGCGTGACAAAAATTTCCAGCTAAAAAAAACTGCTAAAATAGCTGCTTAATTTTCCTGATTTAAATCCAGTAACCTTGAACTTTTCTAAAACAATCCGTGGTAACATTGCAGAGAAATTAGAAAAATTTGGAATCAGCTAGCTATTGGAAATTATACAGAGAAATTATTGTTACTCTTTTTCAGTTAGACCTGTATACCTCTGTATTATAAAAATATTATATATTTAAAATTTTTATTGTTCTAGGACTCTTGTCACCCCCTTTATTGTCCAGGGATTTATTTTATTAAATAAAAAAATGTTTAATTGTTTTGGTTTTTTTGATTAACAACGAAACTTTACGTTATTTAAAACTAAAATTTTTTAATTCTATAATCTTTCCTCCACAAAATAAAATCAGATAACAAATTTCTAAATAATTAAGCTGTGATATAATCCATAAGTTGGCCAAGTTGCATGGCACCTTTTTGTTCCATGTATTTCTTTTATGTTTCGGATCTTGTCATTACTTTTCTTAATAAAGTATTATCAGTGAACTGACTGTTAGTCTAGTATTAAGTCAGTATTGAAAGTATAAAGCAGTAAATTAATAATAAATTCCAGCATAATTCCTGTAAATAAATAGTTGTCGCTTCTATGCAATTTTAAATAATTATCTACATGATTATCACAGAATCATATTACATGTTTGACTTTATGCGAGCTCGCTTAGTTACTTATTATTTATTTGGTCAGCTGCAATTGATGCCGATATACAGCAAGTGCCATTTAACCTTGCAAAAAAAATGACGATAAGTTTAAAAGGCGAGAAGCCGTTACACTCTCAAGCAAAAGCAAAGGTTTTTTATTACATTTCTAGTTTCTTTGCTGTATTTTTTATACATAACCTAAATTATCGTTAATCCCACCTCAAAGCAAACTCTTTCTAATCTTATGGCGCACGGCCTTTTAATTTGTCAAAAAATCCACAATTTTTCGTAAACCATAAATAAATTGACGTTCACTTTTTAGTAGAGTGTACCACACTGTCCCACAGCCAATTAGAGCTAGTTTAAGTGACGACTACCGACGAAACAAAGCGTAAGTAGCCGAATCAAAGCCCACTAAAATTTGCAAGGTTAGGTGGCACATGCTGTACCTTCGAGAGAAATGATAAACAGGGTTCACAAGCATAGAATATGAATGGTCACAGGTTTTAAAAATACAGACTAATAGTATACTATGCAACAAGTTTTAGAAACGGCATTTTAGTCACGAGTTTTATTAGGCACAAGCGGAGCGAGTGTTTATTAAAACGAGTGTCTAGAGAAGTTTATAAAACGAATTGCATACTATACTTTTTCTACGACCATCACAAAAATTATTATCTTAAGCCATATTAATTATTTTGACAGATTGATGACAAGTGACAACTAACTTGATTTTTAGTTTCAATTGATTTTTGCGATTAAAAAACCTAGAGCTAACTTCAGCCCGTGACTAAAGCGCACAAAGTCACAGCTTGTCGAGGCGATAAATGGCATTTTAAAGATGGAAGTAGAAAAACAATTTTATGAATATGTCATTTTAACCTATCTACTTTCTTCATCTAATACCATTTTTGTGAACCTGCTGTAATTTAAATTAAATTAAAATTAAAACTTATCTTTAAATATTTATAGTTTAGATTATTCTATAAAGCATTATTACAGGCTATTGCAAATACATCGCAAAACTCAAACATCTGAAAAACGAGAAACTTGAATTAAAATTGCTTGTTTTAGCGTAAATGATTTTCTCTACTTTAAAATGCCGTTTATCGCATATGTTTCTGTGACGCTAAGTGACCTTTTAAACACACCTCGACAAGACGTGACTTTGTGCGTTTTAGTCGTGGGCTGAAGTTAGCTCTAGGTTTTTAATCGCAAAAATCAATTGAAAATCAAGTTAGTCGTCACTTGTCATCAATCTGTCAAAGTAATTAATATTGCTTAAGATAATAAAATAATTTCCAAATTTTAGTATTTTCGTGATGGTCGTAGAAAAAGTACAGTATGCAATTCGTTTTAGAAACTTTTCTAGATACTCGTTTTAATAAACACTCGCTCCGCTCGTGCCTAATAAAACTTGTAACTAAAATGCCGTTTCTAAAACTTGTTGCATAATATACTATAAATCATAGGTCAAGATAAAATACAGTGATTTAAATCAAGGTGCCGACCCTGTTATTAACATCTTGATGTCCCAACAGTCTGTATTGCTTTGATACCCGCTTTATTATTAAAATTAAAAGCATCAAAATTTGTGCCGAGAAAAGTTATACCTGCATGACTTTACTTTGCATTCCCTAAAATTATTTTCACATATACGGGGTGTTCCGTTTAGGCGTGGCAATTCAAACTTAAATCTTCTTTTTTATATATTTTTTTTGAAATACCATACCTGTTGTGGTTTTATCAAGTTATTCAACTCTTTCATTTTTATTTTATTGTCCAGATATTTTAAAAAATAAATTTGAGCATACATAGTGGGATAGACTTTTCTGCGCTCTATAAATTTTATTAAACAACGATTATACCTAAAACAAACCAACAGTTTTCGTGAAAATCGCATTTTATATTTTTCAGCCAATCAGATTTGAATGTTTAGCTATGACAATTTCATGGAAATTCATCTCGCCATGGTAATTTCCAAAAATCACCACCGTGAATTTAATTTCTCCCATGTTTCCATTTTGTTTCCTTAGTTATACACAAAGCAAATAAACAATTGTCATTTTTAAGATTTAAATTCCAAAGTTAAAATGCGATTTTCTAGCTGAATCTATTTCATACTGGTTTTGATTTCTTAAGGAAGTTTACCTTCTAGAATGTCTCGTTTTTCGCTACAACATTTAAAACAGAAAAAGCTTCTTTTTCCTGTGGAAATATGGTTCATGCAGATTTTATTATATTAAAAAAATAAAGCTGGTTCCAAAGGATTACAAACCGTTTTCATATTCTGTATATACACTTTTTTGTGACCAGATAGTACACAAAGCTATTCAAGTGTTTCCTAGATTACCATGTGAAGTGGGAAAATTGCGAAATTTTAGCCTACAATGGCTGTTAAAAACTTTATACCTGGCGCTGACAACACCAAACCTTTATAGTATATTAAGCTACAAGGGTGGTAAAAGTGAAGCTTACCAGGGCGAGGGTAATGTTTGTAGGGCCAAGGCTCGTCAAGGTCCTCAAATCACCCGTCAACTTAACATGCACGTGACTTACAGTATTTCTTGCATGATCGTTAGTTAATTATAAATAACAAAAATTTGTAAAATTGAAATAAGTACGTCTAAAAAAAACACATTGAAAATATTTATTAATTGTAGCTTTACTTCGTTGAAGTCCATATTTATTGATTATAGGTACATAAAATATTTTCAACAATATTGTTGAAGTAATAAAGTATTTTATGTACCTATAATCGATACATTGAAAATATTTTGTTATCAAGTTAGCTACTTACATATTTCAAACTTCCATGCTACGGTTGCTACAGAATTACGTCAAGAAAAACAATGACATATTTACATAATGGAAATAACAGTATAGAGTGGTAACAGCAACTCACTGCATTGAAAGCAACGATAGTAAGTAAACAAAAAATACTGATGGTGCAACAAACAATTAGAGGTGTGCAATGAATATAGCCTTGTACAGTTCTGTTCATAAAAAAATTTGTAGTTTAGTTTTCAGATTTTATACAGAGTCCTTGAGAAGTTATAAAAATAAACTGAAAATTCTTGGTAAACAAAGTAGGTTGATTGAACCAACTTACTTTTACCCAAATTCTTCCCATGTGGAGTTATTCCCTTCGAATTTGTAAATATAAAATTATTTTTTATATGCCTCTTTCATATTCATAGTTTAAAGTAGAATGTTTAAATTTAGTAAACTGCCACTAACTGTTAAAGGCTCATAGTTGCTTTTGTTTAGTAGTTATAGACAAATACAAAACAAAACTTGATTTTCATTTTTTGACGCTATCTTCTTTATTAACAAAAATTTTATAAATCTGAATACACTTTTCTACAGCATCTTACTCTTCTGCATGTTTTTATCAAACCAGATTTAATATAACACGTTTTGCTTTTCTGGAACCATCATCAATTTAATTTTTATAAATAGCGGCAGTCTTGTTTTGGCACCGTTCTACAGCATTAATTATTCAGATTTCAAATAAATGTTATAACACTTCAGCATTCGCATTTCATTTTCACAGAAAAACATACAACTAAAAAATTATTATACTATACATTTTTACATAAGAATAATTATTCATATCGTTTTAAATGTTTCCGAAACAAGACAGCTGCAATTTTAAAAAAATGAAGTTGATGACGTATCCAGAAAAACAAAACGTGGTATATCAATACTGATTAGATGACTATACAGAAAAAAAGATTTCTATAGAAAAGTTCTTCTGATATTCCAAATTACTGTTAATAAAGATGACGTTTAAAAACTAAAATCAGTTTCTTTTTGTTTTGCTCTCTTATCTACAAAAGAGACGCAACTGGGTCAATTTTCTGTTTTGATTCTTAATCAGCTTTAAATTCCACAACTTTGTGACATTTTAACCGAATCTATCTCTTATAATAAGTGAGATGTCAATGGCGAGGGTGGAATCTTAATAACTGTGTATGAGTATATTAAATTAACACTTCTATTGCAAACAATAGCATTACGAAAGGTGCAAACTACAATTACATTTGGTTTTACAGCTTTAAATCACAATCACTAATAGGATATTAGAAAAATTGGTAATGAATGATTATTTCAAATTATTAAGAATTTAAATAAATTTGTTTTTATCTTGTAAACAAATGGCAGAATTCTTTTTACGAAGATTTATTCACCGTAATGGGAACTAATTACTTGTAGAGGAAATCTGCCATCTCCTGCTTGCATGAAGTCGATTATTATCAAGTCTATGTTGCATGAAAATTTCTATTTGGTTCTTTTAAAATTAAATTGATGGTCAAAATAATTTCAAGCAGCTTAAATAATATGAGTCACTTAAATACCTACAGTAAAATAATAATGTTAGGCAATCAAAGCTTTAATATTACTGCATCACAAACAAAAGTTCTGTTAGTACATTACCATATAATGGAGGAGCTATAAGATTGATCTTAATGGGCAATTCTTCGGTTGAAAGTGCAAGACCAGCTTTCAATGCAGCTTTTACAGCATCAATACCTTCATAACCATAACAAGCACATTCAATGTCTGCACGAATTTTTACAGCCTGTGAAGTAAGTTTTCTTTTAATGTTACTAAGTAATACTTCTTTAGTTTTATCATCCAATCCACACTCGGCTAAGATATTTGGATCTCTAAAATTAAAAAAAATAAACATTATTAGCCTTCATATTATTTAATAAAAATTCAGAAGAAAAAATTGTTTTTTTAATTCTCTATAACATATACACTATGTACAGAAATGAGTTTTACAGTAAAATAATGTACTGTAAAGTATAGAAAGCGATAACCTTCAACATTTAAAAAAACCTCTTAAATAGATTTAATTATAACTAAGGTATTTACAATCCACATTAAAGAATGTGTGAACGATATTTTGCAACGTTTATTATTAATCAGGTTTTGTAATGGTAATTGTGTTTGCAAAGAGACCTACTACGTCAACTGTTATTTATAATACACCTATCTCACTACATTTGTCGTGTGACGTCATGAATATGTGCGCCAATAGGTCATAACACTGGCTCATTTGTTCATTTCACTTTTCAGCGTTCTTTGTCACCCCTTGTAATATGTCTATAACATTTGAATATGATGTTAAAACTGTGTAATAACCGAAAAGAAAATGTAATAATTTCAAAATTTTCTTCTGGATAGATATTTCTACTATTCAATTACTGTGATAGAGATGGAAAACTACAATATTTAGAGACTTTCCCACCAAAGTAACTTTTCCGTAAATTTTCATGCAGGGGATAAAATTGCAAAGAGAGAATATTAAAAAAAGTAAAGGTTTCATACATATTTACACCACTGTGTTGCAACCCCTTACATACATAATGTACAGGAATGTATCAACTTGAAGGAAATTTTGAATGCCGAAATTAAATTTAACGAAAAATTGTATGAATTAATCTTTATCGACGCTGAGTTGCAAAACACTATTTGCATTTGTAACATACCACAAAGTGACATTGACCTTCTACCAAATGGCATCTGGCTTCAATTTGTATATAGATGTCGTATATCCAGTGAACTATATAGAAATTTGTGGGTCTGGTACTTTATGCAGTGGAATCATGGACATTAAAGCAGTCGGCAATAAACAGATTCGAAGCATTCGAATTGTGGCAGTATAGAAGAATATTAAAAATATCTTATCTTGGAAAACATACAATCAACAAAGAAGTATTAAGGAGAATGGAGTAAGACCGAGAATTGTTACATGTTACGACAAAAAGAGAAACAGCATACTTGGGACACATACTAAGAAACAGAAAATGCAGTCTGGCACAATTAATAATAAAAATGTGCGAAACACGTGGCTAGTACTTTCCTATCCTTTTTACGTTTTAAATATTCTCGCGCCAATAAATGACCAAATAACATTGTTTTAACGAAAATTTGGGAAAAAAAAGACAACGCCCTAGCGGGAATATGAACTTGTAATAGCCTGTGCAATACGATGTCGTACCGTAGCTGTAAGCATAGTAGGCAGCAATAACTTCAACTAAGCCCACGGAAGCAAGGTAAGCGTCCTACGACTGCTTAGATAAATTAGATACTGTACTTCAGACATTCAACCATAAACCACTGTAGTTTATTTAACTAGAGCTAATTGATAGGCGTAATCGCAACATAACTTCCGGAATATGCTAGGTTGGTATTAAGAAGTATCGAATCTTCTTTTGATTTTTAAAATTGTAAAAAAATTATTTTTTATCCTAATAAACTACCTCAAATCATCTATTGAACTGTTTGATGAAAAATTTGACCTCGATCTGTAAACTTGTTTTTAAGCAATAAGGCATTAAAGTAAAAATTTTCAAAAATCCTAGCAGCCGCCATTTTGAAGGTAGAAGGTTCAGAAAAATAGCATTCGCTTTGCCATACTATCTTCTATCTAATTCACTTTTCAAATTTAAAAAATTCGTTTTCTGGAAAAAATACTACTAAAACAACATTTCTAACTTCTTCTCTTACACTATATAGTACCGGAAATTAAATATAGTGTGCAATTTAAAAAAAATACCATTAACTTCACGGCTCCGCTATTTTGGAAGATACAAGCGATGTATTTTCACCGTCAACTAACTTTGAATACCTAATTTAGTCATCAAAAATTACTTAAATATTAAAATAAATTACATTAATGTTACAAAAGCCATACATATTATGAATGCATATGTTAGACATAGTTCCAATGGGAACTTTCATTAATTTAAAGTATTGTACTTAAATTAATATTTCTATCACAATGATTTGCACAAAACATTCTATAATGGTAATTAACTATCTTCGCAGTATTTCAAGTTTAAATCGGACTGATAGATCATCTAGGTTTGATATTGCCAGTGTCGATGGTTAATCAGCTATAAAGTATAAAGCCAAAACGGTCCTTTGTTTTACTGCCGCTGATTTGACTATAAGCAGTTGAACAGCGTTGGTTGATCTTATAGTTAATTATTCAGATTGTACCTTAATAATTTATCCTTAAAACCCAGGAATTTGATTTTTTTAAATTACTTACACTACAGCTTGCTTAAAGAAATCGTAAGCGCTAGCTTTATTCTTCTTGTACTTTTCTTCAAAATACCAAGCAGTTTTCTGGTAAAGTTCTTCAAGCTGTTGATCTGATTCATACTTCAATAACTCTGCTACATGTCTTAAAATAGAATTTACAGCTTTTGCCTTTGCAAACCGTTCTGTGCACTTTTCTACATCTTCGGTACTAACACGACGTTTAGACAAATCAATATAACCTTTGTCTTTATCCACTCTTATAACAACAACAGGTTCGGTTTTACCAACACGTATTAATTTATTGATAGAGCGGATACGTCTTCGAGACAGTTCCGAAAGTAGGATCATCCCTTCAATGTTATTATATTCCAACAAATGTACGTAAGCTCCCATTTCGGCAATTGATCTTACATTAACCATCACTACATCTTCCACTTCGGGGTATTTTTCTTTGTAAAACCGACAAGCCAACGGCATATTGAAGCCTTTTTATTGTGCGTGTGCAACCACAGAACATAAACCTGTGTGCAACTTGCTCTGCTAGTTTTATTTGAGGTTAATTAACTGATGGTAAAAGAGAAAGTGGATCGACAACCGTTGCTGTGAACTGTAGTTGATCATACAAAACATACACGACTAGCCCTCACCCCTGTGGTTGATCACAGATTATATACGTAGTTGATCTTTGATCCTCTACGAGTATGGGGCGCCAAGTGTAAAGTGAAAATTTGCTGTGCATTTTACGGTATTTAAGGCAATTTGTCCCAATATTTATTATACATATATACACACATTTAGCTAAACGCTTTTTATTTTAATAAATCATTCTAGATTTAAATAAATTCTCAAACATTTGGTTTAAATATTCCAATATTTAATAAAGCATTAGTTACCGTGCATTATAACAAAACACCTGCGGTGTCTGGATCCAATGTTGTCAAATGTACGTTCCATTAAAATGGTTCCTGAGGACAGAGAAAGCATTGTCCAACATTTTGGTATTAAGATTTTCGACTCAGAATTTTATGACCAACATCGGCACGTATAGTTCTTTCACCAATTTATACACACCCTGTATATCATATTCCTGCTTTTACAGTATACATTTGGCAACGCTGCGATGGCGATGTTCAGTGTATGTTGACACATTATTGATACGTCTTTACAGTCTTTACGATTGTTAATAACTGTATAATTTATTAGGAGTATTTTATTTAATAACAGCAACTACAAGTTACATATAGTGATTGTAAGTTATTGTTTACGGATATTAAAAAGCATGTTAAGTGAAACTACTAACGTATAAATGTTTATCTAGTTTCATTGTGGTGCCAAGGCCATTATTTGTTTGGTCAGTCGTGCAATGCGTGTGACTTCTTCTCATTGGGCATTTCTAGACGCGGTACATAGCAGCTAAGATGTCCAGTGAAGGTGAAAATACGAAAGGTCTTTCAACTGAGGTAAAATTGTTATTTATTTCTCTTTCTGTACGTTCATTTAAAATTAGCGAAAGTTTGAATGTATTTGTAGAATTTTTGTAAACCGTATTTCACATGTTTATTGCCAAGCTTGTTTGTTGCAAGTGGGATTCAATATGGCTGAATGATAGTTGTTACTTGAAATGGCGGGAAACCAATTTGTAAAGAAATTTGCATGTACCTTTGATTTAAAAATTTATAATAAATTATGATCGAACAAATATGTAAACATATTTTAAGTAATTAACACTATTAACAGGTCACGAAAACTTCAGATGACAATATCGATGATAACACTTCTGAAGATTCCCAGAATAAAGAGGATAAAACGGAAAATAATGAGGAAAAGAGTAGTGAAAAGAACGATGCTGACCCAAAGTTGTCGGATAAACCCCAGGAAGCTGTGGAAAACAAAGATAAAAGAGAAAGTGATGTAAAAAAAGAACTGAAATCTGAAAATTCTGATGAATCCAAGAACAAAGATGGAAAGGAAAAGAGTGAAAACAATGAAAGTAAAACTGATAATGATACAGAAGAGGGAGAAGACAGCAATAAAGAAGACGATGACAGCAAAAAGGATAAGAAAGAGGTACCGTTATTGGATCAACCATTAGAACAGTCGGGTACTCGAGAACGTAAAAAAGTTCAGCGCTTTAATGAAGAGTTTGTTGGTTCAGAGGCTAAAGAGGTATTTAACTGCTTAAAAATATTTGTGAGTTATTAGTATTATGAAAGGTTTTGGCTTGGTATCATTAAACTACAGTAAATAATTTCACTTGTGTATGGTTTTTGTCGCACTATACTAATCTTACCTGCATGCATTATCACAAGCAAAAAAATGGAGTGCTTTTGAAAGCTTATTGAGAGTGATATCTAATGCAACTAGTTGAAATCCTACTCTGGATTTTTGAGCGTAGCCCTGTACTTGGAAAACTTTTTCTTTTAGTTCAGTGTAGTGTGGTACCACAACACTGGAAAATGGCTAATTAAAAAACTTCAGGGATCTTACTTTACTTAATCTCGAGTATTTTTACCTTTCAGTGTAAGGCTTAGTTGACTTTGGGATATAGCTTCTTCTGTGTTCTTTTCTATATTCCTCTCCATTTCCTGACCTACTTACTTACACAATTTTTTTAACTTTGTGAACTGATAGAGAGCTTGCAGTGAACTACAAATGTTTATTAATAATCTCCTAAATTCTACTCCAGGAGTTTTTAAAAAATTTAATATTGATCAAAAATTTTATACCATTTAAAAATTAATAGTCCAATGTGGTTAGGTGGGAAATAGAAATAAAGTAAAAAAGTAAATTTAAATTGTTGTTTACCAGCTTCTATACTAAGTATATGAATAACATTTGTAGTAAAAATTATGCAAATTTTTTAGTTAATTAATATCAGTAAAAAAGATTTTAAATTGTGGCTTGAGCTTTAATCATATGCTTATCAAAAACTAACGTAGATATCAAAAAATTTTGTTCGCTCTTTTTTGTAGAGCAGAAAATATCCGATCATGCGAGATTAGAAAGTATATATTTTTTTTAATTTAATAGTTTGGGCTGTAGAAATATATCAAAAGTGCCTTTCGAAGTGTTTAAGTGTCACAAACTATTAAAAGATAAAAATAAAAAAAATCCATTTTCCAGTTAAAAAAATGTTTTTGTTAAACAATTGTTAATTAAAAAACAGTAAATTTAAACATTGAATAATTTTTACAACTTTTATTATATGACTTAGTTTATAAAAATATAGAAAATTTTGTGTTCTAGAAAAATTAAATAAAATTTGTTAAGAACAAATTGTTTTAATACTTCTTTTTTTTGCAATGATTTGGGGTGACGTGTATTACAAAAAAAAATTCAAGCAGAAAATGGAATTTTTTGTTATTTAATATTTTTTAATAGTTGGTGGCACTTAACAAATAGATTTTTAAAGAGGATAAAGGAAGCTACAAATTGTAAAAAAATATAATTTTTCGATAATTATTTAATGAATAATGGAGTTTTTAAGATGACAAAAACATTCAACCCTTTTTTTAGTTTTTACAAAAACGTTTAAAAGTTAATGAATAAATTCGTTCAAAGGTGTTTAACGTTTCTTTATAATCTGTAGATAATAGCAATTTTTTTTCTTTACACAAATTTAGCTATTTTTACCTAATTATTAAGGGTGCAGAGGAGCCGATCCTGTAGTCACGCGAACGGAGCGTTCCAAAGGCACTATTAATAAATTTCTACAGCCCAAACTATTAAATTTAGAAATATACTTAATAATCTCGCATGATTAGAAATTTTTTGCTCTACAGAAAAGGTTGAACAAAACTTTTGGATATATATCTTGGTTTTCAATAGGAATATGATTAAAACTCGAGTCACAATTTAAAATCTTTTTACTGACAAATTTCTCTATCATAATTTTTACCACAAACCTTATTCATATACAGGTTGTTTCAAATTGTGTGTTAACTATGGGGATCTTGCTTATTTGAAGAGATATGAGGATGGTTAAATTAGAGAAAAGTAGTGGAATTTTATGCCCACTAATAATCTAAAAAAAAACTGAAATTTTGAATTTTTTATTTTCAGCTATAACTCATTTGTCATTTATATTACATATTTCTAGTTAATGCATTATTAGGACACTTTTTCATGCTGAATAAAATAAATTTTTGATCAGATTTGGTATAACTGTTACCAGTACTCATTTTAAACTGTCAACTTTTTTTTTCTTATGGTCGGCATTTTAAATTTTTCCATATTTGAATAGAGTTTTTAATTCTGATTTCAACGATGTGTCACACTTTGCATTTTGTTTAAGCTTTGAGCATTTTATTGCAGAAAATAAAAATTTCATAAGAGTGCCATAGAAAGACCACGTCATTTAATTTATTTTGAAGAATTGTAGTAGGCCATGAACTGATGGAAGTAAAACAAAACACTAATTTTATTTACTTTGACGTTTAGATGCATTAGGTATGCGAAAATTTCAGGAAACTTTGTTATGAGCGTAGGCAGCAGGTTACATTATTTTTTACAAACACAAATGAACTAACCACACTGGACTATTTTCATGTTTTTGAAAGAACACCTGTGGACAAGATTAACGCACCATGATAATAAATAACGAAAGTCCTCTTGGAAATTTTTATTACGTAGTAAATTAATTAGTTATGCTATAGAAAATTAAAAATTCTAAAGCAATTGTTTAAGAGTTTAGAAACTATAGGGGAAAAATTAAAATGAGAATTAAACTAAATCAAAATTAATGTTAAGCAAATGTAAAAAACATGAAAAAACTGTTTCAAGATGAAATCAACAGTGTGTGTTGCTTCCCTGACCCAAATCACCACCTCCATTCGTCTGGGCATATTTCTAATCAAATTATGGATGTGTTCTTGCGATATATTCTCTAAGAGCAGGTGTATGACATCTAACTAATCCATTAAGTGGATCCCAAAGGTGCTTGATAGGATTCATGTCTGGGCTTTTGGGTGACCAGTTCGTAACCGGAATATTCACTTCATTGAGATGGTCGAGTACCTCTTGAGCAACATGAGCGTGAGCATTAAATCAGATTCTTTCCCCAGAAAATTACTGAGCCACCACTAAATGGAATTCTTGCACTATCAAACCTCTCTTCTGGTATACAAACTTGCCCATGTCCATCGGGTGATTTTATGCTAGCTCTAGTTTCCTTCAGAAACAGAACTCCTTTCCAGTCATCTACAGACCAATTACCATGATCCCTGGCAAAAGCAATCTGAAAACACTGTGTTCTCTGGTGAGCATGAGTGCAGTTGCTGCTGGTTTTCTGCTTTAGTTAACCTTCTTCTGACCTTTTAAGCAGAAAGTGACACATTTTGAACTAGGGGCGGTTCTGTTTTTTAAAACAAATTGCCGGAGAAAATGCTCGTCTCTTTGGTTAGTCGACTCCTTACATTCTTGTCCTCGTCTTCGAGAATAAGACCCGGTTTAATTATATCGTTTAACCACGCGGCTTATTGTTGAATGGTTTCTTCCCAACAAGTTAGCCACAAATTGCTTGAGTATGTCCCGCTTCTAATAAAATTAATGTACGCATTACTTCACGTTCAGTTTTTTTTGGCGTGATTTATGTTTTCAGTTCAGATACGTGGATTGAATATTCTGATCACTTAATCAACTTTAACAAAAACATTGAATTGATGCACTTTATGTTATACGATTTTAACGCAGTTATTAATAGCAGTGACACATTTAGGCATAAACCCACTAGGCTTCATGTACAGTTCCCAATGTTTAGGGACTCCAAAAATAATGTTTTAATCTTATGTCAAAAGTAATAAGATAATAACAAATAATAATATTTCAAGAAGAAATTTTTAGAGTAAACAAAAAATTAAAATTTGAGTTCTAGCTTTACTTCCGTGAAGTTCATATTGAGTATGAATAAATACTTTAATACTTCAAAAATATTTATCTATTAACCTTATACATATTTCAACATGTTTACATATCAAAGGTAATTGTAAAAAGTAAACAGTTGGTGTTGCTATAAGTACAGTAGAACTTTGTGATTTTATCTTGGTTATGTATGCAGATGACTTGATTTCATATTGCAAAATGTACAAGAGAGATAAATTTAAGACATGAATTTGCTCTTAACGGTGCAATTTATACAGTAATGGTTATAATACTGAACTTATTGATACATTAATTAAAGAAACCGATTATAAATTAGCATTTCAAAAAATTTATCTAAATTTATCTTCATCCGATACAATTAAATATGCTTCGATTCCAATTTTGACATCAGAAAAAATTGCTAAATTTATAAATAAGACAAATGAAATATATAAATAAGTTTTAAAAAACGACTATACATTGAACATACAAACATCTTAAACACTTTGTTTAATGCAACAAATAATGCATTTACAAATTAAGTTGCTTCCATTGTAATTCGCTTTATCCTAGGCCAGATAATCAGAAATTTTGAAATTAGGTACAATGAACACGTAGGTTGCTGCAAATATAGACACCTACATACATCCAATTATGCTAAACACTTATTAGAACATAATAATTTAGTGACATCTAAGGTGCCTGGACACTTTGTCGAATGTGCCCACAATGTCGAATGCTCGCAAGGGACACTTCGCCGAAAGTGTCCACAACGCCGAAAAGTATTTGGTAGTGTTCACAAGTCCCGATGGTGCTCGAATAGCATGTTGTTTGTGTAAACCGTCTATAATGTAGAGCTCTGATTAATGCCTAATGAACACTTTGCGGAATGTGCCCACAACGTCGAATGCTTGCAAGGGACACTTTGCCGAACGTGTCCACAACGCCGAATGCTTGCAAGGGACACTTTGTCGAATGTGCCCACAACGCCGAATGCTTGCAAGGGACACTTTGTCAAATGTGCCAACAACGCCGAATTCTCATAAGGGACACTTTGCCGAACGTGCCCACAATGCTGAATGCTTGCAAGGGACACTTTGTCGAATGTGCCCACAATGTCGAATTCTCGCAAGGGACACTTTGTCGAACGTGTCCACAACGCCGAATGCTTGCAAGAGACACTTTGTCGAATGTGTCCACAACATCGAATGCTCGTAAGGGACACTTTGTCAAACGTGCCCACAACGCCGAATGCTTGCAAGGGACACTTTGTCGAATGTGCCCACAACGTCGAATGCTCTTATTGGATGCCGAAAATTATCAACAATGCCAATGGCTGATGAGTAGCGATGGGTGGACGAAAATTCTTATGACAATTTGAAATTGTATAGTAATAAAATAATTATATACAGGGTGATTGTTTTTTAAACGATCTACCCAAAATATCTAGCACCTCCTATAAACTGTTTAGTCTTTCTGATACTGTTTTTACAATGCTGCGAAATAATTCGAAAAATTCGACTTTTCTTTAAGGTCATAACTTTTACCAACCTCAGTGGCGTAATGTCACACCCACGAAATCCCTTGTTGCGGGGGAGCAAGACTTCAGGGAGTCCGGATATGCGTTTATTTTTAAATTTGTGTTTATACAAATTTGCAATTTCTATATACCTAATGTAAGTGGTAGGTACTATTTTATAGTCGTGAAGATAAAATTAGCCTGACTAAACACTTTCGTGTTATTATTTGTCCCTACTTATGCATCAATAAATCACTCGCTCCATGATTTCTTTGTGCTTGATTTGTGCCTGACACGTGGGCTTTATAAATGTTTATGTTATAGGTTTATACGAAAAGAGTTCGAATGTAACTTAAGAAGTTTAGTTGAAGAACAAAGAGAATTAACTGATGAGTTTTTTAAGAATTGTTGTTGCTGCAACACTGATATTAAATTAAAAACACTTAACTCTACACGATGGTCCTCTCGGACATAAACCATGACAGCTGTTAAATTGCGATTTAAAAATATTATTGCTGTTCTTAATAAAATTATATTAATAACTTCTGAAAAAAAAAAGATAAGCGTGTTGAAGCCAAAATAATACTATCTAGCGTAGACAATTTTAATTTTGTGTTTATTTGTATTATTTTAGATTTAATTTTAGGAGAAATTGGCATAGCTTCAAAATTGTTACAAAGTCAGAATATAGATTTATTCGAAGCTATAAATTTCATTAAGATACCATTAGAATCGTTAAAGGACCATAGAAATAGATATGAAGATATTCGGTTCGAAGCAATTCATATGGCTGAACAATGGAACATAAAGCCAGATCTATCTTTGTTATTAATTGAACACCATGTCTAGCTCCACGTTAACGCGGAGCATTAAAATATGTTTAGATCCACGCGAAATGTCATCTGCACGGTCTGTCTGTTTGAAGGTTATATTACATGTTTTAGCAACTTCCTGCAACTTCGTAGTGGCTCAGATGGACATGCCCAAACTTTTTTCTTTATTTTTTTATACTGTTTTTTAAGCAATGGTGTTGGTCTTTACTGTATGCCCGAGGTTATGGTTATGAGCAGTTATATTTTTAAAGAAAAAATATGAAAACAAAGTTGAATTCACTCACTGATAAATTAGTGCGCAGGATTGTGTCGTCATCGCGTGGATCCAAAAATATTTTAATGCTCTACGTTAACGTGGAGCTAGACGCGGCGTTAATTGAATCCATTTTATCAGCCAACTCGAGGTCGATAAAATAGATCTAGAATACTTGATAAAACATTTTGCTAATACTAGATCTAGAAGAAGGGACTTTCTTTAAATAACCAATAGTGATGTAAAATGACGGTCGTTTACACATTGTGACATCTGATCGTCATTTTCAATTTTTGCAACTTTTATGTAAATTCCAATGATGGCAGTGAATGCAGGGGTAAATGTTGAAACACTTAAAACCACTTTATCCTTACTGTTTTGTTAAATGTTCCTTGTATATTTTTACTAAACCTGGACACATCACATGTTTTACCATCTTTGTCGCATACTATGCTACTTTTTACGGCAAAACTTGCACTAATATATCGTTAGTTTTTTGAACAATTTTTTTTTTGAACTGTGAATAAAATATCGAAATCAATGCTTTTCTTTCTTTTAATTTTGTTAATGTTTTCTACATAATTTACAACTCATGTTACATTAAAGTTATTATTGTTAGCCATTCACATCCCGGTGTCGGGCAAAGGCCTCCCCCATCTGTTTCCATTTGGTTTCGTTTCTCGTCCCTAACAACCATGACTGCCCTGCTGCTTCTACTATTTCTGCTTCCCATCTCTGGTGTGGTCTCCCTCTTTTTCTTTGCCCGGCCCTTGGCTTCCATTTTGTCGTTCTCAGGGCCCAGCGCGTTTTGGGCAGTCGACCTACTTGTCCTGCCCAATTCCATTTTAAATGTTTGCATACTTCCACAATATCTTTTGTTCCCATTCTTCTTCTTATATCTTTAATTCTCACTTTGTCACTTAACTTGATATTTAACATGGATCTTTCCATTTTTGATTGCGTAACACTTAGTTTCTGACATAGTTTCTTATTTAAAGACCATGTTTGAGCACCATAAGTCATGGTCGGGATTACACACTTGTTAAATACACTTCTTTTTAGATTTATGGAAATATCACTATTTTTTAAAATATGTTTTAGGGACCAAAAGCACTTCCAACCCATGTCGATTCTTCTATAAATTTCCCGCACGGTTCTGCTCCCAAAAGAAATTGCTTGCCCCAAGTATAAAATTTCTTGAACATATTTTACAGTTTCATCTCCCAGTACTAAATCGTTTGATAGTCTGTTGGACATTAAGTTAGTTTTTTCGAAATTTATTTTTAGACCTGTCTTGCTGCTTTCTTCACTCAGTTCCTTTAGCATTAACTTTAGTGTCGCACTGCTTTCAGCTAACAGGATCACGTCGTCGGCAAATCTCAGGTTTGAAAACTTTTTACCATTTATATCGATACCGTATTTCTCCCATTTTAAGTTGCGGAAAATGTCTTCTAGAGTGGCTGTGAATAGGTTAGGAGACAGAGGATCGCCTTGCTTTACTCCCCTTTCAATACTAAAGTACTCTCCATCTCTTTCTAGTCTTATTTTTGCTTTCCCTTCTTTATGTAATTCTTCGATGATTCTGACATACTTTGTTGGAACCCCCTGTTTTATTAAGGCCTGGATCATAGCCCCATGTTCTAAGCTGTCGAAGGCTGTGGAGTAATCCACGAATGCTAGATGGATAGGTTTGTTATATTCTTGACATTTTTCCATTATTTGAGTGATTGCCTGCAGGTTGTCCATTGTTGAGTACCCACTTCTAAATCCTGCCTGCTCTGGTGGTTGGTTTCCATTCAAAATGTTAATTATTCTTCCTTTAATAATAGTTGCAAATACTTTGTACAAGGTTGGTATAAGGCTAATTGGTCTGTAATTTTTTATCACTTCTTTGCTACCTTTCTTATGCAATAATATTATGGTGGTAGATTTCCATTGCTCTGGTATTTCCTCTTCCTGTATTATTTTATTAAAAAGGTCTTTTAGTACCTCTATAGCTTCCTCGGGTAGCAGTTTTAATTGTTCGTTCGTTAGTCTGTCTTCTCCTGGTGCTTTGTCTTTCTTTAGCGTACTTATGGTTTTCTTTATTTCTTCTACTTCTATTTCCTGCCAGGCATTTGTTTCATTTATTTCGTTTGTTTCACTGATCCTGGGAGCCTCTGTATTTCCGCTGCTGCTAAATATTTCTTTGTAGTATTCTGTTGCAACTTGGATTATCCCTTTTCTTGTTCTTTCCTCTTCCCCTTTCTTGTTTATTAACTTGCTGATCCATTGCTTCCCTTTGCTGAACTCCTTCCTCAGTTTCCTTGTTGAGCCCGTTTCCTCCATTATCTCTTCTATTTTTCCTTTCTCATAACGTCTTATATCTTTGCGGATTTCTCTCTTTGTAAGTTTGTCGAGTTCTGCGTATTCTACCCTGGATCTGATACCCTTCCCTTTTTTCATTTCTTCTCTCTTTTTTATTAATTGTTTCGTTTTTTCCGTCAGTTTCCCAGCTTTCGGGTTTGCCTTTTCTTTGGATTCTGTTTGTGTATTTCTTATTATTCTCTCTAGCTCATCGTACAGATTCTGTACATTCTGTTCTGTGATTCTTGACTTTTCTATAGCTTTAACTTTTTCTGATATTCCTATCCGAAATTTTTCATTATTATTATGTTTTTCTTTGTTGTTATTGTTGCTCTCACCATCCTGTGATCTGTGCTTAGTTCGAATTGGTTTATTACTCCTGTTTTAGTTACAAGGTTTCTGTCTGATACTAAGATGAAGTCGATTTCATTACGGTACGTTCCATTCGGTGCTTTCCAAGTCCATTTTCTTCCATTTCTTGCCTTAAAGAATGTGTTTGTAATAAATAGTCTGTTCCTTATTGCAAAGCTTATTAGCTCTCTTCCTCTATCATTTCTTTGACCATAACAGAACCGTCCTGTGATGTCGCCATCTTCTTCTGCATGCTGCCCTATTTTGCTGTTAAAATCACCCATCACTATGATTCTTTTCGTTTGACTTCGTGCTTTCTCTAACGCTTCTTCTACTTTGTCGTAAAAATTCTGTACGTCTTCTTCAGATCCAGCCTCTGTAGGTGCGTAAACTTGTATTATTATCAGTTTCTCTTGTTCATTTAATTTCATTGTTAACGTTGCTATCCTGTCCGAGTATCCTTTTACCTCTTCTACTAATTTTATTATGTTTTTATTTATATAGAAGCCGACTCCATTTCGTCCTCGTATTTCACCCTTGGAATATAATATGTTTCCGTTCCTTCTTTGTATTGTGCTGTCACCCATTCTTCTTGATTCTGCAATCCCTATTATATCCCAGGAAATCTTTTGTGTTGCTTGTTCAAATTCTATTAAACTCTCCTCGGTTCTTAATGTTCTAACGTTAATGGTGCATATTTTTAGCTTCTGTATTTTTGTTTCATTCTTACCATGCTTGGCTGCTAATTGTGTGGCTGTGGTTGTAGTTGCAGTTGCGGGGGGGTGTCGGTCTTGCACTTCCCTGGTGACCGGCCTGCTGGGAAGTGTTTGGTAGTTTTCCTCGTTTGTCTTTTCTCGTATCCTTTGGCATCGCGTGTGTCATCTTCTTTGTCTGGCTGAGTGAGTTTCTTCTTTTTAGCCTTGTGTTTCCTTGGGGTTGTCCTTTTTTGGATAAAGTTTCCTCTTTTCTTCGTTCTATATGTACCACTTATCATTAACTTGTAGTTTCTGGTAGCCGATTTTTGTTTGTACTCCTTTCTCCTTTTGCTCTCTGGCGATTTTTCTTATCTCTGCCTGTATTTTTTGCTCGGTTTTGGTCAGGTCGTTTTCCACATATATTCTTTTCCCTTTTAATTTGTTTTTGTTTCTCATGATCCCCATTTTGTCTTCCCAATCCTTGAATTCTACTACTATTTTTTGGCGTTGATCTTTACCAATTTTATATGCTGCTCTGATGTTTGCGCTTACTTCCATTTCTTTGTGAAGGAATCCTTTATTCCTTCTTCTATTTTTTCTGTTATATCTACGCCGCTAATCACTATCTTGTGCTTCTTCTTTCTTCTCTCTTCAATTTCCAGTTTTTTTTCCAGATCGTATATTCTTCTGTTCGTATCAAATTTCTCTACCTCCCATTTTTCTTCTTTAATTTTTATTTCCTCTCTTAGTTGTTTGATTTCCCCATTAGTTTTTGACATTTCCGATTCGATCCTTGCCATCATCTCCAACATTTTATTTTGGAATTCTTTAGTTTCATCATCTGAAGTTCGAGTTTTGCGTTTTAGTGGTTTCGATGGAGATTTCCCATGCTTGTTTTTCGGAGAAAAAACATCGCTATCACTTGTGTCATCATCCTGATTTTGAAACGGCTTCTTATAAACGTACTTTTCCATTTTCCTTTAAGGTACGGATTTTTGGTTAGTATTGGCAACGTTGCACCTTCACTTGTTGCTCTTATCTTATCAGTCTCGACGCCAACCTAACCTTTAATCTCCTTCTAATAGCTACCCTCTCGCCTTTAAACGGTGGCGTTTGATACAGACCTTTACTTTGATCTCTGAGTTGTTCTCACAGAATTTTTCACTTTTTTAGCTTCATAAACCTTTATTTTACACAGACACGAAATTTCAGCACCTGGCTACTACACAACATATCACATTAAAGTACATTTCTTTAAATACAATGAATGTTTATTTTTTGATTATTTTTAGATTTTTCAAAATTTAATAACTCCTAAAATATAGGTCGAATCGAAAAATCTCAGAGAAACTTTTTGTTCAGTTTTTATGGTAGAATACCGTCCCGCAGTCCGTTTCTTGTTATTTGGAGTAGATGATAGGTGAAAATTTTGATATCACGCTTTCTACATAATTGTTTCCATTTCAAGAAATTGGAATAAAATAAAAGACCATACTTTTAAAATGGCAAGCGAAAATTTGGGATGGGGAGCGTAACGCCATTCTATAAAAAAAGTATCAAAAAAATGGGACTTAGTTTTATCAAGAATACATTTTTTAGATTGGTGTGGTTTAGGAGATAATGAGTTGTAGAAACTAAAACATCGGAAATAATGAAATTTTGGAACGGCTCCAAACTTCGTAAACAGACTTTAAAAATAATTTTAGGATGATTAGAGCTAGGATAATTAGGCAAAAGCTGCCGATCCTTGCGTGTCCATTACGCCGATTATTTCGCAAAGGACACATTGCCGACCCTCACCAAAACGTCGAAATGAAACTATGATCAAAACGCCAACCATGTCCAAAATGCCGCACCCGTAAGGGACACTTTGCCGACCCTGACCAAAACGCCGACAGAATGAGTCCACCCTCCGATTTATGAAAGATATTTTAGAATCGCCCTGTAAGTTTACATCCGAATTTCGGATTTTTTATGTTAATCCGGGTTTTTTCTATGCTGACGGTATAAATTTTATTTTTGCATATTCGCATATCGGTTAAAACTGTGACCTTTTACAATTTCAATTTTATTGTAATTTACAATAACATCTCTAAACAGTATTGAGAATCGACGACAGCTATAATGTGTTGATTTTATATAATAGGAATAATTCCTATAACTTGAGCCTCTCAAAAAGGACTGCAGACATATTCATTTGTGTCATTAGTGCATACTTTAATAGCTAAAATTCTTACCAATAAGATTTAATTAAACCAAAAATTATTACGTTGTACAATTTAATTAAAGTAAAACATTAATGTTAATATTTAATGTTACCAACAAATAATAAAAGTAGTCTAAAGTATGTAACTTATTTTTGGAGCAGATATTCGGCCATTTGATATATTTATGTGGTAAGATGAAAGAAATGCAGGACGTCCATTTTATGGATTATATCATTTTTTATATTTTGAAGGCAACTTTGCATTTTAAAACCACGTCTACAAAGCGGCATTAGGAAGGCTTGAAACCACTGGCATATTTACAACTAGAAACTTCTGCTAGTTTTACTGGGAAAATACATTTTTTCAAAAAGCTTTTACTCCTAATGTGCAGGCAGACGAAAGATTAGAGCGGTTATTGCTTAATTGCCATTTACTTATCCTTTAAACCGCCGACACTAGGTTTGGGTGAACAAATTAATAACTCTGCAAAATTTGCATTTCATTTATTGATGCCGACAAAGGAGTGAATCCTAAAAGATTACAGTCGCCGGCCTGTTAACAATGGCCCAAAGCTATCGACAAGTTCATTCCCACGTCCACCCACTACCAAATAAACGAATTAAATAATATTTTCTTTTCTTTAATAAAACCAAATTTGTAGGCATGGATTGCAGCTACCTATGCTCACATGTACGAAATTTAAATATTGAATTTATCCGAATACCAGAGTGTTGTTTAAAATTTGAATAATATAAATGTCTATTACTAAAAATTTGATCTTAATCATTTATTTTACTAGAATTCGCGTATGCAATTCACCCGCACGGTCATTTGTGTCTCATACTGTACACAGTGTAAATCACAGACAGTGGATAAAAGCTCTAATTTGATGAGTTATATACAGATTGCTTTAGTTGTATATAAATAAATTTTAACAAATTAGGGAGGAAAGGGGAACGTTAATTTCTCTTTAAAAATTAAGTTCTAAACCTTATTGTATTATTACTTACCTTAAACAGAAATTTTTTATCGTCCTCCGTTTGTTAAAGACGAAGACATGAATTTTCGGTATTCAAAAATTCGTATTAGGCGTCACAAAGAAAATATTGGAATGGGACACGAAAAAATTGTAGCCCATCCATTTATAAGAGTAGAAAGTTTCAAAAACATTGTGTGGCCGGTTTTTGAATGCATAATAGCTTTTTGACAATGCCCAAAAAACCTAGAAAGCTTTTTGTTTGCATTTTTTACAGGGTTGGCAAAGTTGTGACTTTTTTAAAATAGTCAAAAAAGTCGTTTTTTTAAATTAATTTAGATTTTTCTGAATTAATTCGCAGCATTGTAAAAACAGTATCAGAAAGACTAAACAGTTTATAGGAGGTACTAGATAGTATGGGTAGATCGTTTAAAAAACAATCACCCTCTATGTAATTATTTTATTACTATACAATTGAAAATTGTTATAAGAGTTTTCATCCACCCATCGCTACTCATCAGCCATCGGCGTTGTTGACATTTTCGGCGTCTAATAAGAGCATTCGACAAAGTGTCCCTTGCAAGCATTTGGCATTGTGGGCACGTTCGACAAAGTGTCCCTTACGTGCATTCGACGTTGTGGACACATTCGAAAAAGTGTCCCTTGCAAGCATTCGGCGTTGCGGACACGTTGGACAAAGTGTCTCTTGCGAGAATTCAACGTTGTGGGCACATTCGACAAAGTGTCCCTTGCAAGCATTCGGCGTTGTGGACATGTTCTACAAAGTGTCCCTTACGAGCATTCGACGTTGTGGACACATTCGAAAAAGTGTCCCTTGCAAGCATTCGTTGTGGACACGTTGGACAAAGTGTCTCTTGCGAGAATTCGACGTTGTGGGCACATTCCACAAAGTGTCCCTTGCAAGCATATCTTGTAGTTATATTTTTATAATCTTCATGGAGAGAAGTATGGTAGATCCCAATGACTCAATTATGATTTATTGTGTATTCAAGCACACATTTAATAAGAAGAGCCCAAATGTGCATAAATAACAACAGTGAACACTTTGAGCATTTACATTAGTTTAATAACAATTACTTTTTTGTCTGGCAAGTTATGTATCTGCAAATAAAATATGTTTGTTTCTTCCTAACGATTAGATGGCCAGCTTTTTGCTGTTGTGACCAATTCATAACCAAAATTACAGTGACATTCTGAAAAATATGCAATGTGTACAACAGTATAACCGAAGTCATTTCTTTTCAGCTATAAACAAATCATGCTTAACATTAGTTTTGTTACTTTTTCACTATTTTTTTCTGATGAATTTTTGTTGGCATCATGTAATGTTTATTAAAAAGTAAACACAATTACTAACAACTTTTATTTTTATTGTAGGGAAAAACAGAGATTCCTTCTGGTGCAGGAATTCAATTGGGTGAAATTCCTCGAATTGATGCTTCAATATCTCGCTTTAAAAATGATGACCTCAAATTATTACATCGCCTTTTATATAAAATTCCAGGAAAGACAACATTAATAAAGAAAAATATCAAAAAATTTAATGGATTTGATTTTAAGAAAGATTCTGAAGAATACAGCAGAAAAATAGAATCAGCAAAGAAGTTTGAATTGAAGCAACTTAAAAGTATTTGTGAAATGTTGGACTTGGAGAAGAAAGGTGTAAAAGAAGAAATTGTGCAGCGAGTTGTTGATTTTCTTATAGATCCAAAAGATTCAGGAAAACCAGTAGGCGGAGGAAGACCAAAACGAACCGCTGCTGTACGTGCCAACAACAGAGGTAAGACATTTTTTTTAAATTTAATTTAAAAAAATCTTGGTATTGTAAAATTTATATTGTAGTACTGTAAGTACATCGAAATTTAAATTGTATATAGTATTTCTAAAGTACATTTTTTTACTGCATTAACAAATTAAGCTTTGATTTACTTTTGCTTAAAAAAGTGAGCAGATAAAAGATGCCTTGTTTACAGGTTATTCGTCACACGATGATTCATATTCAAGTGACGAACGACGTGCATCTCGAGGTGGCCGTGGTAAAGGTAAAAGGACTAATCTAAAAGATGACAGCACAAGTGAAAGTGATGAAGAATTTCATCCATCAGATGCAAGTGAAAGCAGGCCACGAGTTGTTAAGCGGAAGAGGGTAGGACGTAAAAGGGCAGCAGAATCTGATGAAGAGGATGATGATGATGCAAGTGAAGTGGATAGCCGTACTTCTGAAGACAGTGACGTAAGTTCTTTTGATTTTTTTGGCATATTTAAGTCGATTTTAAATTTAATTACAAATTTGTCATGATTGAGTGTAGAACTATTGCCGCAAAGAAAAGTTTTATTCCAAAAAGCTACATATTAAACGAGGCGCTCTTCCACTTGCTTAACTTTCTGACTGCAGTATGCACCGCTGACCTTTCATTCGTTGCTCGCTGCACAGCCTGCCTCTCAGTCATGAAACTATTGGAAGTTTCCAGGGATTTACCGAATAGTGATCTTGGTCACATAACAAATAAGAGGAAATTTTATGATACAAAAATATTTTTGAAATTTATATTGTCAGATTAAAGCTTTTTAAGATACATAAAATTGCAGGTTTTGAAAGACAATTGGTTAAAGGCATGGGAGTATAATATTTGTCTAATGAATATATACAAAATAATGTTTTAGGACGAACCAAGGAAACGTAAGAAGAGTAGTAAAAAGGTAACTAACAATAAGGCCAAAGGCAAATCAACTTCGAGGGCAAGAGGTCGTAAACCGGCAGCTGAATCTGATAAGAAGACATCAGCGTCAAAAAAAGGTAGCCGTAAACGAGATAGAGATAGTTCGGAAGAAAGTGAAGAACATGGTGAAGATAATGCCAGTTCGTCTGAAGATGAGCCACTTATCAAAAAAGCTAAAAGCCCACAACCTCCAACAGTAAGTATTTAGGAGATTAATAATAAAACATTTTTCTGTTGATGTTGAAATATTAAACTTATATTCATTTTTTACATTTTTGTTGATTTGCGTACACTATAAGAAAATAGTGTAATCATGAAAGAAAACCAATTATTCTAAAAAAAAATTACCACAAGTATAGATTTTGGACCTTTAAGAGGATTTAGTAGTAGCGCTATCCAAAATAACACCCAATAAAAATAGCGACAGGCAAAAATGTTGCCTGTAAAAACATGTAGCCACCAAAAAAGCACCCTTCAAATTTTCAAAAGTGTAGCTGGACAAAATACCGCCTCAAAATTAACTCCATAAAAAACATTGGCGTACAAATACTTTACATTTTGATGGAAGTTTAATTTAACGTTTACACAAATGAGGCGGTTCCAACCCTGAAGCCAAGATGTTATTAGTATCTTGTTATATCATAAATAGGGGACGATAACACATTCCTGTTTACACGGCGCTATTTTTGACTGGTGAAATTATTGATGGGCACTGCACTATAGATCGGCAACATTTTTTAGGCGTACTCCAGTATTGAATACAAAGTAGTTTAAAATTTGGCTATGAGTATAAGTACATTAGATTAATGTATATACCGGGTGTTTTTGAGATTGGTGATGAAACTTAGCATAGGTAATATGTACTCAAAAGGACAAAGTTTGACACAAAGTGTGGTTATTACACCCCTATTTAATTCTGAAACGAATCAAGATAGAGAAAAAAATGTAAATAAAAGGTTTTTGGCAACTTTTGACCTACCTTTGTGCATACTTGAAAAAAATGTGTAACCAATGCTTTAAACACTGGCGCAATCGTAATTTTTTTCAAATATCAACCTAGCCATTTTTTACGCTCATTTGATAGAGAATTGTTTCTTTTTTCAATCACATAAAACTTGTATACCCTTACATAACAAAATATTTGAAAAAATCGCGAAAAAATTAATATTAGTAGACCCTGAATTCAAACAACAGCTACCAAAATTGCAGCAGTGTGCTTTGAAATTCATCTGTTATCTCAACACAAAACACTCGAAAACAATTGAAAAAACAATTAGCTAGTGCTGTCAACAATGCCTATTGGTACAAGTTTGCTATACACGGTTCTTTAAAAGTATGGAATAGTGGTTCTGGGGGCGTAAATATTGGTTTTACGATACTGTATATGAAAGTTTTTTATTACATTTGTATATACCTTTCCCTTTACCTTAAAAAAATTTTAAATAATGCCGTAAGCACTACGACGCGATTTTTTAAAAATAACATTATATCTATTTTTTGCATATTGTCGATGAAAGTGCAAAATCATTTTTTGTGTGCGGAATTTAATTATGTGTTACTACAAATCTGTAAACCCAAAAAGCAAATTTTTCAATAATATCAACTTTATTTCACTTTTAAGTGGTTTTGCACAAATATTTAGTATACAAAATCAAATGTACGAGTTTTTGCACAAAATTTCAAACTGGAAAAATATTGTATTTATTAATTAAAATCATATTGAAAAATTCATTTCAAAAATTTTAGTACTTGGAAAACTAGAATAAGTAGATATTTTTCAAAAATAAAATAAATGTCACTTCTAGAAAAACTATCTTTTTAAACTTAAATGATTGAATTTTCATAACATAGATAAATAATTCTAAATCACAGTTAACTTCTGTGCGGCAATGAGTCATAATATTGCCAGCAACTTTTGTATTTGTAAATGATCAAATTTTTCTTTTTTAATAGCTAGTCTTTGTAAAGCTTCTCTGTAGGAAAATCTTCCACACGTGGACGTCTTCGAAATGCTTGCCAGTCTTCAGTATAATTAAGTTTATATAAAATTTCCCCTTTGTAGGCAGTTAATGTCCGAAACTGTTGGGTCGCCTACTTTATACCCAGGGCGAATTGACAAGTAATAATTAACTTTTGAAAAATCTGTAAAATCGGTGTATTCAAGGTAATTAACTGTAAAAGGGTTTAGATGGCCGAGCTTCACGGCAGATTGCAATGTAATCCATTGGTAAATAAATTTCTTCGTTTTTACATCTCCTTTCTATGAGGCCATGTGCAGAGTCGACCTCCATCTGGGTGTGCCCCTTTTCGAGATAATTATGAATAACGGTTACCTTATTTTTAAGGGAAAATTTCAATATTGCATTTGCTAAAGTAATGCATTTGTTTTGGTACGCGCAATTGACACTGCAGATAATGATGGTTTTAGTATTTGGATACTTAATTATATGGTTTTCCATAAATGTATACAACATCGAAGCAAAGACTGACGACTCTAAACCTCCTTGTGTTTCATCCCAAAGGAAACAGCAGAGGTCCTTTCTTCCCATATTATACATAGTGTAGTTATGAATGCACAACTTAGTTTTAAAGTAACTTATTGGAATCTTTTTTTAAGTAATAACGAAATGTTACCGTTCTTATAGATGATTCTTTCTGCTTTTTACTTTCTAATTTATCAACAATAGTTGCAATAACAGACTGACGTGTAGCCCATGAAGTAATTTTTTTCCAAAATGTGTTAAAAATTATATTTCTTTCATTTTCGGAAAATTCCTGACAATTATGCTTCCTTTTTAAACACATCTGAGATTTGCACGGAGGTCCTAAGGATCTGGGTTCTCTGCACTTCTTATTCCATTCATACCCCTCTTTGGATTTATGTATGCCATCATATTTTTCACCTACCAGTCTCTTCCCTTTTTCTAAATCTCTTTTGCGTCTAGTATGCTTACACTTTGTTCTATTGGAATTTATTACATCTACAAGTGGTTTGTCATTTTCATCAGATAAGGCATTACCTTCATTAGAATTTTCTTCAATGTTGTGGACTTCCGTCTCCTTTGTATAAACTTTCATCATTTTGGCACCCAGATTGCACATTATGTTCATCAATGTGTATATTTTTAGGAGCAGTTAAAATATTTTCTTCGTTACCAACTTTCATGTCTTCATAAACAACGTATTCTTCGCATGTGTTACCAACTGATTTATGATTTACAGTTTCCAAAAAATATTGACTCCTATTGTCGACCTTGAGGGTCAATCGTTGACAACGATACTCTTTCGTTTAATAATTATTAAACGAAAGAGTATCGTTGTCAACGATTTGTGTTTCATTAGATGCATCATTATTTTACAATCTTTCCTCGACGCTTTTTGCAATTTCAATGAGCTCATTGTCTGAAACAATATTATGATCGTTGCTATCTAATTCTTTTTTATACAGGATGTATCAAATTGCGTGTTAACTATGGGGATCTCGCTTATTTGAAGAGATACGACGATGGTTAAATTAGAGAAAAGTTGTAGAATTTTATGCCCAATAATAATCTAAAAAGAAACTGGAGCTATCTTGCGTAGTTTCTGAATAAATTAAATTAAACTGAAATTTTGGATTTTTTGTTTTCGGCTATAACTCATTTGTCATTTATATTACATATTTCTAGTTTACGCATTATTAGGACACTTTTTCATGCTGAATCTAAATTTTTGATTAAATTTGGTATAACTGTTACCCATTGCTCATTTTCGACTGTCAACTTTGTTTTTTCTTATGGTCGGAATTTTAAATTTTTCCATATTTGAATAGAGCTTTTAATTCTGATTTCAACGATGTGTCACACTTTGCATTTTGTTTACGTTTTGAGCATTTTATTACAGAAAATAAAAATTTCATAAGACTGCCAAGGAAAGACCACGTCGTTTAATTTATTTTGATAAAATTCTAGTAGGCTATGAACTGATGGAAGTAAAACAAAACACTGCTTTTACTAACTTTGGTCTTTAGATACATTAAGTACGCGAAAATTTCAGGAAACTTTGTTTTGGGCGTAGGCAGCAGGTTAAGTTACAAACGAATGACACAGTTACTAACACACGCATTAGAGAGTTTATTTTAGACGAGCTTCTGAGCATGTTTTACAAAGGTGTAAATGTTTTGAACATTTATTTAATAATTGTTTGTATTAGTGGAGTTCTAGTGTTATCTCTTGTATTTATTTAACCTGTTATTAAAATTTGTTATGTCAGTTGCAATCATAAAAACTGCAAGTGGAATTTTCAGTAAATTGTGTATGTTAGAAAATTTATCATTTATTTGTTTTTGTGAAAGATAACATAACCTGCTGCCTACGCTCAAAACAAAGTTTACTGAAATTTTCGCGTACCTAATGTATCTAAAGACCAAAGTAAATAAAAGCAGTGTTTTGTTTTCAAATTAAATTAAATAACGTAGTCTTTTCATGGCACTCTTATGAAATTTCTATTTTTTGTAATAAAATGCTCAAAACTTAAACAAAATGCAAAGTGTGACACATCGTTGAAATCAGAATTAAAAACTATTCAAATATGAACAAATTTAAAATGCCGACCATAAGAAAAAAAAGTTGACAGTTGAAAATTAGTCATGGTAACAGTTATGCCAAATCTGATCAAAAATTTTAATTCAGCATGAAAAAGTGTCCTAATTAATAGTACGTTAACTAGAAATATGTAATATAAATGACAAATGAGTTATAGCCGAAAACAAAAAATTCAAAATTTCAGTTTAATTTATTTTATTCAGAAACTAAGCAAGATAGCTCCAGTTTCTTTTCAGGTTATTAATGGGCATATAATTCTACAACTTTTCTCTAATTTAACCATCGTCGTATGTCTTCAAATAAGCGAGATCCCTATAGTTAACACGCAATTTGATACATCCTGTATACAATAGAGATTTGAGGAAATAAACATAAACACTGCCACTTACACACACAGTAAGACATTTTTGAAGAAAACGTTTTTGGTTAGTTGTCTTATTCTTAAAACATTAGTCTGGTTTTGTTGAAATTTTATTGGACAAATAATTTTTCAAAAACTAGAACTAGTTAAAAATCGCTTTTTTGCAAACTGTTTATATAGTTGTGATTTCTGTTTTAGGATGAAGAAATTAAAAAGTATGTTAAGGAAATTTTAGATGGTGCAAACCTCGAAGAAATTACCATGAAAACGGTCTGTAAGCAAGTATATGCCCATTACCCAGATTTTGATCTTGCTCACAAAAAAGATTTCATCAAAAGCACTGTAAAATCGGTATGTATGTATTGCTTCTATATTATGTAATTCTATATTGTGCACTTCTATTTTCAAGCCTCACAAATGTCCTTTCTAATCATTCTCGTTAATAGAAGAGTAGTTCACGTCAAAACCGAAATGCATGCAGTGGCTTGTTGAATTTAGTGATTTGGGCAATTACCTATTATGCACATTACTCAACGTACTGTACTCTAAACAGAAAACAATACAAAATCGCTGTCATGTAAACAGTTCATTTGTTATTCAACGTGACTGATGAATATAATTTAATTTCTCACTAAGATTTCTGGTTAGAAGGCATCATCCGTCTGATATTTTATGAAGACTCGGCATGCAGGTTCCAGAAAGTGCACTCAAGAAGTCTCAAGTATTTGAATGGGCCAACCATTTTTAAAATGGCCATGAGATTCTTTGTGACATTCCAGGAAAGCAGGTTCAATTGTAACAAAAGTAATTTTTGTTGTTAAACTTGTTCAGGGTTCCCACTGACTGACCCTGGATAACCTGGAAGTCATGGAAAAGTCAGGGAATTAAAATTTTAACCTGGAAGTCATGGATTTTATGCAAAATTTGCCAAAAGTATTGATTTTTCTCTTGATTTGCAGTAAAAAAAAACCTGATTTACTTGCAGTAGTGTTAACACAATTTTAAAAAATTAAAAATTTTCCGATTGAATTTTTAAAACTCCCGTTTATAAAACTTTTGCTGCTGAAGGTTTTTAAAATATCATTGAGGTACTTTTCTTATCCATGTTAAATTCCAAGGAACGTAATATGGCTTATGATTAGGTGCAAGTGAGACCGCCACATAGTGTCTTTTGAATTGATAAAAAATGCATAAACTTGATTATTTTTGCGTCTCTAATTTTATTGATTTTTTTTTGTCGAAAGTCATGGGTAAGTATGATTTTTGGTCATAGATATCCTGGAAAAGTCATGGATTCTAATTCTTGATAGTTAGTGGGAACCCTGTTGTTACCGGTTTTCTCCACTACTTTAGAGACAGTAATTCAGGTATTTGCATTGGTCAATGCTTCAAAAATTTGAATAACAGCAGAAATAAATCTTGTTGCTGTTAAACCTCCTGTTCCTGTATTGTTAGGAACAGTCTCGCAGCCACTTTTAAAATGGAACGACAAATTGAATTATTTTACGGTTTCGTAGTACAATTGACATTTACATCGACCGTGTTGAATAACTAATGAACCGTTTCCATGATGACGATTGTGTACTGTTTTCTATTTACAGTAGAGTACGATCAGTAATGTTATGGGCATAACAGGACCCATAACCTTTTCGCTTCTGCATGATAACCTAAAAATTGATTTAGGCATAGGTCACGTGACTTCAGGTTTGGCGAGAAATTCAAAGAAATTAAATGAATCGGCGAAAAATCGCCTTATCTGAGAAAATATTAAAAAAGGTACTGGATAAAAGTGTTCAAAGTCCAATTCTAATGCGATTTGCAAAGTTTGGAACAAAAATGTTACTAAATTAATAATAGCATTTATTTAAAATATTTTATGATAAATCACTAAATCCCAATTTTTTCGTTGGAAAGAATTGTCAAAAATTTAAACTCTTTCCTCCAATCTTCGAACTCCTTAGCTTAGCAATCAAGTTCCAACGTGAATGATATCATTCTATTACTATCCTCTTTTGTATTTTAATGAAAGTCACAAATTGTTTGGGAATAAACTAAGTACAATCACAATACTTTTAATAATAAAGTAATATTTGTTTGCAGTAGTAGGCAAGCACAGGGTGTTTCATTTTCAATGTAGTTATATGGGTAACTTTGTTAATAGTAATGTTATGAAAACAACGTTTGCTTTTTAATGGGTCAATTTCTTAACAAGAATCAATGGTAGAAACAAAAATTTAAAATCTTGTTTTTAAGCTACAGTCAAAAAGTGAAATTTTCAACATTTTCTTGTAACTCATTTATTTCTACAGATATTAAGAAATGCTATTAAGGTTTTTATTAGATTTTTTGTGTAAATTATAGTGGCGTAGTCAGATTTTTCATATTTGCAGTTGTTTTTGAATTACAACACAAACATTCACTTCACATTATGATTGTGCTCAAAAACTTTCTATTTTTGTTTCTCCTAGGACTGGGAATATTTATCAATATATCGAAAATATCTATATTATCGACAATATTGAATAGCGATAATTTTAAAACAATTATCGATATTATTGATAATATTGATATTATATATAATATCGGTATTATCGATAATATCGATATTATTCATAATATCGATAATACCGATAATATCGGTAATAATGCCTACATAGAAAATCGTAATATAATAGTGACAGAAAACATTAAATCCAAGAAATATTGTAGTTACTAGACATACATTAAATTGATGTTTGTAATTGACGCAATTATTGCAACAACTGAAACATATCAAATCATATTGATTCGCAACTTAGATCGTCTACTCTACTTCAAACTGAAGGTTATCCCTTTCTTTTATTAAAAGGGCTATAAATAGTAAAAGCTCTGCTTACTTAAGATTAGAAGCAAAGTCAACGTCAAAGCCTAAAAATTCCCTTGCTCTATATGTAAACAATTTAGAAAAATTACGAAAGAAATAAATCGTGGTAATATTGACATTTATAATAGCATTATTATAGATAATATATCGAAATTATTGATGATGATGTTGGTATTATCGTTAGTATCATACTATTTATGCTATCGATATTATTGATGTTATCAATATTGATATTATCGATATAAATTCATTATCGATGTTCGATATTAAATTTTCATTATCGCCCAGCTCTAGTTTCTACTATTAAATTGGTCTTAAAAGATCTACCTAAAAAGACGAGAACAGGTTTTTCATAACTATAGTATTAACAAAATTACCCATATAACTATATCGAAAATGTACGTAACCTATTTAATCCCAATCTTCACATGACCTTGAGTTGACTGCCACTGTGCAGGTTCCGTTCTACTAAGACTTACTAGTGCGCAGCCGAGAAATGTCAAGATTCAGGGGAACGATTTTGGAAAAAATTCTTGTGGCCACTGTGTGACAAACACGCAGGCAGAAGGAGCGCCAAGAATATTACTGTCATTTTTATAATAAATTGGCGCTTTTTAAAAATAACACCCCAATGTATCTAAAAAGGAAGATGTTTAACAGTTGCGTAATACCTTGTGTAACATATGGTGCCCAAACGTGGTCCCTCAATAAAAACCTTCAACAAAAACTTAGAATAATGCAAACAAAAACGGAAAGATCCATGCTTAATATTAAACAAATAGAATTCCGGTAACAGAGATTAGGAGAAGAACACATACAGAAGACGTAGTTGCAAAATGTAAAGTTTAAAATGGAATTGGTCCGGCCATATATCAAGAATGACAGATGAAAGATGGACACAACTGTTAACAGATTGGCAGCCCTCCGGAGATCGAAAACAGGGAAGACCCTGAACCAGATGGGTAGATGAAATTTTAAAGAATGGAGGTTTGGATTGGAGACAAACTGCAGAAAACTGAAAAATCTGGAAGAGAATGGGGGAGGCCTTTGCCCGCAACTGGGATGGATAGGCTTAATAATAATAATAATAATATTAACAAAATTACCCATATAACTACATGGAAAATGTACGTAACCTATTTAATCCCAATCTTCACATGACCTTGAGTTGACTGCCACTGTGCAGGTTCTGTTCTACTAAGACTTACTAGTGCGCAGCCGAGAAATGTCAAGACTCGGGGGAACGATTTCGGAAAAAGTTCTTGTAGCCACTGCGTGAAAATAACACGCAGGCGGAAGGAGCGCCAAGAATATTACTGTCATTTTTATAATAAATTGGCGCTCTTACCGGCCGCTTTTTGACCTTCTATACATTTTGTTACATAATATACTACTTATACTCTTTAATATAATGAATTATTGAAACCAAAATAAAATTCTAATATCTTTTTGTATATTTTTATCACCACCATATTAGCTGAACTAGTGGACATAATTAAAGCACGTAGGACTTGGCAACACCATAAAAATCCACTAAAAAAAAACTAATTTACATTTGAAGTTTTGCAAAATGGACATTAACTTGTGAACACCCATTGTATTAATCTGCTGTTTTATCATACTGCTGAATACTTTATAATGTTAATAGTCTGTGCAAAATAGCAATGGGTGACCTTTTTCGATATCTAAAATATTATAAAATTTTAGTAACATTACAAAAATGTCAAATAGAACGAAAACTACTAGTAGATCATAGTACCTTAATACTTTTATATCTAGAATTAAATGTAAAATATAAAAATGTAATAATATACAGGGAATTCCATTTAGTGTAACAAAGTAATGTGCTGTACAGACATAACTAAACCACCTACTATAATTAATAATAGTTTTAGGTTATGCGCAGTAACCCAAATTTTTCTCTATATAATTTTTTTTTCTAACTGCAATAATAAAGAAGTTGATAAACGCACTATTAACTCGCTCCATAGAGTTTTTCATGTCACATATGTTTTTGAGTATACCTCAGGTATGGCAGTTTTAATTTTCATGCATACTAGTTGAAAGTTTTCTTTAACTAATGATGAAAGACCGGCCCCAAGTGTGGTATACAAAAATTGGTGTTTGATTATGACGTAAACAAATGAATTTCACTGGAATTAATTTATTTCAACGAAAAAATGGGGATTTGGTGATTTAACAAAAAAAATTAACGGTCGCTGGTACTTTCCCATACTTTTTACATTTTAAATATTCTGGCGCCAATAAATGACTGAATAACATTGTTTTAACAAAAATGAAAAAAGAATTAAAAATTTGGCCCCAACCGGGATTTAACCCCTCAACCATTTATAGTACACTGTACACCCGCATTTCCATCTATGCCACGACGAACTTGCAGGCAATCGCTAAAACATGTAGTATAAACAGTCCGACCATGCACTACGAAAAAATTAGTATGCAGACCGTGCAGTAGTCACTCTCTTTTGGAAAATGCTAATGCACGATGTACGGCAAGCCGATGAAATATCGTAAATTTTACGATCATAATCAAAAACCGACAACTAGAACATTATGGGCCAAGGACGCTTTCTGTTGCTTACTTGTCTGCCTTCCCCTACGCCTAACAATAAGGCAGCAACTGCTGTCATCATCATCCGCAGTTTCTTTTTCCTACTATCAATCATCACTGTACGTAAATCAAAATAATAATAACTAACAAGTGGTAAACACAGGGTGGCCACTTTTCTGGAAAACCGGGAAATTTCAGGGAATTTAAAATTTTTTTATTTTGGTCAGGGAAATCAGGGAATTGTACGAATTTCAACGTAAAGTCGGGGAATTTCACGAAATAGTCAGGGAAAATTCTGTAAAATGCAATTATTTTAATTTTTTTATTTTTGCCAGCAAAACGGAAATGTTGTTACCTAGGTATATGCACAGATAAGGTTAACCTTATCTGTGGTATATGTTTATAAAATTTGTATTTATTTCATTTGGTTTTTCCTTAAAGTTTAGATGTTGTATTTTGTTATGCTTGTTGAAAAATTTCTATTTGCTGTAAAGTAATTTAAGTTTACTTTGCTAATTTTTATGTTGGGTTACAATAAAAAAAAACAGTTGAAATTGGCTTTTGTACCATAAAAATGAGTCGGGGGAATTTGAAAAGCAGTTTTAAGTGGCCACCCTGAAACAGTTAAACACCACTAAACATAACCTGAAATTTTAAAAACATTGAGAATTGCGCTTAACACTTTAAGCGCCACATCAGACATAAGCGTCCGACACCGCATACTATTATCAGGTCACGTCAGTCGCTGGCGTCCGACGGTAGACTGATACATAATAGGAAATAATAATAAATCTGCAGCCTAGAAATACAGCATCCTTGTTTTGCGGGTGGCCTGGTAACATGACAAAGTGTTCTTATGCTCGGTGGCCATGTGACTGTCGGACGTATACGGCCGCAGTGGCCCCGGAAATATTTTTTGGTATTGAGATATTCAAGACATTCTGAACGGAACCTTTTATTTGAAAATTATTATAAGCGAAATAAGGTACATGAAAATACATTTGGAGGATACAAGCTAACTGAGATTATTTCTACATAAACCATGTAATAAACACTAACACAAATAATATTTATTTTATTTCATAGTTCTTTCTTCTGAATTTAGTTTTTCTTTTTCGGGCTGCAAATATGCTCCTCAAAGAAATGCTGCATGCAAATAAAAGGCTCTCCTGGACATCCGGTACAAAATGTTGTAACTTTCTTTGCTTTATTTCTTGCTTCATTTCGTCCAACGCGGCCTCCTGCTGCTATGTTTACTCACTGGGCCAGCGGACGCCAACGACCGACGCATCAAATTCCACCTTCAGGAGGAATACAAATAAAAAACATACTTAGGTGGGGTTTTTAGGGCGAAATTATTGGTTATTATCAAGCCCTGATGCGTGGCCCAGTAAAAAGTTTTCGTTGTCTTTATTGTGGCGTTTAAAGTGTTAAGTAAATTGGAGGGTGTATAAATGCTCTAACTTTTTCTTATGGAGCTACGTAAATGTATATGCTACTTACGAAAAGTGTTTAAAAAATAAGGCTAATATTATGGTAGATGATTGACTGTGTAAAACACTTAATTATTCCTTTCAAAATTTTGACAGATAACCATACATTTTTATCCAACATTAAATTAGCAGTTTCCTGTGTGTGTTGTGAGTTACCTCGAATAGTTGGTAACTTCTAATTGCAATTTCCTAAATGTTTATTTTTGTGATTTATGCTAATTTTTAATTTTAATTTTTCTACGGCCTGTTTATTTTTTTTTCGGTGTAATTCTCATTAAACCAAATTTCGCTGTTTTTGGACTTGGACTACTGCAAGGTGTTGTAATTAATATATGCAGTACTGAAATGAAAACAATGTTGAATTTATTACAAATCAAATTTTAGTATACAGGGTCGCTATTAAAGATGGAACCAAAGCTCTCCTGCTAAAACGGTTTGAGATATAGATATGAAAATTGGAAGGCTTGCATTTGAAATTATTTCGCATATTTTGAGGTTAAAAAAAATTTTTTTTGACATGATTTTTGAGCGCGGCCGCCATCTTGAATTTTTTTAAATGGCAACATGGGCTTTGTGATACATCATTAGAAAGCTTATTTTTTTCTCTTTCTTACTACCTTAATCATGTATGGTGTTAAAGTAGAAAATAATGCGTTCTGTTTCTGTCAAATGGTCCATATTTCACGAAATTAAGGTTTATTTGTCACGTAATACAATAGTTGTAAGGAAACAAACCATATGTACTGTGTTTTTTGTCACTTATTAAACCCCTGCTGATTGTTTTTTGTTTATTTTTGACGTTTCGTTATTGCAAAGGTATCTAGATTTAAAGTGCCATACATTAGCCAGCCATTTTTCTGCATTATTTTCTACTTTAACACCATACATGATTAAGGTAGTAAGAAAGAGAAAAAAATAAGCTTTCTCATGATGTATCCCAAAGCCCACGTTGCCATTTAAAAAAATTCAAGATGGCGGCCGCGTTCAAAAATCATGTGTCAAAATAATTTTTTTTAACCTCAAAATATGCGAAATAAATTCAAATGGAAGCCTTCCAATTTCCATATCTATATCTCAAACCGTTTTAGCAGGAGAGCTTTGGTTCCATCTTTAATAGCGACCCTGTATATTGAGATTTACATAATATTTTTGCTTTGGAAATCATTCCCTTAAATTTATTGTGAGGCTTGAGATATTAGCTCCAACTATTTTGTCTTTTCAAGCTTGCACAATAAACAACTTTTATATGTAAAAATTATACAAATTATTTTTTTTGCAGTTAATATCCACATGAGCTTCTTCTGATGAAAGGATTTTCAGAGAGTAAATATTATTAAAATTTGTCAAAATATATGTGGAGTACAAAAGTCAAAACTTCTTTTATATTTTTGACTGGTCTGTATTCATCTTAATTATAAATGCATTTTGCGAAACTCTTCTTTTCGCAGTTGTTAAATTAATGTAAAGTAGTTGTAAGTTAAAATTTTCATTAATTATAGGATGAAGTCATAATGGTTCATTCTCAAGATGATTTATTCAGATTACTTATAATGTGTAGAGCTCAGATTTCGTTGTGAATTTTTAAGAAGCTTTTTTTTATAAATTGATTTGTATTTTAACTATGTATTTATGTTCCAAGCTTATGCATAAATTCTATGACGAGTATTAAATATGGTTTCTTTCAGCACAGATGTATTATATTTTATTGAAAAAATTGTTTATTTAATGTATTGTAGATCCTCCTGCATTCGTACTAATGATCAGTTTGAAGGGGTATTGAAGAAGAAACGCATAAAATCTAAAAAAATTACGATATTATTCAGATCAGTCTATGCAAACTTTAAAGTTTGTTGTCTATTTTCTTTAGCAAGTTAATAAAATGTTTTTTATTATTTTGACATTTTCAGGGCGACGGAACTATCGATTATATATGACTTAATCATACCAGGTTATTTACCTCAAGCAATTCAAACTTGTAACTTCTAATTTATTAGAATAAACGTTTAAAATTTTGAATTTTTAATTTCGGGGATGTGGCTTAATTTCTAGATGTGATGGGCTTATTCCTTGGCGTCGGTGTTTAGCTTTAGCGGCTGAAAATATTATCAAAGTTCTGCCATGCAAAATTAAGGCAAAACAATCGAAAATACCAAAAACTAGACAAAAGATTTTGTCTGGGGAGAAAGATTAGTCATAAGTATTGCTGTATTTTAGAATTAAGTTTAAAATCTGTTTCTACTATTGATGAGCAATTAGCTTAGACAGAAATGTTTTAATCTTCTCCCGTTTATTAAGTAGATAGACATTAATTTCTAAATTTCAAAAATTCACCTAGGGCTATTACCACATAACCACAGACATGTTTTTAAAAACACTGTTTTGTGTTCATGGGGGTCTACAACATGTATTTTTGTCAAAATCTGAAAATCAATCATTTTCACCAAATCAGTACCTTTTGTATACTTCAAGTACTTAGCCCCTTCCTTGCAGTTTTGTGTGTCTACAATAATGGGAGAAAGCACATTTCTCTACCAAAACATTTGCATACCAAAAATGAAAGAAAACATCGAACAAAAACGTTGCCCAATAACCAACCCCTATCAAAAATCAAATTAATAATTGTAAATCTGAGTATTTAATTTTCATTCTATCTAAATAAAAATATTGTCTGAATATTTGTAAAGAAGGCTGCGTGTACTATGTAACGGAGCACAAATTGGGATGGAGAACGGTTCTAAATTTCAATATCAATAAATTAATGCAAATAGAAACTGTTACTGTTGAATTTTATAGTAGGTAATTAATATTGAGAATGTTCTTTGCCACATACTGTATACTAGAAGACTTTTTGATGCCTTTCTGAGGAAAAGAGAAATACAAAAGTCAACTAAGCCTTACACTGAAAGATAAAAAGACTCGAGATTAATCAGTGCCGGCTCGTTCATAGGGGCGCAAGGGCCTGTGCTCTTCAAAAAAAAATGTAAACCAAAAGAAAAATGAAAATGCGTTATGAGGTATACTTGCTTTCTTTCCTCATATTTTTAAAATGTAGTTATATATTTATTTCAAAAATTGCACATAATTTATAAAATTTAAAAATTGGTTATTTATGATAGTGGGCATTCTTTGATTTGTGTTCCGAGATAGGAAAACTGAACTCTAAATTTTAATAGCACGCAGTTTATACAGTGATAAGATTGATTAAACACTTCAACCCATACAAAAGTGATATAGTAATATTCGTATTAATAGCAATGATTCATTAGCGTCTCGTCCGGATACAGTAAAGCCGTGGACCTCGCATAAACTAAAGTTACCGCGCCCCAAGAAATATATTTATACTGATCAATATACAGTACCCGGAACAACAAAAAACCGTAGCAAATTGGGTGGTATTGAATTAATAGCACAGGCTTGCGATGGGCCTGAAACAGCAGTGCCTTTTAGTAGGAACCGAATTTGGAAGTTATATGTACCGTCTGTCCATAAAGTAACTCCCCTCCTGACTAACTTTTGAACGACATGATATTTTACCACAATATTTGGTGTGCTTTAATGGGAAATTAAATACTATTTTTTAGCCAAAAATTAAATTTTGTATTATTCAAAATGGCGACTGGGCGCCATTTTGAAATTTTTATTGAAATAGAAAGGGGGTCGAGTGACACCTCATTTGAAAGGTCTTTTAATTCTGCGTCTGATCCTAGAGTTTAAAAAAAATATTTAGCCTTAACAAAATGGCGGATTTTAAACAAATAGACTCGCTCAATTCAAAATTGTGTTGATTTTTTTATACAGGGTCGAGTGACACCTCATCTGAAAGGTCTTTTAGTTCTGCGTCTGATCCTAGAGTTCCAAAGAAAAATATTCAGCCATAAGAAAATGGCGGGTTTTAAACAAATGGACTCGCTCAATTCAAAATTGATTTGATTTTTTTATCCAGTAGTCCACCTTTCCATTTGCGTACAAATTTTTCCAGAAATAACTCAGGTGGCTGGAAATAATATTGAAAATGTTATGTTTCAACAAGACGGTGCGCCGCCTCATTATTATAGGCCTGTTTCTGTCTTTCTCAACGGACATTTTCTTGGAAGATGGATTGGTAGGCGGGGACCTGTAGAATAGCCGGCTCACTCCCCAGATTTAACTTTCTTAGATTTTTTTCTATGGGAATATCGGAAATCGAAAGTGTACAGAAACAATTGAAGAACTGGAGCAACGCATTACAGAACTTTGCAGAAATATCACTCCAGAAACTTATGAAAATGTTAGGCAGGAATTTCATAATGACTTTATATGCCAAGAAGTGAATAGTAAACATTTCGAACACTTAATTTAATTAATTTAAGCTTTAATTCTTAGTTTTTTTAAATAGACTTTTTTATCTTCAAACATTGTCATTTTGTTATGGTTGAATATTTTTCTTTGAAACTCTAGGATCAGACGCAGAACTAAAAGACCTTTCCAATGAGGTGTCTCCCGTACCATCCTCTTACCCAGACTCGGCGCTATTCACCGGTCTAACATGCCCCACTCCGAAAAGACAGGAAACCCAACATACACAACGTTCATAGACACACCGAATTTAATTTTTACGAACGTGCAGAGCATTCGAACCTACTGCTGTTGGGAATCTAGCTCTAGAGTCTGAGACTCTAACTACTAGACCACTCGTTAGCCTTACTCTGTGATTTGTTTGTTTATTTATCTACGACTGCTTGAATAGGCACCTATTATGTTATTCATTTGCTTTAGGTTATGAAGTTCATTATTTGACCTCCCTTTCCATTAAAAAAGAAAATTCAACATGGCGCCCAGTCGCCATTTTGGATGATACAAAATTTTAATATGGTCTGAAAGATAGTATTTAATTTCCCATTACAACACACCAAATTTTATAGAAAAATATCAAGTCGTTCAAAAGTTATTTGGGGGGGGGGTTACTTTATAGACACAGTGAGAGAGGATTTTCGACAACTCGTTGAAGCAATGAACATTTTATCGTTAGTTACGGAAAACAACCTAGAAGACAGTTTTACTGAAACTGTTAAATTATTAAAGATTGTAGTAACTACCTCCATGGCTACAGCTATAGCAGAACGATGTTTTTCAACAATAAAAAGAATAAAAAACTTTTTACGAAACGCTATGACCAATGACAGACTAAATGCTTTAGCTATAATGGCATTAAATAAAAATTTTGTTAATGAAACTTAATTTTGATGAGAAAGTACTTGAAAAGTTCGTGTCGTTCAAAGAAAAACCTATGAATTTTGTGTTTAAAAAGTAATTTTGTAAAACATCTTTTTGTTTGGTGTATATAAAACAAGATACAAAAACAATTCATAGAGCTAACAACATATGTTATGAGTATCACATTTTTTTATAAAACTTTTATTTTTATTTTTTTTTGTACGTATTACCTTTATTGTAGAAATATATTTGTATGGTACAAATCTATGGGGCGCCAAGTGTAAAGCGAGAATTTGCTGTGCATTTCACGGTATTTAAAGCCGATGTCCCACTGTAAAAATTTGTATAAAAACTTTTATAAAAGTTTTTATCAAAACCATTTTGACAGTGTGACAGCACGCAGTTTTATAAAAATGACGTCACGTCCAAATATTTTTATGATGTCTGTATTTTGATGACGTCACGTAAAATGTTTTTATAAAAACTTCTGGAATAGAACGGTTTCTATAATTTTTACGAAAACAGCTATTTGATTGGCTGTTGATGCCCCACCCAACTAACTGGGAATTTGAATTGACGCGCGAAACCAACTAGTAAATATAATGCTTTGTATTGCATTTAAAATTTTTGTAAAGCATTCTTCGTCCATGCGAAGACAGTTGCGATAGTTTTCTTGGTCTCCATTTTTCAGTTCACTTTCTAACATTGCAAGTACACCTCGACCATTTCCATGGTTTCTTCTAGTTAACCAAGGTCTCACCCACCATCTACGTTTATTTTTTTTTGCTTTACTTTGTTTCTGGATAACTGCATACCCAATCAAACCTACAGTAAGCCCTAACAGTAATTTTTGATTTGTACTTAAATTTTCCATTGCATTTAGGGAGCATGTAAAAAATAATTATTCCAAGGTAAAATCTCCCACCGCCTTAACCTCACTTTTCTGTTGTTTTCTGTGTAGTGTCAAACAACTGATCATGATTTTTATAAAAACTGGTCAAAATGTTTTGACAGTGGGACATAGGATAAAAATATTTTTACGGCACGTGACGTCATCAAGTTTTTATAAAAACTTTTGATGAAAGTTTTACAGTGGGACATTGGCTTAAGGCAATTTGTCCCAATATTTACTATATATACACACATTTAGCTAAATGCTTTTTATTTTAATAAATCATTCTAGATTTAACTAAATCCTTAAACATTTGGTTTAAATATTCCAATATTTAATAAAGCATTAGAGATTTAAATAAATCCTAAAACATTTATTTTAAATTTTCAAATATTTAGTAAATCTTTATGTATTTAGATAAATCTGCACATATTTGTTTTAAATCTTTCAATATTTAATAAATATTCGCAGATTTAAGTAAATCTTTACCTAACTGGTGATGATTGAACTAACATTGATTGTACAAATTCTTGAAATACGGAAAACGTGTTCATAATTGTTGAACGTTACCACTAACGTAAACGGTCTACCAAGGTCAAATAAATATGACAAGTTAACATTAAATATGACAGCTCACGCCTAGTTGCCACAAAGGATAAATGTGGTTATACCCTGTTTACATAATGTTATTTCAAAATTCTGCGGTAGGTGGCGTGCTCCACTTGTACACAGACCGCCTATTCCCACATAGACTGACAAAATTCATAGACGATTTATTTTATAGTTTAGGAAAATCATCGATGACGTAGTAGTGGTATTTTTTACTTGTTTTGGTTTGTTCACAACTAATATCAACGATGTCTTTAAGTTTTGTTCTATTAAAGTTATCGCTAACTAAACTGCTTACTGAATAACGTTATACATAAATGTTGTTAGGGAAAGCGTTAACTAATAGTTATTTAAGTAACAAGGAATGTAAAGACGTAATAACATTCGAGGTAGGTAAATACGAGCCGAGGCTTGTGGCCTGCCGAGAATGTTAATAGTCGATACATTCCGTGTTACTTATTAAATTTTTCACGCTACCGGCAATGTAAGTAGGCCTACAGGTAGAAATTTATCATATTTAAAAGTTCGTTTTGACAGCTGTCATCGGAATTATTTTTTAAAAGCCCCATTATTCTAAGTTGTCTGTGCTTGTTACCATATCAACGAACAGTTAAAATCAACATTATTTTCCTAGGAATGTAAGTGACACTATTAAGTTCCGTATTCAAGGGTAACTAGTACACGAATGTTATCAGCCATTTACAATCCCTGTAGCTATGGATGTAAGGCCTACTTACATTGCCGGTAGCGTGAAAATTAATTTAAAGACATCGCTAAATCAAAATAAAATAAACGACATGCTTACAAAATCGATCTGATTGCCTATACTGTTTTTATGACAAATAAATATTGCTTACTTATTTTTCTAGTTAAAAAAAACATGAAGAAACTATCGGACACAATCAATAGTTGAAAAAAAAATGTTGATTGCTTTCAATAATCATAAGTATCGATAGTTGTCGACAGTGCTGTCGATAGTCTTCGTCACTAGTTAATAATGTTATACATCCTTATGTGTATTTCAATATTCTACCCGATTCCTGAAGATTTGCCAAAAGAAAGATTAATAGAAAGCATTTACAACTTCTTTTGTAATCAGATTTCTTTGATTTGATTTTACAGTCTGGATTCTGGATTTGGAATTGGGAGTGTGAGTTACCTCACGCGCACTTAGGCCACAATAGGTGGGCCCATTGTACTACCTCCCCAGCCCAAGCCATCCAACCTTTTGGGTGTACTTGAGGACATCCGCAATTGGAGTGTTGCTGATTTCGGCCATGTTAGGCCAGAAGTTCCCCCCTTTTTTTTTTTGTTGATTTTACAGTCTGATAGGAGGCACTAAAGCAAATCGATGGCTATAGAATGGCGGCTGATACGATGTTTTGAAAATATTGGGTTTTTGAACACCTATGTAGCACTCTTGTCAGATCGGCATAAACAGAGGAACAATAATGCAATTATCTATGAGAATTGTCGAAAACATGAAAACTGCAAGCTGAAGAAATTTCCAAAACTAGGATTAAAAATAATATTGTACAAAAACTATCCATGCAATTTTTTTTACATTTATAGACCCAGAGTCTCTGAGTTATAATTTAATTGGTTCCCAACATGCTAAATTCTGTGTGACGATTTTTAAAGATTTTTGAACTTTAGAATTTAATGCCCTTGTACTTAATAAACGAGGGACTAAAAAACATTTCTATTAAAGTTAAATCGCTCATCAGCGATAATAGATGTAGAATAAAATTCTAAACTTAGTTTTTAGATGCAGTAATATCCCATAATCATTCCCCTCTCTCACAGTAGCAATCTTTATCTTCAAAAATCAATACTCATTTTTTCATGAAACAATTAGAAAATTTCGGTTTCTGCTTTTAGTTGTATTATTATAATAAGACATCAAACGCAGGGCAAAGTCCATGCAAAGTGTTTTACCCATTTTGTATTATTATTATTATAAGAGGTAGGTATTTACTTAATTGTAATTTTCGTTTTGTTTTAAATATATGCAGTTTTTTATATGACTATGAGTAATTTAGTACAATATTTTTTTTTGTGGAGTATTTTAAAGTTTCTATTAAGCTACAATTTATTATCGCTTAATTAAATATATGTTGTGATCAACCCTTCATTCTTATAATCGTACAAATCTCAAACATTTCCCAAATTGTATAAAACTTTTATATTTGGCGCCAAATCGATGTTTAGTGCAGTAAGCAAACACAACAGAGTGCTATGTAGATCAGTCTTATATTGACAAAAAAATTGTTTTTTCAAGTTCTTGTTGCATACATTTGGGTTAACTTATAGTCAGTGTTTATGAATTTAGCTTAAATTTGTCTAACTGAATATTTCTGTAGAAAATCTTACGTATTAGCGTTTTTAATTTATATTTAGCGCCAAACTGATTCTAGTACTGCTAGCAAACACCGAGCGCCGTGTTCTGTGTATGTGTAACAAGCTACACTAGAAAGAAAAAGAAGACCCATATTCTTCTTTCCGTTCTCGTGAGTTGGCTCAGCGCTGGTCAGTTTTCGTATTTTTATTGTGAATTTGAAAAACTGATTATCTCGGCCGGAAATCATGGTAAGGAAAACATTAAATACTCGTGCATTCAAAATTTACATTAACTTCTAAATTTAAAGAAGAATTATTAGGAATTAGTCTTGTACAGTTTGCAAAAACACGTGTTTGTGTGTCGTGATAAAACGGTATATTGTTAAAGTTAATTACCTATTGATTGCTTTAATAATGATAGCATGTATTTGCATTTGTAGGCATCTTTAAAAGATAACCCAGAGAAACCTGGACAAGAATCTGCACCGATTCATCGCATCCGCATAACCTTAACCTCACGCAATGTTCGTTCTTTAGAGAAGGTTTGCACAGACCTTATTTCAGGAGCGAAGAAACAGAAACTGCGTGTGAAGGGCCCAGTTCGAATGCCGACGAAGATTCTGCGTATTACTACCCGTAAGACTCCTTGTGGTGAAGGTTCTAAAACCTGGGACAGATTTCAAATGAGAATACATAAGAGAGTTATTGATCTCCATTCGCCTTCTGAAATTGTAAAACAGATTACCTCAATTTCAATTGAGCCTGGAGTAGAAGTGGAAGTTACTATTGCTGATGCTTAAGATAACTTTAGATGTATTTTTTATAAATACGTTGAATAAATAAAAAAAAAGAAAACTTAATTTGTTTCTATTTAATAAAACAGTGTTGATTAGCTTCCTCTTTTGAAAAATTGTTAAAGTTTTATGCAGTTACAGGGTTATGCTTGAAAATCAAGGGTAGGGTTTGAACTAGTTGCATCAGACGTCTCGGGACTCGACTCGCAATTAGTTTTCGAGCACATCCCTGAAATGACGAGTTGAAAATAACAAATTAATTCAAACTCCATTATAATTTATAATATACAAGGTATTCTTAAAAAAGTAGTCGTAAGTAATACCAAAGATTCTGGGTTTAACTAAATTTGCCGATATACCACATAAGTGCTTCGTTTCAGAGTTAAGCGTCTTAAAGTAAAAGTTGATAAAACAGTTTTATTTAATTATATGCTTATGAAACTTGGCATGGAAAAATGATTTTACACGAGACAAAAATACCATTAATTTAAAAAAACCATTTATGAATCGGCTTAGATGTTGAAGTTAAAATGTGCAAGCTATTTAAGTCTATACAGTTTTAATAAAAAAATTAGACTAAAAAGATATTTAAAAGAACTATAAAAAACAGGTAGGTAATGGGGCTTTTTAAATTGGTGGTGCTATGTCTTGTGTAAAATCAATTTTCTATGCCAAATTCCAAAGGTATAGTTCGAACTGTTTTATTAAAGATATTAAATAAAACTACTGTTTATTAACCTCTGCTTTAGGGCACTCATAACACTGAAATATGAAGCTCTTTTCTATATACGTAAGTTAAATTAAATCAACATATTTCTATGACCAGAAAATATGGTATGACTACTTTTTTTTCTGAACACTATATTAGCGATTTAGCAAATTAAAAAGTGGTTAGGAACAATTTTAGAGAAATGCTAATAAGAACAAATATTTTCAATTTTGTGCGTAAGTAATATGTATGTATGACTTTGATCCTGAAATTAATTCTTTAACTTAACAAATGCGATGTGTACAATGATGAATATCTATTTTTATGACGTAATCAATTGATTTATGTAATAAATATTTTAGCATTTAATTGAGTAGGTACTACTGCAGAAGGTAAATTATTAATTCATATCCCACTTAACCGTAGCTATACCTGAATATATTTAAGTATTGGGATATAACATGCATTTAAAAAAGTCAAATGGGCTTTGGATGCCACTATTTTGCCGATCCAATCCAGTATAGCATATACACCGCATATGCTATACTGGGTAGGATGCGGTGTATATGCTATACTGGATAGGATCGGCAAAACAGTGGCACCACAAACTCACTTTTTTTTTTAAATTTTAATTTAAATGGACAGGAAGTTAGTATAAGTGCTATTAAAAAGGAGGAATTGTTTTACCTACTGGATTTTAAGAATGTGGAATATTTAACATTGGGCATGTATTATTGATTATTAGAAGCTTACAGTTGTGGTGTAGTACAGGGTGGCCTGAATTCGTTAGTTTTGCAGGCTATATTGGTTATATTACAGTTAGAAAAAAAGTGATAAACATGTTATGGACCAATTTTTTGAGTATATTTAGATACAAAAACGGACTTTAGCTACATTCTTTTGTTTTCAAGTTACGCACCAAAATTGTATTTTTTTAAAATATGAGACGGACTTATATTTTAGTTATTTCAAAAGATAGAAGGAAAGTGTAAAGACACTTTTTATAGATATTTTTATAAAGAATTTAAATACCTAAACAGATATTAAAATCATTCATTTGTTTTTGAGTTGTAATACAAACTTACGTTTTTTCAAATAGAAACCATAGTTGTCTGTGACTTAATTGAAAAGGCATTTGTTTTGCAGTTCAGTAAATATATACTTTGTTATAACGGGTGTCCAGAAAGTCTTTCAGTCAGGGTGGCTATGGATTGTATAATGCATGTCTTTTTGTCAGTCATATCTAAGTAATTTATTTGACATAAGTCAAAGTCGATTTAAATTAAAAGGTTTTTATTTTGAATTATTTACTTTCTGCATATTTCTTGTTATAAAATGTTTACGCAAGAACAAAAAACCTTTATTGTGAAATCTTATTTTCGCAATGGTCAACAATTAGAAAACGGAAATTGGAATTATTCAATCAATGCGTGTAAACAAGAAATTTGACAAAGATATCCAAAGACATACGTTATACAATCCATAGCCGCCCAGGACTGAGACTTTCTGGACACCCGTTACTTATTTCCAATACCAATCGATTTACAGCAACTTTTCGTATTTTTTATGTTTTACTAATAACTAGGACATAGATTTAAACGTTTTTTAGAATCAGTAGAAACAACTGAAGTTGGTAAATACATTCTAAATAATTCTGAAATGTATCAAAAGTGGAGGACACCAATTTGAGCATCGTTAAAATTAATGCCAATGTTTGTTATAAAACTGCTGAAACACTTGTTAAATCTGTGGTATTGCCTTTGTTACTTTATATTGTTTACTTAAAACTAGATAATATTTCTCAAAATTGTATAACATGTATTTACTGACTTTAATTGTTTCTACTGATTCTGAAAAATGTTTTAAATTCATAGCCTACATTAGTAGTATAGCATATTGTCTTTTTGAACAATTGCTGCATCGAAAAACTTTTTCGAACAACTGGTGTCGAAAAATTGCTTATCAAACAAATGTTTTTAGAAAAATTGATGCTTCAACCAATTGCTGCGTCGAAAAATTGTTTTTCGATCAATTGCTGTTGAAAAAAAAGGTTTTTTTTTATTGCTGTCGAACCAATATTTTTACTTTCCCATACTTCTTTCTACTGAAGTATGGAAAGTTATGATTTCATGCAAATATGAGATTTTAACAAATATGCGTTTTGGTGTCCAAGGAACCCAAAAAAGTGTTTTTTAAAAAATGTCTGTCTGTGTGTGGGGGTGGGTTCATCCGTTCCCATATGTCACCAGAACCTCGACCGGTTTTTTATTAAATTTGGTATGTAGAAATTTTTTAGCGGCAGGTAGTTTTTTGTAAGGTGGTTAATCGGAAACGGAATTTAGAAAGTTTTTTGGTATAGAGTTTTTTGAAATGTTGGATACATAGCGTTGTAGTGCATTTAAAGGCAAATCAAATGTTTTTTTTCCGAATGCTGTATCTTCAAAATGAAGGCTGGTATGAATTTTTGAAACATTTGACTTTAATGCAAGATTACTCAAAAACAAAATATTCAATCAATACAAATTGTCATATTATTTAATAGCCTTTAATAAGTATAATCAAAGTAAAAATATTTCTTGAAATATGAAAATTGTAAATATGCTAGCTTTTCAAAATTTTGAACATATTCACATAATTATTCCTCAAAAACTGCCCACACCATTTTCTAAAAACGTTCAAAGCCGATCGAGCTTGCACTGAACTACAAATTTGTTTTTTACTGATCTCCCAAATTTGACTCCGACGCCCTCTAGGAATTTTTGAAAAATGTGAAATTGATTAGTTATTTATTCAAAAACGCAAACGCCAATCGTTATAAGCTTTAAACAGTTTAATAGACTACTTGTATTTTATTAGGATTAACAAGAATTGTCAACCATATTAAAGCTTAAGAAAAAAAACCGATACTTTTTAACATCAACAACGAGTTTTACGGAAGTTACGTGATTTTAACTATACCTTCCAATTAGCTCTAGTTAAGAAATACATTTTTCATACAATTACAATTGCATGTTTTTGATATAACTCTTCAAATAAAGCTTTATAGCGGTTTTTTAATCCAAAGTGTTAAATGTTAAAACAGTGTTATCAGTCATTTCGCCCATTTTTATAATCCATTTTAATACATTCCCATACTTCTACTGAAGTAAGGAAAGTTATGATTTCATGCAAATTTTCGAATATTTGATTTTTCTTGTAAACATTATTTTGAAAACACAGGCCTAGTGCATCTAAAGGCAGATCAATTTTTTTTTTCAAATGCTGCATCTTCAAAACGAAGGCTGCTACGATTTTTTTTTAAATTTTGACTTGACATTTTCTAAAAAGTATTACTTAAAATAGAGTGGCTGTAGCTCACTGGTAAAACCGCGGGCTACTAATGCAGCAGATCCGGGTTTGATTCCTGACCCGGTCGTTCTCCCTCGCAAGGCAACGGGAAACCAGTGAGGTGGATTTTTCCTCAGGAAAACGTCTCTGTAGAAGAAGTGCATGCATTTCTTGTGGTTCGGAGCCCACGTTAAACTGTAGGTCCCCTATGTCTGTCTGTTCAAATTATTATCTATCGCCGCCCACCAAATACAGACATAGGAGAGAGATAGCCAACGCCCTGAATAGGGTATGGCACTATAAGAAAAAGAATTACTCAAAAACTTCTTATATCATTTTTTTAACTTTCTAAGCTGATAGAGCTTGCGGTGAACTACAAATTTGCTTTTTACTTGTTTTCTCCCAAATTTTAGTTGGGCACCCTGCAAGAATTTTTGAAAATTTGAAATTGATTTATTATTTATTCAAAAACGCAATCGTTATAAACTTCAAACAATTTAATAGTAGTTCAGTCATTACGTTCTGCAACCCTTTTAGATTTTAAGAAATTGATGCAAAAATTTTTTTAGTTGCAGGTAGTTTTGTGGAAGGTTTTAAATTGGAACCTGAAAAGGCAATTGGACATGTTTTTTGGTATAGATTTTCATGTAAACATTATTTTGACAACAGAGTAGTAGTGCATCTAAACGCAGATCAAATGTTTTTTTCCCGAATGCTGCATCGTCAAAACGAAGGCCTGTTCGGAGGCTGTTTAACTATAATTATCGTAGCTTAGTATTCTTATACGGCATGTGACATCGTATTGCACAGGCTGTTGCAAGTTCAAATCACCACTGGAGCATCGCCTTTTTTTTTTAATTTTTTAATTCTTCTTTTCTAGCTATGATTTTTGTTAAAACAATGTTATTCAGTCATTTATTGGCGCGCAAATACTTAAAACATAAAAAGTATGATAAAGTACCAGCGACCTTGTTTCGCTAATTTTTTTAAAAAAGAACATTGGATTGTTAAAGGCAGTTAAACTAAACGACAATAATGAAGTCATTTTTGAGGAATAGCATAACTTTATAATATGAAACTGGTAATAATGGTTGACGGACATGCATAACGTCTTGAGAAAGTAAACCATTATTTAAAAAACAAAATTTTATTAATAAATTATATTTTTATACAGGGTGTATGGAAATTCATATCCCCTAGCAAAGGAACATATTTTATATTTAAAAATAAGGCGAAAAGGCCCTATAAACATCTTTACAAAAATGCTTCTTTACAGGCGGTTGCAGATGACATGTAAGATACAGTTTTTGTTGAATAACTGTTGATCGCTTCGAGCTAGGTGCAGTTTTTATCATAATCAGTTATTTCAAGACCACGGGACTATTCCATCTTTTAGAACTTTTTCGCTAACGTGACCTTGAAATAACAGGCTCCATGACTTATGATGACCGCATACAAAATTGAAGTAGGTACCTGGTACCTAGCTCAAAGTGATCAATCGTTATTCATGAAAAACTGCGTCGTAGAGGTCATCTTTAACTAATGATTATCTGTATATAAAATACTTAATTACTTTAACAATATTTATTTATTTTAACCTTATACGTATTTCGGCATGTTTACATGCCACTGTCAGAGGTTATATTAGAAGGTAAACAGTTAGTGTTGTTATAGCAATAGAACTTGGTGACTTGATCTCGGTAATCGTTTGCAGATAACTTGAGTTCTTATTCCAAAATGTCCAATAGAGGAAAATTTAAGAGATCAGTTTGCTCATTCAATAACGGTACAGTTTTTAAATGTTTGTGAACTTCAAAAGCTTCTAGTATATCTCATTTACATTTATCATCTTTAACTGCCTGTAACTCTTCAGGGAAGGATTTTTGGAAACATGTTTATAGAATGTTAAATAAAATACTTTATTACTTCAACAATATTTATTTATTTTAACCTTATACGTATTTCGACATGTTTAGATGCCATAATCAAAGCTAATATTAAAAAGTAAACCGTTGGTGTTGCTATAGGAACAATAGAACTTGGTGACTTGATCTTGGTTATCACTGTTTGCAGACGATTTGATTTCTCATTCCAAAACGTTCAATACGGGTAGTAAGAGATCAATTTGCTCATTCATAAAAGCTACAGTTTTTAAATGTTTGTTGATTTCAAACGCTTACTTAATTTATGTTATGAAGAATTTTATGAGTACATAACTAATAAGCTAATAACACAATTATTGGAATAATATATATCTTATAATTTACGTAAACTTTAGAAAATATGTACTAAAATAGCAATAACTTTTTATAGACCAGAAACAAGTAAAACTTAAAAAAAACATTGTAAAAGTTAGTACGTCAATAGCTATAGTCAATAAAATTTAAGTTTTCTATACTATCTACGACGGCAATTTTTTACTGACTTCATCGCCCTCGGTGGTAATATTTTTTCATAGTTACCGAAAGCGCTGTCATAATTACTGCTCCAATATTTGCCTGCGCTGAACGAACCTAATGTTAACGTCATAAAATATATATTTAATCGCACGGTATATTAGTTGACACCACGGCCTCTTGTATTTAATACCGACTGAAGTTGAGATACGGCCTGCCACGTTACGACATATTTGATTTTCCAACGCTGTGACTAGCCGACCGGACCGGCCGGCACTCGCCCGACCGGTTTCGTTAATGCTCCATTCTGACCGTCCACACTAGTAGCGCCTGGCAGCAATAACCTCTTCGCTGAAAACATTCCAGGGGTGATAAAGAGTTGCAGGCCACCAACAATAATTACCAGCACAATGCGTTCTTTATGTCGGTGATACTACTGTTTTTATTACAGACAGTGATATAGAAACACTTTTTCGAAACGGCAGTGAAACAATGGGCAGGCTTCATGAATGGTTTGCTGCAAATAAATTAAATCTAAATGCATTGAAAACTTCTTGCACTGTATTCGGAAGAGAACTTAAGGGTAGGTACTCATTTGGGGGGGGGGGCAGCTTGGTAGCTTTTGTGCAACCAATTTTTTGGGAATTGAGATTGACGACAAGTTGAACTGGGGGGATGTCATATTAATAAACTCTGTGAAAAATTAGCCTCGTCATGTTATGCACTTAGAATGTTAAAACCTGTCGTTAGCAAACACGTACTTCTTATAGCTTACTACCTATGGGTGCTTTAACTGAATTATGTCTTGTGCAATTTGCTCATGAGGAGGAGCTAGTGATTATCAAAGAGTTTTCAGGTTCCAACAAATCCTTTTTATTTTAATTTGTAACATGCACGGTACAGCGTAGAAAATACAAAGCGAAAGTAACTTTTGATTTTAATTTTTTACAAAAAGGAACGTTAAAAATCTTTTTTTATTATAGGTACCTGAATCATAATCTCTGTTTTTGAAACTAAAAAGCGTGCAAAATCGGGCCTTTAAAGTACTAGTGCTCTAAAGTTGCCTAGGTAACAACTAATTCACCTACAAATTTTGAACAATGAGGAATACACGCAGGTAATCAGTTCGGCTAACATTCTAATCTCGGATGAAATATCCATGTTTTCGTTCGTATTTGTACATTTTTCTTGCTGTTATTTTGGTCGTTAACTGAAAAAACAATCAGATTGCAGTGCCCACTTTCTACCACCGCTTGATGACGACCTAACATAGATAGTTGACTGTCATGAAACACAATTTTACGTTACCTAATTGCTCTTTTTAATAATTAATTGTTACCTACCATGTTGTTCATATAGGCAAGCATTAGTGTTTCATCGACCACCTTAGTCGTTTTTGCTGGCCATTTGGACCATTTTTCGTATTCCTTGCAATACGCTTGTTTAGATTTCTCGGGGATTAATCGCTGTTCAGCTTGTTCGGCTAACATTCTAATCTCGGATGAAATATCCATGTTTTCGTTCATTTTGTAATTCACGAACACAAAGTCGAAACAAACTTCACAAATATATAAAAAATATACATAGCAACGAAACAACAACAATTGCTAACCGTTTCTATATCAACGATTAATAACACAGATTACTTCGAAAAAGGGATTTAAATTTCCTTTTTTTGTTATAATTTTCAGATTATGATGCAGGTATAATATAAAATAGCGTATATAGGAGCCTTTAAAGCACTGCTCCGTTAAAAGGCACTCGGCTTTGCCTCGTGCTTTTAAGCCCGTCGCGCGTGCTTTAAAGGCTTGCTTATACACTTGTATTGTAATATACTATTTTACCCTTTGACTGTAGCTCTTTAAAAAAATAATTATTAAATCATAATTTTTATTTTATATTGTACGTCTTTTTTATTATTTAACTTTTAAAGCAACATATACAACTGACGTTTTAAATTTTAAAACACGTGCGTGTGATTAAGGAAGGTTACTATCTCTGCTGTTGGCGATAGCTTTATTACAGACATTCCAGCTGCATGCCGAGGAGGTGCGCAAGTCATGAAAGTTAGAATAAGGTAGGATCGGTTGTTTTCGAACTCACCAGACGCTAGTGTAAAAACCATACAGTCGTGGAGCATTAAGACAAAATACAAAACAACATGTAAAACATCAAAAAATAAATACATATGAAGATTATACATTTAAGTTTACCAAAAAATTTAATTTCTTAATGTTTTATTGAAATTTGCAAATTCGCGCATCAGAGTCGGACCGCTAGGTACTCATCTCTGGAGTAGAAACCGTGTTGTAGCAGTAACTATTTTACGGCTTTATTAAATAAATTTGTTTCTGTTGTATTTTTAACATTATTTGGTAAATTATTGAACAATTTTGCACCTGTGTACAATGAACCATTTTCATTTTTTTTTGTATTGTGCAGTGAGCATTGAATTTGAAAAATCTTTGAAGATCTTGTGTTTACTTGATATTTCTGAAAATTATGTTTTTCAAAAATTAGAGTTTCGTACATATTGCTATGATATTTGGAGATGTATGTTTTTGCCGCGGTATTGTAGTTCCTGGAAGGCAATTTTTGGGATGCTTGCTGCAATTCACTTTGCGATTGGAGGTTTGTGAGAACTTTAAGATTTTGATTTCCTAATTTTTAAACTCAGGGTTGCGTATTTTTTGCTATAATTTCTTGTTATAAATTCTAACAATTTATATTTTTCATATTTGTGAGGTTTGTTGGTACTGAAAGAAACGAAAAACACAATCAGATTGATACGATTTTTATTTATGTTAATTTTAATTATAATTTAGTTCAGAATTGTTCAAAAGGTTTAATTTATAAGAAGTTTTAGACTTACTTGTGTGTGCATCGTTAAATGTCATTATGGATGTCAGTGTCAATGTCACAAACGTATAAAAGCATACTCATGGTCATGAGATTTATTTGTTGGTTCAAAAAATGGGAGTCAAAGAAGGAAGACAAAAGAATGGAAAATTTTATTTAGTTAGATACGACTCGTCTTTGTAAATAAAGACAGAGAATTTTATATCCTCTGGAAAATAAAGAGGAAAAACGAGTTTAAAAAGTAATGTAAAAGTGATTGTGAATATAAAAGAAGAAAATACAACTACACAACACAAGTCCAGAAGAATAACAAGTATAAAGCAATCCAGAAAGTTTTTCCAGTTGTGATGGTGGTAAAACCAAGTTCAAAATAACGTAAAAGCAGTCCAGAGGAGGACTCAAATTAAAGGCGAGTGTTTGTGGTTCCTTGAGGAACCTGCAGACTAGTGAAGTAGAAGTTGGACATTCATCGTTTGCACGAGTGAAGGATATCCCAACAAGGAGACATTAAGATAAGTGTTCTCTTTTTAAAGGACGATAGTATTTAGTAAAATGTATTTGATTTTTCGAAAACTTCATTTAGAAATTGATTTATTAAATAAAACCTTTCTTTGTAATGTTGATATTGTTTTGTGTTTATTCTATTTCAAATTAATTTATTAATAACTTGTCTTACAAGCTAAACAACGACCCTGAGAAAGTTAATAAGAGTCTCATAGAAAATATAATTTGTAATTGCGTGAATTGCGGGCATTTGGGGAATTGTTTTCTAGTGAGTACGTGCACACGCATATCATTGCAATATATAGGCAAGGCATTGTCATTATATTATTTTGTGGTGACGAGTATTTTGGGCATACAAAACAAAACAGCCGACTTCCGGTTTATGCAGAAGTGACTATATCTTTATTGTTTTAATAGAACACTTTGTATTTTTTAGGCTATTTCGATTGTAGGATAAATTCTGTTTAAAAAACCATAATACAACTGTAGATCTAAAGCTAATAATAAGCGACATATTTTGATATAAATGTTAATCATTCTAAATCAAGTGATTTTAGAAGGCTGTTAGTAAGAAAAAGAAAATGATAAGAGCAATAAACAAACGTGCAGATCATGTTAACTAGACTAGACATCAGTTGTTTATTACATTTTAAGAATTTTTAAACAATAATTAACTTTAAAAAAAAAAGAAAACCGACTTCAAATAAAAACACAAAAGTGACATAAGTTAACTAAAAAGCAAAAAATAAATATTTTTTATACAACAGTTTAATACTTATTTGTTGTTCCGTTTAATGTAATTAAGAAATTGTTGTTTATTATATAATTATTAATTGTTTTATAATTTTTAAGTCGGTGCCAAGTAAAACATAAAAATTATATACCTTGCTGCAATAACAAATTAGATTCGAATTTTTATGTTTTACTTGGCACCGGCTTAAAAATTATAAAACAATTAATAATTATATAATAAACAACAATTTCTTAATTACATTAAACGGAACAACAAATAAGTATTAAACTGTTGTATAAAAAACATTTATTTTTTGCTTTTTAGTTAACTTATGTCACTTTTGTGTTTTTATTTGAAGTCGGTTTTCTTTTTTTTAAAAGTTAATTATTTTACAATTTTAAGTGATGGGTAGACCTAGTAAGGATGCTTCTCGAATGAGGAAATGACGGCTTGTTGAAACGGAAGATGAAATACGGAAACACTAAAAAGTCGGTTAAAAAAATAGATTTTGAGGTGTATCTTCGAAGTTCAAGCTCCAATACCAATAAAATTATAATGGGACCACCTTGGAACTATACTGAACCCAACACAAAAAAATCATTAAAATCGGTTGATAAACAAAAAAGTTATGCCCGAACATACATAAAAAAAAAATAATAATAAAAAAAAAAAATAAATATATATACAGACGAATTGAGAACCTCCTCCTTTTTTTGAAGTCGGTTAAAAAATACATAGGAGTTACGTTAGGTGACCTAGGTTGACAGTTAAAAGCGTCTTGATAAGCGTCTCTATGATTAATTGCAATGTATTTATAATCGTTACCATTGCGGTTACATATGTTACTTTCAATCAAAATATCTCCCTTGTTATTAACTTTAAGCGTACAGTCGTGTTATAATTTATTAAACAGCATTTATTATACCGGGCGATCGTAAAAAAGATTATTCAGAGCAGGCCATGACCGAAGTGTTAAAGTTGGCAATACTTAATATAAGCCAATTGCCAAATGTTGACAGCTGTACAAATTTTTAGTTAGATACATTAAGTTAAATGTAAACAGTTGGAATTACTTAGTATAAGCCAATTGTCAAATATTGACAGCTGTAAAAATTTTTGGTTAGATACATTAAGTTAAATCACGGATATCCGTGAGTTAAATGTATCTAACCAAAAATTTTTACAGCTGTCCACGGATATAAATATAACTGGATGCCTGACTGTTTAGTCCCTATGCATACTGGAAGTGAAGCCGGTCTGACGTCATGGCGGCCATGTTAGTTGTGGGCGTATATTTAAATTTGTTCAAGTAACGCATTAGAATTTAAACTGTTTTATAGAATTTCTCTGCAGTAATAGTTAGTTTTTTTATGCTACCTGTTATGTAATGTAAAACTCAGTTCCTATGGATGCGAATTCGCGAGAAATTTTCTGTGGAAGCGTTCCTGTTGGTTTGGATTAATTAATTTTTAAGTTGCGCGAAATTTTCGCGATTTTTATTTCTGCGACATTTTAAGAAATTTGCAGCAAAAATTGTGATGTTATTCTTGTCAGAAACTATTATATTAATTTTATAAGTATTCTTCATATACAAGAATAACAAAAATCATGATATTTTGGCAATGAAATACATATTTCCATAATGTAAAATATATTTTAATAAGTATTAATAAAACTAGATACAATAAAATATTATAATAAAATACAATTTTACAAATTATTATAAATGATTAAGATTGTCCGTTATTCGCTATTAAATAAAATTAATTTATTCAGTTGGTGACGTTTGCTAACTGGTTTCATAATTTCATTGGTATAAAATTTACCAAACGAAAAAAATGTAATTTTAAGGTATCTTTTGACAACAGATTTTATTAATTGTAGTTTGTGAGGAACTTCAAATGCTATTTCGGTGAAATTACATTCATAATGATTAGTAAATATAGTATGTACCATCAAGTGCAAACCTGTTTACAACTTTATTTAAAATTGTTTTATCTAAATTTACTTTATTAATATTTGAAGCATTGTTAGTAACAATCATAAATTCGTTTTCTGATTCAGATACGATTTTAAAGACACTTACTGATGCAGATACAAGACCTCCTCTATTAATTGTGTCTACGTATCTGGTATAAGGACCTGCATGTGCGTAATTATGTTCATTGGTATCTTTTATCAGCATATTGGCACAGTTAACACAATTTATAGAACTAACGATTTTTTTCACTATATAACCACATATGTAAAACAACACATTATCTTTTACTACTTTCAGCTTTGGACTTCGATTAGAAAATTAATAATCATTTGGCGACCAATTGCGTTATTCTTCGATTTCTTCTTCTCACTTTTTGATTGAGCATTTTTATTTTTTTGCGAAGGTGTACTGTCATTGGACTTGGTTCCAACTTTATTCTTTTTGAAGTAGATGCTTCTGAACCTAATTCCACTTCAATATTGGGTTGCTGCTTTGGGGGAGACACATCATGAACATTAATAGTTGGTTTTTTCCTTATCCTCGGTTTCGGAGGCTGCTTTTGAAGGTGTGCGGGAAATGCTTTAAAAATAGAAGGCACAGCATCTTCTTTCAAATATGGAACATTCATTCATTCCTGGTCCACAATAATCCTCGGGTTTAAAATGCTTGCTACAAATTCTGGAATACTTTGTAGGTGTCCAATTATCCCTGTGTAGTGCATTCATCCACTTCTTAAGTTTATTTTCGTTTTTTAGTGTAAACCTGCGGTAAATTATTTAATTAATTTATTATATTACTTATATATTTAGTACTTACGAGAAGAATTGCAAAGAGGTCCCTTTTGTATGTCGATTTGTACAACCAACTGCCACACAAGATTGCGGCATTTTTAAGTTGATTATCACCACTAACTAGTCGCAATACTAATAAATAAATAATATTAATATATGTTAGCAACAGTGGGAATTAAAAATATACATAAGACACTTAAAATATTTTAATAAAAACTAGGAAACACGCATAAGCACAACGTTAGTTGACAATGTTTTGCCCACAACTAACATGGCCGCCGTGACGTCAGACCTGCTTCACTACCGCATGAGTTTGTCGGGCATCCAGTTCTTATTATACATATATCCGTGCAGCTGTCAATATTTGACAATTGGCTTATATTAAGTATTACCAACTTTAACACTTCGATCATGGCCTGCTCTGAATCATCACCCGGTAAAATCTAATTACGGAATTAGCCTAAAAATACAGGATGTTAAATTTAAGAAAATAAAGATATAGTCGCTACCGCTTAAACCAGAAGTCGGTCATTTTGTTTTGTATGAATACTTGTCGATATAAGCTGTATAACTCTTATTTATACATTTTTTTCTACCGACGATAATAAATGAGCAGATCAACTGGCTCTGCATTTATAGTCGACCTGTATATCCGTAAAGTACCTATTATCTCAACCTTAAAGGCGTATTCCTTTTTCCTTTAAATAGGTAAGTAAACCATACTATTTAGTTCATATCCATACCGAAAAAGTCTCTCTCGCTTTTTGAATACCTGAATTATAACAATAATGCATGAAATGAAAGAAAATGCAAGAAATCTTGTCATTCTTGCACTTTTATTACAAACAAATTTCTTGTCTTGTCTTGCAACTCTGAATATATTTCTTGTCTTGCATTTTGTGTAAGCGCAAGACAAGAACAAGAAAAATTCAACACTCTCGTGAAACACTAATAGCTAAAAACATATTTTATTTAATGTCGTACCGTAAAGATAACTATTTAAAAGTAAAACCATATATTTTACAAGGTATCGCCCAGTGCCTTTTTGTTCCCGGTGCTTTTTTGAACCCGGCACCCAAGGGCTATAGTCCATTGGCTAGAATGGTACTGGTTGCATGCAATACTCAATCGAAAACCCTTACTGACTTTTGATTTGACATTTCGATTGTGTTGGCTTAACTCAGTATTTACTTTTGTGAATACAAAAAATATTTACATTATGAAAATTAAATTGTGCCGTCTTATTTTGGCGCTGACTGTACATACTCATAATGTAAGTACAGAAAAGAACAAAGGTATAGACAGATGACTTAGATAATAGATATTTAGCATCCATCTGACAGGTCAATCCCCTCCAAACAAAATGTCATGCTACGTCACTGCCCTATTGCCTACTGACCATTAATAATTTTGAAAATTAAATTTCTAGTATATGAATTTCCTATCCATACGCTTTAATCTCTACTTATTTTATATATATAATATTCACAATATTAATATACAGAAAAGTATGTGAGGGAGGTAAAAACAGCAGAATTGTGATAGTACCTATTAACCTATAAGACTAATACCTAATACTGAAAAGTGCATTTGTAGTGTAGAAGACCTTTTTTTAATTTATAAATTCGTTAATCTAGTTAAAATAGAATCATAAGCACATTATAGATATATCAAAAATTAAGTGTTATTCATTATACATGGGGCGTGACGGGCTATGTATACGAATGACGTAATGTTTTAAATGTTTCTGCAGCTACAGCCATGTTGTATATCTACGCGGGATGACCACTAAATAAGTAGTACCGCTGTAATCAATTCCCATTTAAATGTACCGTCGTTTTTGTGGGTTAAGGCATACCTATACGATTATGTTTATTGAAATGTGTGGTAATATTGACCAGTGCATATAAAACGAGCCAAATGAAAAATGTAAAATGAATGTACAGGTTAAACACGGTGACAGATAGTGTAGCTCAAGTACTAGGTCGTTTGTTGTTTATAGTGGCCCATCCCAGTTCGCTGTGAATGTGTGTGCCGTTCAATAACAATTTTTATTTAAAAGTTTAATGGATAACATCAATTGCTGATAAGGTAAGAATAGTTTAGAACATTGTACTGTAATCGTAGATGGTTATCACTTTTTATTTTTTTTGAGAAGCTATGTAGCCCAACAATAAAAGGCGAGGTGTCGCATAGCTTAGCATAGCTTGTGGTAAAGAACATTTATATCAAAAAGGCTTATAGATGCAAGTATCAGTATATTTATTGTAGTTAGACATCGTGGCACTTATTTTAAGTATTATTATGTTCCTATACTGGAGTAGTCGTCAACATAAGAGTAAGAAACATGTCTCAGCTCCTAAATTATGATATATATACTAATTTAGTTATTTAGTTATAATAATCATCTTGATAATTTGTGTAACATATACTTAATTAAATATATGTATTGCCCCAGGCGCGTGCTAACATACTTAAAAAGTTAAAAGTAGTATTAATTTAAATGTACTGTCGATGAGAACAGGATACATATCAAGTTTATTTATGTAGGCACATATTAGTTGAAAAAGTAAGGATGCAATATTTTGGGGTAATTTTTGCCTAAATATAAATAAGTAAGTTTGGGAATTTATATTTTTAATTGAAGGCAATAGAGAAGGATTTTAAATGCCTATCTTCTGGTGGTAGGGGAAAATTAGGTCAGTTATTTTAAAATGTCTGTAATTAATTTGCACCTTCCCTATAAATTGTAGGTATTTTTAAAATATAAAAAGAAAATGTTTCATTTAAAAATATCAAGCGGATCCCCGCGTTCTAGTAAAGGATATCTATTTCCAAAAATTATGATGGATGTGTTATAATTACCCATTACAATACATTGATTGGGAGTAAAGTAGGTCGATTGTGAGTTCAAGTTTTTACATGCAGGAAAAATGCACGTGACTACCCACAATAGGATTCACAGTCGGTTTTAATGCACTTTATTGAAAAGTTATCCCAAAAGGCCATAAATTATCGCATTTCTTAAATAAAATAATATGCATTACTAAGATCACTTTCTGCGTCTTAGTAGGTACTATTTAAGCTCTTCGCTATAAAAATTTTCATTAATTGATTTCAGTTTTTATTTACTGAACATTTCAAAGGAAAACATTTATATTTGTAGTAATAGCTACACAAAGCTGACAAAGTGTTATTATATACCGATAATTATTGACTGATAAAATTGACTGTTTAATTTATGATACCTTAGACTTCTTCATCATTATTGATTTAGCAAATTAATTTAAATCATAGTTTTTACGTTTGATTTTGTAGTGTTGAAACACCAAAGCTTTTAACTAATCGGTACTTTTCATGCATTTTACTTTCTCCATTCTATTTTTGTGGAAGTAGTGTTCGTCATTTACCTATCTATTCACCGCATTTTTCGTGTTATAACCACGGTGCAGCTTTCATTAATCATATTGTGAATTAGTCAGCAATAACAGCAATATCAAAATCATCATACCTCTCACGACACATTTAACAAAACCTACTGTGGAATATTGTATAGTATAATAATTATTACTTGTTTAAAAGTTAAGGCTCGGTTGCAGGGCCTTTAAAATAATTTATTTGCATCCACTAAACGATCTTCAATCCTCATATAGATATGCCGATATTATGTTAATGAGCAATCGCTCATTAACAACTAACATCTCTCAAACTGAGTACTGTTATAGAACGAAGAAATAAAAATTTATTAAAATTAGTTAAATTAGAAAATAAGGTATTACAACCGTGGATCGGCAGTTAACGAACGGAACTATAATATATGTACCCACTTTTCTTTATGTAGGACTGCAGAATTACACATTTATAAAACTCCATTGAAAACTTAAAAGTTTATTTAAGTAGAAGGCGAGGAGTAAACCGTAGGCTACAATTTGTAGAAGTTCCTGCAGACTTCCTTTGGACTTTTCCGACTTCTACCGGACATCCCCGACTTTCCCAGGACATCCCCGACTTCTCCCGGACATCCTCGACTTTTCCCGGACATCCCCGACTTCCCCCGGACATCCCGACTTTTCCCGGACATCCCCGACTTCCCCCAGACATCCCCGACTTCCCCCGGACATCTCGACTTCCCCCGAACTTCTTTTGGACTTCCACTTCAAACTTCCCTGATTTCCCTTGGACTTCCCCGACTCCCCTTAACTTTTCGACTCACCTTGAACCTACCGACTTCCCTTGGACTTCTCCGACTTTCCTTGATTGGACTCCCCTAGCTTTCCTTTGAACTTTCCCGACTTCTCTTGGACTTTCCCAAGACTTCCTCTAACGTGTACACCAAACTTCTCCTGCGGTTTAACCCTCCCTGGAGGGTTTCTGCAGCCGAAGTAATGACTTTTGGGCGGGAACCGTGTCATCGGAGTGGAACTAGTCGACGTTTCGTCCTCAGTTGCATGGGACATCATCCGAGCTGTGGTAGCAGTTGTGTTTTTAGTAGCAGGAGTTATCACATCACTCCGATAACGTAGTTCTAGGCGTAAACTTGATATCTATGATGATTTACGGAACTATAGAAAATTTTAATTGTTTCTTACGAATACGGCCTCGGAAATTTTGTAATCTTCTCAAAAAAAAGCGTAGTTAGAAGTCCACTCCACAAAAAATGCGTTACTGGAGCTAAAAACCTCTACTTTTACTTTCCCGTAATTGTCATATACTAATACTCGAATGATGTGATATTAAAAAGTATGGTTTTTTTTTCTTAATTTTTAAAATAGTTGAAAATATTCGCTGATCCTAATAAAGTACTTCAAATAGTCTATCGATTTGATAAAAGTTTATAACGATCGCCGTTTGCGTTTTTGAATAAATAATTCATCAATTTCAAATTTTTCGAAAACTCCTGGAAGGCGTCAGAGTGAAATTTGGGAGATTAGTAAAAAACATATTTGTAATTCACTGCAAGCTCTATCGGCGCAGAAAGTTAAAAAAAATCGTATGGGCAGTTTTTGAAAAATATTTTTTTGAAAAAAAAGCGCTATCAAAAAAACGTCTAACTTCTGGGAATTTTTTGAAAAGTTCTACTAGAACTACAATTTTCGATATACCTCTTAATTTAAAATTTCATCAAAGTCGGTCTAGTACTTTCTCCTTTAGAGGCGTCACACACAGACAGACAGACATTTCTTAAAAAACATCTTTTTGCGTTCATTGAGCCCCAAAACGTATATTTCCGTTAAAATTTAGATTTCGAAAATTTTCATGAAATCAATACTTCCCTATACCGAAGGTATGGGAAAGTAAAAATTACCGTATATAATAGTAAATATTGCGTCCTTCTTAGGCTTATTTTTATTGTTCGAAGACGGGCTTATGTAATCGGCTATATGCAGACCGTAATATACAAATTGGTAAATTAAAGGAAGTGAGCAAATGGAGTATAATCGACAAAGAGAAACCCATAAAAGTTCATGATTATTTTCAAATTGTTATTTGTGAGCTTGAACCTCAAAACGAGCAAATGTGCTTATGTTTCATAGGTTATATGAACTGACATACATATTTTCATAAATCCATTTCTCAGCATTTTTCACTAAAAAAAAAACGCGCTTTGTAGAAGTCACTTCTCAAAAGCGCATTTTCCAGAAATTTGTTTTTCCATAAATCTCCTATAACATAAAGATGGTTCTCCACTTTTCTCAAATTATTATAATTGTTTTCCATTCGTTCAATTTTGGTATTGTTTGAACGAAAGAAAAAAATAGGGCGAAACACTTTGCTTCACCTCTCTCATAGTTTTTATTTTCCCATACTTCTACTAAAGTAAGGAAAGTTATGATTTCATGCAAATTTTTGAATTTCAGATTTTAACAAAAATACGTGTTTGGCGGTTCAAGGAACCCAAAAAAGTTGTTTTTAAAAAATGTCTGTCTGTGGGTGGGTGGGGTGGGGAACCCCTTGACCGATTTTTATAAGATTTGGCGTGTGGAAGTTTTTTAGTTGCTGATAGTTCTTTGTACGGTCGTTTTTCGGAACCGGAAACGGAAACGGAAATTAGACCAGTTTTTTTGGTATAAATTTGTTTCTAAACATTTAAAATTTATATAGGTATATAGCGTTGTAGTGCATCTTAAAATAAATCAAATGTTTTTTCTCAAAATGCTGTATCTTCAAAATGAAGGCCGCTACGAATTTTTGAAAATTTTAACTTTAATGCCCGATTACTCAAAAACAAAGTCAACATAAATTATCATTTTATTTGATAGCTCTTAAAAAATATAATCAAGTGATGTAAAAATATTTTTGGAAACATGAAAATTGTAAATATACTAGCGGCTCAAAGTTTTGGACATTTTCCAAAAAAATTTCCTCAAAAACTGCCCACATTTTCTTGACGCGAGAAAATTTAAAACGTAAAAAGTATGGGAAAGTATCAGCGACCTGTTTCGTTCATTTTTACTTTTAATATTGATAAAAATATTTTTTTAACGTTTTAAATTCAAATTAGGAGGGTGAATTCCTTCGTAAAAAATGAGATACAAAATGTATAAAGCATATGTCCGGAAACGCACCCTTTTTGAGATGCAAAGAAATATTTGTCTGTGGGTACCGCAGTGGCCGCTCATGGGACGAAGCAAATTTAATTTTATTAATAAGTTGAAACATTACTTCGTTGAAGTTTATTATTAATATATCCAAATCAAATAACAAGTAAACAGATATATTTGATGAAGCTGTAGTAGGTGCAGTAATTAGAAATTAAAATAGAAAATACTGAAAAAATATTTTGCAAGACATGGTTGCCGGAGATCCTCGTCCGCTGGCGTTTGGGAAAGGCCAAATTTCTCATTTACAAAAACGATTCCCTTGTTTGTAAACCCACGAGCCGTCAGTGGTGGGCGAGTGGTATTTGAGTATGTGCTTCTCGTATCTCCGGATGGATGGACGGATTCCGAGTCTGGGAATGTGTCTAAACTTAAAAAAAAAAATACGGAACCAGAAGCGGAAACTTTTTGGTCATTATGGCCATACAATGTGTTTTTAAAATTTTGTAGACTCGTATAGATATAATTTAGCTACTATATGGTTGGTGTCTCATTCTGCTATTTTACTGTAGTGTTTTCTATGAATTTTTGAAAATGGAAAATTCATACTCCGTTATTTAATAAACGAGGGACGACAACACATTTTTCTACGACCATTTTAGAATATAAGCATACAATTTTTAATTACGGAACAACTACATTCTGACACTTGTTATAGAATATTTCATTCTAACACTGTTCTGAGTAATAAAGGTTGCTTCTCTCGTCTATCAACTGTTTTTTGTTTTTTTGACAGTTACAAGCAAAACGTATTTTAGATAGAATGCTTAAAATTTTCTCAAGTCGTAGAAAAAGTAACACGTTTGGAATGGCTATTCCGCACTCGTGAACCGTCCACCTTGCCTTTCGGCTCGGGTGACAAACTTTCCACTCGTGCGGAATATGCCATATTCCAAACTTGTTACAGAATACACTATGTTGTTTAAGCTAAATGACCCACAACTTTATTTCTACGCGCAGCAATATTTAGGGGGGTTAATTTTCCCATGCCTACTCAATTTTTGCTTGATGAATTTGCTGTATTGTTTCTGGGTTTCTTTAATAACAATTTAGGAATCTTTCCTAAAAACGAAAAAAAAAAATTTTTATTTAGGTTGTAACTTAAGTCGGATATACCGACCAGGCAGGCGGCCAATGCTGCGAAAATTCGCTGTTTGCTATTGCCCTCGCGCTGCTGTAGGGATACGAATAGTGCGATTTAAGATCGCACTGTTCGTATCCCGTCGTACTATTTTTCAAATAACAGCAATAATATCTGAAGTATAGGAAAGTCCAGGCAAAGTGCTTCGCTCATTGTTTTGCAACGTTTTTTCAAAAAACGAGTCAGGAATGCACTGTAAAATTGTGGGGCAGATCACTCTGGGACATCCTGTATCTGAAAATACTTGTAATTAGTTACATGTTGTTGTTTCATTGTGTATGCATTATCCTCAAAACTAAATTATTAAATTTGTAAGAAAGAAAGTAATAAATCACCATTAATAATATACAGGGTCGCTATTAAAGATGGAACCAAAGCTCTCCTGCTAAAACGGTTTGAGACATAGATATGAAAATTGGAAGGCTTCCATTTGAAATTATTTCGCATATTTTGAGGTTAAAAAAATTTTTTTTTACATGATTTTTGAGCGCGGCCGCCATCTTGAATTTTTTTAAATGGCAACATGGGCTTTGTGATACATCATTAGAAAGCTTATTTTTTTCTCTTTCTTACTACCTTAATCATGTATGGTGTTAAAGTAGAAAATAATGCAGAAAAATGGCTGGCTAATGTATTGCACTTTAAATCTAGATACCTTTGCAATAACGAAACGTCAAAAATAAACAAAAAACAATCAGCAGGGGTTTAATAAGTGACAAAAAACACAGTACATATGGTTTGTTTCCTTACAACTATTGTATTACGTGACAAATAAACCTTAATTTCGTGAAATATGGACCATTTGACAGAAACAGAACGCATTATTTTCTACTTTAACACCATACATGATTAAAGTAGTAAGAAAGAGAAAAAAATAAGCTTTCTAATGATGTATCACAAAGCCCATGTTGCCATTTAAAAAAATTCAAGATGGCGGCCGCGCTCAAAAATCATGTCAAAAAAATTTTTTTTAACCTAAAAATATGCGAAATAATTTCAAATGGAAGCCTTCCAATTTTCATATCTATATCTCAAACCGTTTTAGCAGGAGAGCTTTGGTTCCATCTTTAATAGCGACCCTGTACAATAATTTCAGTTAGTGGACTGTTTCACAAAAATCCGCCCTGCACATTTTGCCGCTATAGGCCCGAGCCTTGTCGGCGTAGGCACTGCTTAAATTCAAACAATTAGTGTTTTTCTCCTTTGTTTTATTGTAATGAATAAACAACTCAAAGTTGTTTAGTAGCATTTATTTGATTTTTTTTTAAATTTTTGTATTTGGTGAATTTCAAATTTAAGCGCTTGTCACATCCAATCTACCAGCGAGGTGCTTTTTCCTAAAATATATCCAAATAAAGTAGGTATATTAACCTACACGGGTCAGTGAACTTGTTATATATGTGACGTTCAAAACTGTCGATCCATAGTTGCGTGGTGTAATGGAAAAATAAAATGATTTATTTTGTTGTAAATGCGGATTCTTTTTTTTGGAATATCTCTTTTTTATTACTGTTCTTTTATAAATTTTAACAAAACTAGGGTTTTATAAAGTTCGAAATATCTCCAGGGAAAGCTAAAAAACACAGTTTTCTTCATCCATTGTCTTGTATGGTTAAAACGGCGTGGTGGCCCTCGATTTTCCATACTACGTAGGTATTTAAACCAGGGACGTGCAGAGAAACTTAACCGAAAACAGAAAAAAAACGCAAAATTTTCTGCTTTGCAAACTAAACGGAAACCGAAATTAATAATTTTATTAGCGCGGCCCTAATTATTTTCGGAATTTACAGGTATTTTAGGTTTCAGAAAACTTTGACGAACTATTATTTATTGTAGTAAATAACAATAAGTAGGTACTTAACCTCTAATCAAATTTCCACGTGGCTTTTGTTGGCCAACATGTTTGTAGCCAAAACAGTTATTTACATTGGCCCAGCAATACAAATGCGAACTCGTAAGCATTAGAGAGTAGGCAAAATGGTACGTACTGTGTACTTGTCTTGAGTGAGTACTGAGTATGTCAGAATTAACGAAAGTAACTTGTGCTAATATGAGTTATGAGTGAATGTGACCAAGCCTTGGGCCTCAATGGCCTGTAAGTGCTGAGATATACATACATGAGTTATGCCAAATGGAAGAAAATAGTGAAACCTCATACATACATATATTACTATTTACATATAAAAATAATAAATATAGTAAATTTATTGTAAATAAAACAATTCTTGACTTCAACAGGTTTTTTTATTTTAGCCTTATACTTATTTCGACATGCTTGGTTGTCTATATCTATGTCCAAATGACTTGATTTCTGATTTCAAAACGTCCAATAATGGTGAATTCAAGAGATCAATTTGTTCATTCAGTAAAAGTACAGATTTTAAATGTTTGCGAATTTCAAATCCTAGTGTAGCCAACTTACGCGTATCATCACAAAAGTGTAAAAATGTTTTAGTGTTATTAGATGCCATTGAATGATTGTGCTCTAATAAGTGTTGGATAATATATGTGGTTGTTTATATTTGTAACAACGTACGTGTTCCTTGTAGTACCTAATATCAGAATTTCTAATTGTTTGTCTAATTTAAACCAAATTACAGTACGAGCAATTTAATTTGTAAATGCCTGATTTTAGTAAATTGTGTGTTTTTTCTTTAGCACTAAACAAAGTGTTTAAAGGGTTTTTTGTTGATTTAAAAGTTGTTTGACATTTATTTGTTTTGTTTATAATTTTGGCAATTTTTTTCTGAATTATTGCCAAATATGGAATTGACCTGTATTTCATTTTATTTGATAAAGTATTTCGATAAATTTTCTGAATAGCTAATTAGTGTATTAATAAGTTGAGTATTATAACCATTATTGTATGCAATTTGTTTAATAATCGAAATTTCTCTATTATAACTAACTTTATCTGAAGGAACCGTTAAGCGCTATGTATCATGGACCTGTATGCTGCCTTAAAAACTACTTCTTCTTCTTCTACTTTAATTTAGGCCTCCGGCCTGTTTATTTCACTTATACAGTCTTTTCATCTTTTGTAGGGTCTGTAGGCCGATGCTTCTGCTGCCTCTAGGTGACATATCCCTCGCTATTTTGACCAGCCGCGTGTTGTCCATTCTTGATAGGTGGTTGTTCCATTCTTCTCTCCTAGTGTTTGTCCAATCTCCTATAGGTTGTATTTCACATTCATCTCTTATGTCATTATTTCTTACGCGGTCTAATCTTGTCTTTTCGGCTATCTTCCGTAAGGTCTTCATTTCCGTTGTTTCTAGTATTTGCTTTGTTTTGGCCGTATCTGGTCTAGTTTCTACCGCGTATGTTAATACTGGCCTGATGGCACTTTTATATATCTTCACTTTTGATTCCTTTTTCAGGTACTTATTATGTCATATTGTGTCATTCAAGCAGCCCGATATTGTAGCTGCTTTGTTTGCTTGTCTTCTAACTTCGTCGACCATTCTTCCGCTACTTGTTACCTCAGAACCTAAATATGTGAAGCTGCTTACTTGTTCTATAATCTTATTTTCAATTTCTAATTTTCACCTGATTGTTAGAGTTTTCGTCTTTTTATGTGATATCTTAAGGTTCCACCTTTTGCAGCTGATATTCATTTGATATAGCAAGCTCTGCAAGTCATCTTCACTGTTCGCTACTAGTGCCACATCGTCCGCGTAACACACCATTGTTATTTCTTTATTCTCCAACCTATATCCTCGTTTCTTTTTTGTTTCCTTTATGATTTCGTTCATTAAGATGTTGAATAACAATGGGCTTAGCGAGTCACCTTGTCGAATTCCTTTATTTATTGATATTGCTGCTGTTAATTTTCCACCCAACTTTATCTTTACATTGTTGTCGCTGTATATGTTTTTAATTAAACTAATTAATCCATTAGGCACATTCTGCTCATCTAATATCTCTAAGATATGCGATAGTTCCACGCTGTCAAAAGCTGCTTCTAGGTCTACAAAGCAGACAAATGCCGGCTTGTTATATTCTATAGCCTTTTTTGCTATTTTTTTCATTATAAAAATCGCATCATTACACGATCGTCCTGTTCGGAAGCCTTGTTGTTCGTCATTAAGTGGTATAATTTCATTAAGTTTCTGTGCTATTATTTTTGTTGTGATTTTCAGCATTGAGTTTAAAAGTGTAATTCCCCTATAGTTTTCTGGCTTCTGCTTTTCGCCCTTCTTAAATATGGGTATTGCAATCCCTGTTTTCCAGTCTTGAGGTATTTGTGCTGATTGGAATATATGTCTAACCAGTTTGGTTATCTCTTCATAGAGATAACTTCCGCCGTATTTCAACATTTCGTTAGTAACTCCATCTTCCCCTGGAGTTTTCCTGTTTTGTAATTTTATTATAGTTTCTTTAACGTCGTCGTCACTTATATCTACTACTTATCTAATGACGTCTTCTCTATCAGGGATATCCTCGTTGATGGATGTATACAGCTTTGTAAAGTGTTCGACCCAGGTTTCTTTGGTAATTTTTGTACTAGTAACTAATTCCTTAATTTCGTTTCTCTGATTTCGGATCATTCTCCATACTCTACAAAACTACCTACACCATTTTTTTAAACTTTCCAAGCCGATAGAGCTTGCAGTGAACTACACATTTGTTTTTTACTTATCTCCCAAATTTTACTCTGGCGCCTTCCAGGAATTTGTGAAAAATTTGAAATTGATTAATTATTTATTCAAAAACGCAAACGCTTATCGGTATAAACTTTTATCAGTTCGATAGACTATTTGAAGTACTTTATTTTTTATTAGGATCGGCAAGAATATTCAACTATTTTTAAAATTAAGAAAAACATTTCAATTATGCCTATCAATTATTAGCTCTAGTTAAAAGCACCTTTTTCATTTTTTACATATTTAATAACTCTGTAAATAAAGGGCTTATAAGCATTTCTAGTCTGAATTCGGGAGCGTAATAATGTAGTTCTACGCAACATGTAAGATTCCCTAATAATTTTATTATAATTAGTTTACGTTTTTATTGCTAAAATTGTACTCTACATCATTGTTCAGCACGTCAAAGTTCGTTAAAATCAGAACTTCCAAAGAAATGCATAATTTACCAGTCTTTTAATGTTTCGAAATCATTATATTCTTACATCTATAAAACCTTAAAGAAATACCAGTAACCGTAATCAAACCGAAATTTGAAGTAGCAGCAAACCATAACCGAAACATAACCATAAAATATTGTACAGTAGAACTCCAATTATCCGAATCAATTGGGACCGGACCCCATTCGCATAATCAAAAATTCGGATAATTGGAGTTTTCTCCGAAGAAAGGGTCTGTTAATTAACTTCTGTATGTATATTAAAAATGGGAGAAAAAAAACTACATATATATAAAGAAAAAGAGCTATGTATTAATTAATTAAAAAAATTTACATACATACTTTGGTAAATGACAGTTATTGCTTACTAAACATCTCCGTCAAAGTAAGCTGTTTGGCTCTCAGAAACAAAACAACAAACCGACGCGTAAGAGAACCACCACAGTAGCAGGGCAATGACTGAGTAATCAAAACAAACTACCTTTATGCTTACCAAGTCAGCGAATTTAGAACTGCAATATGAGACGGTGTGTCCTAAAGCGATTCGGATAATCAGCGTTTCGGATAGTCGGAGTTCGGATAATTGGAGTTCTACTGTACATTGAACCGAAAACAGAAACGTTATTTTATTTCGGTGCACATCACCGATTTGAACTGAACACTCCATTCTATACTGTTTGTGACTGCTTCTTTTACTATTCTATTTAATGAAAAAAAAAAAAAGCTAGTGGCTACAGTTAGTTAACCTAACTCGCTAAGTTTCTGTACTGATTGGTAGTTATTGCCGGTAACTGTACACGGTGTTTCACGATGGCCGCTCACGAAGTATAACTTCTATATTTATAGTGATATCCAAAAAATTGTTTGTAAAACCTTTTTTACTGGAGTGAGTGCCTTCTGTGAACACTACTAATATTTATACGGGGTGATCAATATCTTCTTTACTGTTTAAAATAACAGAAAAATGATTCGAATAAGAGTTTTATGGGACTAAGAGGACCACATTTTAAAATTATGTTCAATTATACAGGGTGTTCCATATCACAGTGGCATACCAAACTTTTTTAATAGAACACCCTGTATATTCTTACATATTTTTATTCGCTTTTTAATTACCTTGTGCAAATATGCTGTAAAGATAGTGCATATATGCACCAACATATGTCGCATAAAACCGTCAATATATGCACTAAAATATGCCGCATAAAACCTTCAATATATGCAAGAATATGCAGTAACCTTTTGCGATATGCACTAAAAAAATTAGTTTGTTTATTTAGTGCCTAATATGAAAATCTGATGTTTATTTGAATCTGCAGTTTAATACTAGTAATTATTATATGAGTTAAAGCACGTTTTGCATCAAATGTAATTTTTCGTTGAAAGAAAAAGATAAATACAATTAATGATTTTCATTATTTTTAGTTATAAACACTCAACATTCAAAAAATCAAAAGGGCTTACATAATATAGAAACGCATTATTATTTTCAGTTAAAACTGCATTTTTTATTTGCATATACAAAAATACAGGTAGAAGTAAAATCAATAAATAACACAACCTATTTATTACAATAAATAATCATGTTCTTGCTTTTCAATGGTGTCAACGAGAAAATTTTGCCGCTTATCTTCCAATATATTTTTGTAGCTGGGAAAACTTCTTTCTACATCACAAGAAGTTACTGGACAATATTTAAATAAATGTGAATTTTTAACTGCAAAACATTCGTCATTGTGGCCATTGCTTAAGAAATCTCCATTTAAAATATTTTTTATGGAATTCAGAGTTGAAAGTCCGCTGTTTTTCTGAATTAAATCGTCCATTTTGCTGCTAACTTTTTTGCATATTTCATTTTTATTTTTATTCAAAATTGAATGAAATTTTTCGATTAATTCTAAAGATTCAGTGAGAAGCAGGTTTTGTGTTTCTAATTTCTTAATGATGCTAGGAATTTCCGAAAAATGAGCCTTTATGTAGGACAACTGAGGTTGCAATTCCGGACACTTTAAAATATCTTGACAATCTGCTATAGACTGAGCAAAAGTTGAATCAAAGGTGTTAACAACATTTTTAAATTCACTGTAATTTTCACAATAAAATAGAGCGGCTTCTATCCACGTTCCCCACCTGGTGAGAATTGGTTGTGGAGGTAAGGGCACATCTTTAAGCAAGTCTTTGTAAACTTCAAGGCGAAGTGGTGATTTTAAAAATACCTTTTTTCCGTTATTAATTAATTTATTGACCAAAGGAAACTGAATAGGGTGGCCGAAGTGGTTCTATTCATCGCATGGCCCAAACAAGTTACATGAATTAAATTTGGGAAAAAGATTTTTAAATTTTGACCTGCTTTTACCATGTATGCGGCACCATCAGTCACCATGTATAAAATCCTTTCTGGTGGTATTTGATTTGGCAAATAAAGTAACGAAAGGATTTCATTGACAAAACGTGAAATTGTCAAATTGTTGGTTTTTTCTAGTTGTTTAACAGCAATTAAATAACTGGAAGAAGGACTGCTGTTTAAAACACCTACAATAAAATTCGCTATACACTGTGTCCATAAAGTAACACCCCCCCCCCCCTAACTAACTTTTGAACGACTTAATATTTTACTACAAAATTTGGTGTGCTTTAATGGGAAATTAAATACTATTTTTTAGCTTATAATTAAATAATGTATCATTCAAAATGGCGGCTGGGCGCCATTTTTAAATTTTTTTTTAAATAGAAAGGGGGGTCGAGTGACACCTCATTTGGAAGGTCTTTTAGTTCTGTGTCTGATCCTAGAGTTTCAAAGAAAAATATTTAGCCATAACACAGGGTGGCCACTTTTCTGGAAAACATGGAAAACCGGGAAAAGTCAGGGAATTTATAAATTTTTTATTTTGGTCAGGGAAATCAGGGAATTGTACCAATTTCAACGAAAAGTCAGGGAATTTCACGAAATAGTCAGGGAAAATTCTGTAAAGTGCAATTGTTTTAATATTTTTATTTTTGCCTGCAAAACAAAAATTTTGTTACCTAGGTATATGTTTATAAAATTGACATTTATTGCATTTGGTTTTTCCTTACAGTTTAGATGTTGTATTTTGTTATGCTTGTTGATAAATTACCGTTTGCTATAAAGTAATTTAAGTTTACTTTGTTAATTTTTATGTTGGGTTACAATTTTTATTTAAAAAAAAAGTTGAAATTGGCCGTTGTACCATAAAAATGAGTCAGGGAAAACTGAAGTTTATCAGTCAGGGAAAAGTCAGGGAATTTGAAAAGCAGTTTTAAGTGGCCACCCTGTTAAACAAAATGACAAACGTTTGAAGTAAAGAAGTCTATTAAAAAAAACTAAGAATTAAAGCAAAAACAAATGAAATTAAGTGTTCGAAATGTTCACCATTCACTTCTTGGCACATAAAAAGTCGGTTATGAAATTCCTGCGTTGCATTTTCATAAGTTTCTGGAGTGATATTTCTGCAAACTCCTGTAATGCGTTTTTTACAGAAATGTCACTCCAGAAACTTATGAAAATGTAAGGCAGGAATGTCATAACCGACTTTTTATGTGCCAAGAAGTGAATGGTGAACATTTCGAACACTTAATTTCATTTGTTTTTGCTTTAATTCTTAGTTTTTTTTAATAGACTTCTTTACTTCAAACGTTTGTCATTTTGTTATGGCTAAATATTTTTCTTTGAAACTCTAGGATCAGACGCAGAACTAAAAGACCTTCCAAATGAGGTGTCACTCGACCCCCCTTTCTATTTAAAAAAAAATTTCAAAATGGCGCCCAGACGCCATTTTGAATGATACATTATTTAATTATGAGCTAAAAAATAGTATTTAATTTCCCATTAAAGCACACCAAATTTTGTAGTAAAATATTAAGTCGTTCAAAAGTTAGTTAGGGGGGGGGGTTACTTTATGGACACAGTGTATATCTTCCTTTAGCATCGGTGGTTTCGTCAACACTAAACCAAATACAATTATTCGAAACAACGTTTCTTATTTTTTGAAGATTTTCTTCGTATAATTTTGGAATGCACGTTCAGGAAGCTGTTCTCCGGGAAACGACGTTTTGTTTTGTATATTTTTCTAAGAAATTTTAAAATTCCGGAACGTCCATGTTATTTAATGGAATGCTGCATGAAACCATCATTCTACACAAATCGTCGTTGAAATTGTTGACATTCTTATTTAAGCAGTTCAGCAATAATTGTTGTTTTGGCTCGTTTGTATTATTTTTTCATCAAACGGATAAATACCTCTTTTTCACAGATGACGCACAACACAACACTTCCATCGTATTTAAAACATGTATACGGCTTCAACCACTTCTTAATTAAATCGTTTTTTGAACTAGCAACTTTAGGCATTTTCAGGGTATAGACTGGACAATTACACTTTACAGCTCTCTGTCAAGGCAACAAATGAACTAGTCAAGCACTAAAATTATAAATAACTATTTCTAAGAATAAGTATAAGAAAAATTTCCATATATTATTTTCAAAGAAATTTGTACCTAAGGAATAAGACCTACCCAAATAATACAACCTTTGTCAGTTAATCCTTTATTTCCTCTACACCTACTTGGAAATTTAGAAAGTGCAAGTCTAGGGTTCATGTGGTTTCACTAGAAGAAATTGTGCAATTTCTTCTAAGAACTACCAATATTTTATTTGATAATTTATTTGAACTTTTATTTTTTTGCTAGAATATGCATTTTCATGCCATTAAAAGCAAAAATATGCACTAATATATGCCGTATGCCGTAAAGTTGTAATATATGCCAAATATGCAAAATAAAATTTACTTTTTATGACTCTAAACATCACGAAACGTGTATATACGAAAAATTAACATTTTATGATCAATAGGAAAAAAGATGCAAATATGCATTTGCCCAACTCTAGTCATAACTCATAACTCAATTTTTTTAATTGCAACACCTTGTATATTTTTAGATAGTTAGATAGAGATCTCGGCGCTCTATACATTTTTTTAAATAGTCGAACGGTTTTTGAGATAATAAGATTCTAAGCATAAATTCGGGTGATTTCTAGAAATCCAGAAATCATAGCAGGCATTGATACCTGTTTGTTTTAAGTTTTTGCAGGAAACAACTGCGAACATTGTTTTATTTCACGTGAGAAATTTATTTTTTATAAACTTTGAAATGCCCGAGTGCTCAATTTAATTTCCTATTTCATATTTTAAATTTTGAACTAGGATGTGGTTGTCCTAACCTTTGTTTAAAACGCAGGGCTCGAAACGAGTTACTTTTTTACATAAAAGTACATATTTTTAAAGATGGTGCATAAAAGTACGTATTTCCACGAAGTAGTCACTAAAAGAGCATATTTTCGAATATTCCCGCTCTGTGGAACTAAATGACGCCGCGTGATATCAAAAATCAATGGTGCGGCAAAAATTAATGTTTAGAAAACTTCTGTTTATTTTTTATTATAAGATGTTTATTATCTTTGGGTATGTATTTATCTGAAGTAGTATACAGGATGTATCAAATTGTGTGTTAACTATGGGGACCTCGCTTATTTGAAGAGATACGACGATGGTTAAATTATAGAAAAGTTGTTGAATTTTATGCCCATTAATAATTTAAAAAGAAATTAGAGCTATCTTGCCTAGTTTCTGAATAAACTAAAAAAACTGAAATTCTGGATTTTTTGTTTTCGGCTATAACTCATTTGTCATTTATATTTCGTATTTCTAGTTAACGCATTATTAGGACACTTTTTCATGCTGAATTTAAATTTTTGATCAGATTTGGTATAACTGTTACTATTGCTCATTTTCGACTGTCAACTTTTTTTTTCTTATGGTCGGCATTTTAAATTGTTCCATATTTGAATAGAGTTTTTAATTCTGATTTCAACGATGTGTCACACTTTGCATTTTGTTAAAGTTTTGAGCATTCTATTACAGAAAATAAAAATTTCATAAGAGTGCCATGGAAAGACCACGTCATTTAATTTATTTTGAAAAAATTCTAGTAGGCCATGAACTGATGGAAGTAAAACAAAACGCCACTATTATTTACTTTGGCCTTTAGATAGGTACGCAAATATTTCAGGAAACTTTGTTTTGAGCATAGGCAGAAGATTAAGTTATTTTTTTACAAAAACAAATAAATGACAGTTATTAACACACAGATTAGAGAGTTTATTTTAGACGAGCTTCTGAGCATGCTTTACAAAGGTGTAAAATGTTTTGAACATTTATTTAATAATTGTTTGTGTTAGTGCAGTTCTAGTGTTATGTGTTGTATTTATTTAACCTGTTATTCAAATTAGTTGCAATGTCGGTTGCAAACATAAAAACTGCAAGTGGAATTTTCAGTAAATTGTGTATGTTAGAAAATTTGTCATTTATTTTTTTTTTTTTTTTAATTAAGATAATCTGCTGCCTACGCTCAAAACAAAGTTTGCTGAAATTTTCACCTACCTAATGTATCTAAAGGTAAAAGTAAATAAAAGTAAAGTTTTATTCTACTTCCATCAGTTCATGGCCTACTAGAATTTTTCAAAATAAATTAAATGACGTGGTCCTTCCATGGCACTCTTATGAACTGTTTATTTTCTGATACAAAATGTTCAAAAATTAAACAAAACGCAAAGTGTGACACATCGTTGAAATCAGAATTTAAAACTCTATTCAAATATAAAAAAAATTGGCAGTCGAAAATGAGCAATGGTAGCAGTTACACAAAATCTGATAAAAATATTTGGTTTAGCAATAAAAAAAGTGTCCTAATAATGTGTAAACTACAAATATGTAACATATATAATAAATTAGTTATAGCCGAAAACAAAAAAAATCCAAAATTTCAGTTTTTTCCAGTTCTGTCAGAAACTAAGCAAGATAGCTCTAATTTCGTTTAAGATTATTAATAGGCATAAAATTCCACAACTTTTCTCTAATTTAACGATCGTCGTATCTCTTCAAATAAGCAAGATCCCCATAGTTAACACGCAATTTGATACATCCTGTATACATACCTTGTTTTCAAAAATGTTAGTACTTTCTATATTTTTTTATTAGTTTTTCGTAAAAGTTTTTATGTTAATGCATGTATGTTGAATATATTAATAAATGATTTCTTAAAAGTAATATTTTATTCACTTTTTTGGTACATATTTTTGGCACTGTAAGTCACTATTTACATATTTTGACACTTCATCTTTGTTTCGAGCCCTGAAAACGTAATTGAAACAAATGCCCAACACTTTTAATAAGTAGTCATGCTGAATTTTTTCTAAGCAAAACAGGTGTCGATGCCTCCTATGCATATGCACAGTGGCGGATCTTGATTTTGTGGGGCCCCAGGCGCAACCTGATGTGGAGGCCCCCTATCGACCCTACTAAGAATGGGATAGTTCACTTAAATGAACAATGCAGAAAATCATAACGTTTTTTATTTTTGGAATCAACAAAAACATAAACACATAAAAATAAGATACGGAAATAAAAAAATATTCTCAGGTACTAGAAAAAAAAATAATCGCATTCCCATTTAAGAAAAAAAAATCACATTCTCAGGTAAAAAAATTTTGGTTTTTGAGGAAGAGGCACCCAACGATTCTGAGGCCCCAGGCACGCGCCTCATGCGCCTGAGCGGTAATCCGCCACTGCATCTGCAAAGTCCGTAAAAATCAACTTTGCTGTGAAAGATACGTCATCGCCTTCAAACGTCAGTGGTCTCCAAGATGGCGTATACGCCGCGGGAAAATTGAATTTGATACCTATGATGATAGAAATACAACTAGATATTAACATAAGCCAAACATAATAACAGTATTTAACAGTAAATTGTTTGTTGTGTTCGACGTTCGTTCAAACGGTTAACTTCATCAATTTGTCTTATTTTTAATATAGTTGTTTGTAAATCTGTCTTTTATAAGTTATTTAATCATTTCAATAGTCTTTAAACAAAGTTTCAATCAGTTCTACTAAATTTAGATTGACGATAATGGTAGAAATAGCATTTGGTTTTATAATAATAAGTTTTATTTTTGCTTCTTGACGATTATTTGGAATTGATGTAATTCTAAATGTTTTTTTATAATTGTATTTGAAAATTATTATACTTACTAATTCTAGTGAATATTGTGCAACATTCCTTTCCGAAGTTCTTGAAACCGCTACATTTTTGTCTCCTAGCTATCAAAACTTTAAAATACTTACTTACCAACACTAAATGAGTTTAAGAATACTTCACGTAGTTTTGAAAATTCTGTTGGTTTCCCATTTCGTAATTACAATTTCCGGCACAACTTTGTGTTCTTTTAGGCGCAGTTGGTTAATTAAAATGTATAAATCCATGTCTAGTAAGATTCGTGCAATTAGGAGTCGACCAACCCCCAGAATAATTATAATAAAATTATTCTGCTGTAAATTGCACATAATATGAAACATTTTTGACATCTTTACTGTCAGTGGGTCCCAAAATGTCGGCCAAATATTATGATTGCTATGACCCATCTTTCACAGCAAAGTTGATTTCTACGGTCCTTGATGCCTATGATACCTGGATTTCTAGAAATTACCTGATTGTAGGAGGCATTGATACTAGGGCTGGGAATATTTATCAATATATCGATAATATCGAATAGCGATAATTTTAAAACACTTATCAATATATCGATATTATCGATAATATCGATGATATCGATAATATTGATAATGTGGATGATGCCGATAATATCGACAATGTCGATAGTTTCGATAGGTAATATTGATGATATCGATAATTTCAATAATAATACTGACATAGAAAATCGAAATATAATAGTGACAGTCAGAAAAAAATGTAATGCAAGAAATATTGTAGTTACTAGACATACATTAAATTGATTATTGTAATTGACGCAATTACTGCAACAACTGAAACATATCAACTCATCTTGACTTGCAACTTAGATCGCCTACTCTACTTCAAACTGAATGGTTTTCCATTTTACTTATCCGTACTTCTACTGAAGTAAGGAAAGTGACGATTTCATGCAAATTTTCGAATTTCAGATTTAAACGGTAAAACGCGTTTTGGGGTCCAAGGAACCCTAAAAGTGTTTTTTAAATAATGTCAGTCCGTGGGTGGGTGGGTAGGTGCGTTCGTTCCCCTATACCTCCAGAACCCCTCGACCGATTTTTATAAGATTTGGTGTGTGGAAGTTTTTTTAGTTGCAGGCAGTTCTTTGTAGGGTCGTTAATCGGAACCGGAAACGGAAATTAGACTTGTTTTTTGGTATAGATTTTATTCTTAACTTTTTTTTTGAAATTTTAATTTTAGATAGGTTGTAGTGCATCTAAATAAGACAAATCAAATGTTTTTTTTGCCAAATGCCGAATCTTCAAAATGAAGGCCGCTACGAATTTTTGAAAATTTTAACTTTAATGCTCGATTACACAAGAGCAAAATATGCAATCAATACAAATTATCATATTATTTGATAGCCCTTAATAAGTATAATCAAGTGAATAAAGCATATTTATGGAAATTTAATAGCGGCACAAATTTTGGAGAATTTCAAAAAATTATTCCTCAAAAACTGCCCATATAATTTTTTTTTAAACTTTCTGTGCCGATACAGCTTGCAATGAACTACAAAATTTGTTTTTTACTTATCTTTCAAATTTTACTCTGACGCCCTCCAGGAATTTTTGAATATTTTGAAATTGATTATTTATATATTCATAAACGCAAACGCCAATCGTTATAAACTTTAATTAGTTTATTATTTGAAGTACTTTATTAATTTATTATTAGCAAGAATTTTCAATTATTTTAAAAATTAAGAAACAAACATACTTTTTAGTATTAACTACCTCTTTTCCGGCAGTTACGTGATTTTATCTACGTCTATCAATTAGCACTAATAAAAAAATAATTTTTCATTTTTTGTATATTTTTGATAACTATAAATAAAGTTGTTATAACTATTTTCGTGAGCATTTTAACTATCTTAGCCGCTTTTACGTAGTAGGAGCGCGCTCTGTTCGTACGTAACGCGATATTGAAAATTTAATATCGAATATCGATAATGAATTAATATCGATATATCGATAATATCGATAATACCGATAATGTCGATAATGTCAATATTACAATTTACTTTCGGCTTAGACCGCGTCGTCACTTGGGAACTACACCCAACATCATCAGGTAAAGGCCGACCTGTAGCTTGTCTGCCTTTACAAGCATTTGCTCTAGAAGTTTGAGCGATATTTGTTCGTAGGCCTTGCCTGCCTAAACAGGGCCGTGTACTTAGATTATTTAAACCTTGGGGCGGACAAGGATTTGATCTTAATGTACTTTGTTAATTAACGATATCGCTATATTTACGATAATACCGATATTATAAATGTCATATTACCACGATTTATTTCTTTCGTAATTTTTTTTTAAATTGTATAGTATACACCGTGTAAGAACAAGGGAATTTTTACGCGTTGACGTTGACTTTACTCCTAATCTTAAATAAAGGCAGAACTAGTACTATTTATAGCCCTTTTAATTAAAAATGGGATAACCTTCAGTTTAAAGTAGAGTAGGCGATCTAAGTTGCGAATCAATATGAGGTGATATGTTTCAGTTGTTCCAATAATTGCGTCAATTACAAATATCAATTTAATGTATGTCTATAGTAACTACAATAGTTCTTGGATTTAATTTTTTTCTATCCCTATTATATTTCGATTTTCTATGTAGGTATTGTTATCGAAATTATCGACGTTGTCAATATTATCGATAATATCGATAGCATCGATATATCGATAATTATTTTAAAATTATCACTATTTGATATTATCGATATTATTGATATTATCGGTACATCTATAAATATTCCCAGCCTTGTACGTAACGCCTTGTACGTAACGCCTTGAGTCTGCAGCGGGCTTGTACCGGCTAGAGATTTCCATCACTTCTTGACACGAAAATATTTAAAACGTAAAAAGTATGGGAAAGTACCAGCGACCTGTTTTGCCCATTTTTTTATTAAAAGGGCTGTAAATAGTAATAGCTCTGCCTTTAGTTAAGATTAGGAGTAAAGTCAACGCCAACGCGTAAAAATTCCCTTGTTCGTTCACGGTGTATCTGTATATGTATACAATTAAAAAGAACTACGAAAGAAATAAGGTGTGATAATATTGCCGTTTATAATATCGATATTATTGATAATATCGTTATTATCATACTATTGACACAAATTTAATATCGAAAGTCGATTCATTATCGACTTTTGATATTAAATTTTCAATATCGCCCAGCCCTAATTGATACATGTGTTTTGCTTAAAAGAATCATTTTATTTTAAATAGAAACCAATGTTACAATGAAGTTTACAAGTTATACATGTTAAAAATTTGTTTCAAATAATTTTTATAAATTTTAACCAAACCAAATCTTGGTTCAAGATTTAACGTACGCACTGGGAAATTAGGCAATCTACTACCATTTCAAAGTTTATAAAAAATAACTTTCGTACATGAATTAAATGTTCGCAGTTGTTTCGTGCAAAAACAAAAAACAAACCGATGTCAGTGCCTCCCATGATGTCTGATGTCTAGATTTCTAAAAATTACCTGATTTTTTGCTTATATTCTCATTTTCTCGAAAACCGCTGCATTTAGGTATCACCTATTAAAAGATTATTTCGTTCTCTTTTCAGCAATATACGGAGTAGTCCTGCAATAGTTGGTCGAAATCTGGCATTCGGTTAAGTTCATTGTAAGAATATGTGTTCGAAAACGGATCCCTCCGGTGTTACACTTGATTTAATTCTTAATTTCTAAGAATAAATAAGTGTAAGTTTTTGATCGTATTGCCAAAAAAGTCGATGTACTGTTTAATCCAGCGGTCTAAGAGCAATATATTTTCTGAAAATCTTTAAGAAATCAAGCTCCTCGTCTTGAGGTCCAGATGTGACCACGAATGTTCGTTCAACTTTAGTCTTGGAATCCGGTATCTTTATTATCAAATTTAAGTTAATGTCTTGAATATCATCTATAGTCATATTTTTTAACTCTTCTCGACGACATCCCCGGCTATTCCTATGATCAGTACAACTTACAGTGTAAAAGACAATGAGTACGTAATTAAAAATCGAAAAGATAATATTGTACCTTCATAAGCAGCCAAGTTTCATTCGGAGCTTCCTTTAAAAACCTTATAATATCTTCTCGGACGAAAATATTAGATTTTTTCGGTTTGTATCCTTCCGCCTGTCGTTTTAAAAATGCACAAAGTTGAGCCATTTTAGAAATAGCCAGATTTTTCTTAACAATTAATGTTGCCTTCAGCATCGAATATTCACTCCAAAGAGTTGATGATTTTAATAATGCAGATTTAAAAAAAAATACGCAAGGAAAACTTCCACATTAATAATGGAAGCCTTTTTCTGCTTGCGCCAGACATCAAATTTTTCGTAAGCTACCAGGATAGCGATTTCTCGACTTTTCCGGCAATAAATTGAGGGTTGCTTTACTTGCCCCTTCTTCTATTTCCGGAGAGGTACATGGATATCCTACTTCTTCATTGCTTTCGTCCATTTTGATGTTTTTCTTTTACTCAAATGCAAATTTTGTGAAACTAAAACACTCGCATTGCATTGCAGGCCAAAACTCCTCACTGGAGTGTAGTGCCACCGACTACTATAAAACACTCGCAAAAATGGCGCAGGTTAACTGTGCAGATCTTCACCTGTAGGGTTGCGTTAGGGTTGCGTTATTATAAATAGATTTCAGCAGTTTCCTATATCTCAAGTCAATTCGTTTCTATGTACATACTTGATATTCCACGAAAAATTATGAAAAATTGATATAAAACGTCAAACTGTTTCGACAAATCGAATAGTTATTTTCGTATATTAAACTTCGTTGCTCTGTAGGAGTAGAAAAAATAGTGTGTAATAACACTTGTTGATAGTCTTTTGTCGAACTCAAATGATTCATTTTCATTCGACAAAGCTGGACTTTCAACACTTGTTATACAAATAACTAATTTATGATTCACAAAAAGTCAAAGTGAAAATTAAAAACAGCAAATATTATGGCAAATACGATCAAAAACTTACACTTATTTATTCTCAGAAATTAAGAATTAGATGAACGGTAACTCCGGAGGGACCGTTTTCAGACACATGTTAATAAGAACTTTTTTCATTCTTACAATGAGCTTAACCAAATCTCAGATTGTGACCTACTATTTCAGAACTACTCTGTATATTGTTGAAAAGAAAACGAAATAAGCTTTTAATTGGTGTTGACATAAAATATTCTATGTGTTATACTGTTATATCACGAAAACAAGTAGAACCTTTTACTTTACGATTTTTTCCTATTTTCATTATTAATAGATATATAGGGTGATTCACACCATGTGGGATGCACTTTCAGGATGGATTCAGAATCTGATTACAATGAAAGAAGTTCTTAGAAGCATGGGTCTAAAATTTCTTCCTCATGTAGTTACAGCCTCCAGAAGATGGAACAGTCTAATAATTATTTTTCAGAATATAGTTTGTGGTTTTTACAACCTTAGCCGTTTTCCGTTTTTTTATGTCTTTTCATTGCAACTGTTTTTCCATTTTCATAACATTTAAAAATATTTTTAAATAATATTCTTTTATGTGCTGGCTGTATTTTAGGTTTGATTCTTTGGATTTCCTTTTTACAGTTTTCTTTTATTGGTTGGTAGGGTAGTAATTTTAATTTTTACATAGATGGCGCTTTTTCTAGTTTAAGTTAACACCGCAGTTATAATTTTCACTAATTGTCAAATTTGTTTCCATCTAATAGGATCTGTTATGTATCATTTTTGCCGTTTCATATTTTTAATGTTCATTGTTTTCATGTTTTGAAAGGGGGATGTTTTCACTCCTTTCTTGTATTTTTTGAGCGTTTATGTTCCTTGTATCCATAAAGCTTTCACCTTCCTTTACGTTATGTTTTCGGACTTTTCTACTCTTGATATTTGAAATGGCTTCCATTTTTTATGTTAATTTAAAAAATAATAATAAATTTTATCATGTTTTATTGTTTTTTATTTAATTCTATTTAGTCTTAAATATTGTATAGACTATAAAGAAGTCTGAAGATGATAACATCGCGAAACATGTAGCTTCATTCTAATCAATTATATACATACAATTTATGTGGGGAAGACTTTTTGTATTTTTCTTCAATTTAATATTTTGTTTTGTCGATAACGTTTGCAGTAGTTGCACTAAAATTGTTAAATGTTGTATCTGGGCATTACTCTTCATTTAATTTAGTATTCTGGTACATTAGGGGAGTCACCTAATATTTGCAACTAAATATTTTAGTTTTTGAATTTTTGGTTAGAAAATTTTACTCTCCATACAGAAATACACAAAAAAGTAATCTTGTTGAAAGTTGCTAAATATAACAGTTATGGAGATAATTTAAATTTTCTGAAAAATAAAGTTGTCATGAAGTCTGAGTGTTTCTTGAAGATGTGAAAATTAAAACAAAGAGTAAAATAGATAGTTCGTATATTACTGTATCTAAGATTGTTGTTTTATTTACAGTCATGTGCAGTTTTTTTAAGCGCAAATATTTTAGTATCTCTCGCTTATAAGTAACAACAAAGGCATTAATTCTTTTTTTTTCTAGATGGTGTATTGTCAAAATTTATCTGTAGTCGTTTCGTTTGTTACAGATTGGTAGGCTGAAATGCCAGAAGAAAGAAAGATGGCAGTAGATTCAGAAAATACTAATTCTTCTCCAGTTAAAAGTAAAACCGCTACAATGGGTCGTTCAGTTCTGGCCCAAATCACCATGTTAGATGGTACTGTACTTGATGTGTATGTTGAGGTAAGTCTTGTATGACGCATATACAGGGAGCAGAATTGACAAGGTGTCTATGGGGAATTGCATAAATTTTTTTGAACGTGGCATTATTATATTCCCAGTGCAATTTGATTTAAATTGGTTTATTAATCAATGATCAAAATTGAAATACAGATACAGAAGTAGGGAAATTCGGCTAATTGAAATAATACTAACAGTATGAAAAGCCAAAATAGTTACAGGAACGATGGTTGTCACTTTTATTGCGTTATAAACTGACCGCGCGGGAACCGCTCGGGTTTTTTCAATTATAAAACGTAACTAAATGCGATCATGTTTTATACCGTATTCCTGTTTTGCATGAATCAATTCCTGGCGAAATTTAAGAATGAAATTTAATGTAGTAATACTTACATTATAATAATTCTGGACGACAGAATAGTTTTAACCTTAAAGACGTTCATTTACGACAACCTGGTATGGTATGCAGACACAGTTTTAATTAAAGAAAAAGTGCCGGTGATGGGGTTTGAACCTGTGATCAAAACGCGCACATCTAACTGAGCTACGCGACCGCTTCCCATGCGGTCAGTTCGTCGCGCGATATATGTGACAACTACCGTTCCTGTAACTTTTGGCTTTTTAATTAGTCAAATTTTCCTACTTTTGCATCTGTATTTCAATTTTGATCTTTGATTAATAAACCAATTTAAACCAAATTGCACTGGGAAGATAATCATGCCACATTATAGTTATTTAAGTAACAAGGAATGTAAAGACATAATAACATTCGAGGTAGGTAAATACGAGCCGAGGCTTGGGGCTTGCCGAGAATGTTAATAGTCCATACATTCCGTGTTATTTATTAAATTTTTCACGCTACAGGTAGAAATTTAATCATATTTTTAAAAGTTCGTTTTGACTGCTGTCATGGAATTATTTTTTAAAAGCCCCATTATTCTAAGTTGCCTGTGCTTGTTACCATATCAACGAACAGTTAAAATCAACATTTTCGTATTCTGTTTGAAATAAAATATTGGAATCTGTACCTTGTTGCTTTAATTATTATCCTAGGAATGTAAATGACACTATTAAGTTCCGTAGTCAAGGGCAAAAAGTAAAGGAATGTTATTGGCCATTTTGATCTTTTGTAGCTATGGATGTATCGCCTATTTACCTTGCCTGTAGCGTGAAAAGGCCCCAATATTCTAAGTTGCCTGTGCTTGTTACCATATCAACGAACAGTTAAAATCAACATTTTAGTATTCTGTTTGAAATAAAATATTGGAATCTGTACCTTGTTGCTTTAATTATTATCCTAGGAATGTAAATGACACTATTAAGTTCGGTAGGCAAGGGCAAAAAGTAAACATTTTTTGTAGGTATGGATGTATCGCCTATTTACCTTGCCTGTAGAGTGAAAAAGCCCCAATATTGTAAGTTGCCTGTGCTTGTTACCATATCAACGAACAGTTAAAATCAACATTTTAGTATTCTGTTTGAAATAAAATATTGGAATCTGTACCTTGTTGCTTTAATTATTATCCTAGGAATGTAAATGACACTATTAAGTTCCGTAGGCAAGGGCAAAAAGTAAACATTTTTTGTAGGTATGGATGTATCGCCTATTTATCTTGCCTGTAGCGTGAAAAAAAAAATTGCATGCATTTCCCCATCGGAAGTTCGGAACCTTGTCAATACTGCACCCTGCACATGTGTTAAATGTTACCATGAAATTTCATTTGAGATGTGATGTGACTAGCATTTCTATGATTTTAATGTAAATTTTATAAACAAAGAAACTACTCATTAAAACACTTACGGCAGATATTTTTAAGTTAAGATACCAAAGAAATTGTAGATTGAATCTGATAATGAGTGTTACAAACAAAATAGGGAGCAATGCATCTTCATAGTTTTTAAGTTTTTCATGTAGTACTTAATGTATATTGTGTTTGTTATGTTACAGAGGAAAGCTAAGGGACTAGATTTGCTGCATAAAGTTTGTGATGCTATAAATCTGGTGGAAAAGGATTATTTTGGTCTTGTGTATGCTGATCGTCATGATTCTAGAAATTGGCTAGATCTAGATAAACGTATAACCAAGTTTGTTAAAGGTATTCTTCTTTTATTGATTATATTAATTACCAATTTCGGTATAGTAATAAAATTAAAGGAAAACAATATTTGTAATAATATTTACTTTTTTTTAGTATTATAATTCAAAAACGTTATTATGAAAACTACAAAGAGATTTTTCTTTTTTAAATGTATGTATTTGATATGTTGCACAAATAATAACATCATTAACATTATTTTAGATTTTTGATTTTTTATATAAACAGCTTCACAGCAATATTTCCAATAATTCTATCAATTATTGCTTGTAGTAGTATGCAAAATATGTAGACCAAAGTCCATATTATATTCAACGTCGGTATACACTAAAAAAGTTCAGATTATTTATCACGCTTTACTTGGGCAAATGAATCTATTTTAGTAAACACTAATTTTCGATTAAAATACAAAAAAAGGATTCTAACTAAAAATCGATTAAAAACATTAAAAGTATCCTCCATTTTTTGAAAATCATGAATGGATTGTTAAATAATAGACAAATATAGATTGTCAATTGTGCTATCGATTTTTGTTCCAGTTCTAATTAAAATATGAAGAATCAATTCTAACTATAAAAATCTGTTGTTGAAGAATCAAAACAATAATTCCTCGATTTTGTTGAAAATCAAAAATTGATTGTAAAATAAAAGATTATAATTGAATCTCAATTTTGCTATAAATAAATTTTTGTCCCAGCTCTAGCAACAACAACACCTTTAAGACGATAAATATAGGTAGTGGCGATTGCTTTAATGGTGCGTGTGAATTGTAGCGTTGATTGAAGTATTTAGTAAGATGTCTAACCATTACGGGGAAAACGTTTGAGGACGAAGTTCTAGCCGCTTGGGGGCGCGTCGCTCGATACCTGGTGCCTAGAACATGAGTTAAACTGAGCCTGGTGTAAAACCTTTCTTAAAAATTACAGCGCAGCTGCAATATTTTGTTGGTTACTAAAACGGTACTAAGCTAAATTTGAATAATCGCGGCAAACTTATCATGGTCTATAGTTTTGATTTACCGCAGTTTTATCATTGATTCGTCAACAGTTTTATTTTACAGGTCGTTTATAAACAGTCTATAAATTTTTAATTCATATATTTTTGCATATTTGTAATTTGTCTTTAAAAGTGCACTAAAAGAAATTAGTAAACATTATTTGCGAAATGCCGTATTATTAGATACGCAGCGAAAAGCAGTGCATAAAGTTTGTTAATATAATTTAAAATTAGAAGTTGAAACTTGTGCGTGTCAGCAAAATAATAACAAATATGTGTTCCATCGCGGCCCATACATGTGTTTTTCACTGTTGTGAACTGTAAAATTATTGACAAAGTAAATGATGGTCGCAAACATGGGTAACTGCCGAGCGCGGGGCATAGTGCGGTAAGAGAGGGTGATCGAGGTTTGAGTTTCAATCGCTTGCAGACTTTGTAGTTGCATTCGTTTTTTAATCAAACTCGTGTTATTATTTCACTAAAATTATATTAAAAAGTACCGTCGTAATCAGAAAGCATCGGCCTTCAATTGTTAAAGAATAACATTTCTTTGTTTGAGGCTTACTTTCCGACTTATGGAGTGAGAAACGTACAAATACGGCAAAATGAATTAGTTTTTAGCGAGCTTCGAACCGAGATACAGACCCTTAAACCCTGCGCTTCCCATAAGACACAATGCTTTTTGGAAAATTATTTATTTTTTTACAGTCAAACCGCCACAGAAAAGTTTTTAAAATTTTTACCAAAGAAAGATTTGAGCTTCGGCTATCTGATGCACTACATAACTCGAAAATTTTTAATAACGCCCTTCTGCACAGGACAATCTTTGGACAACTTTTTTTGGAAGTTAACCTATATATAAACTGTCGATTTAGACAGGTGTCAGCTTTTAGTCTTTAAACCCCCACAGGATGAACATTTTGAGCCTCTGAGCACTCTACTATTACTGCTGATAATTTTAAAGATGCAACCGCTCCAAAAAAACGCTAACGCCGATCGCTATAAACTTTTATCAGTTCGATAGACTATTTAAAGTACTTTATCTACGATCGTGTAAAAAGTATATATACTTTTAAATATCAACAATTTGTTGTTTTTTTTCTGAAAGCTATAATTTCACTGTGGCGCTTTCTATGACTTTGGATGGATGGAATGGAAGGTTATAATTATCAAATTTACACTTTTGCAAATACGATAAGTTTTAGTATGGGAAAGTCCACTCGAAGTCCACACTTCAGCTTTTTTAATTCATTTACTACATGATTTCTTTGTTTTATATGATAGAAATGGAAAACGAAGTTTTACCGGGTTCTGAAGTACCAGCGGTAATATCTCCAAAGAGATTAACAGTGAAAAGATCTTTTAATATGCCGACTTACAAAAATAATACTAGTAAAACAGATGAAAGCAGTGACTCGTCAGATCAAGAAATATTAAATTTAATTAAATATGATCATTCTCATCACAGCGATTGCATTATTAGTAATTCCACCCCAATACAGTGGGAAATGGACCAGCGCCTTTTAACCATGCCTTCACCGACTGCTGCATCGCATAGATACAAAATAGCAAATTGGTAAACCCTAAAGATTTTACTGCGTTCTTGCAATATTGAGGCAGCACTTGCTTAACCCATTTTTAGCCAGTGGTGCGTTAACGCACCACTTAGTTTATTAATTTTTTTCGAATGTTGGGAATTTTTTATATTTTAATTTAATCATCTGTTATCATTCTTAAGGTGTTAAAGGAATGATATATGTAAATTCAATAGAGAATTCTACTATTATTCATCTAAAAATGCCGGTCTGGTTTCAGGTAATAATGGTAGTTTTCAGCAATGCAACTTGTTTATGTAATTTCGTTATCTAAAACAATGGTTGTTTTACAAATTTTGTCAAAAATAATTAGTAATTATAACAAAGTAAATGACCAAGATGTTTAATTACCACTGGGTCGTTTACATATACAATAAAATTCGCATAGAATTTAGGTGGTTCGAAAACGCACCACTGGTCAAATGTATGAATCATAACGTGCAAGTCTATGCAGGTTTGTACTTGTTCAAAATGTGCATTTGTTATCCTATTACTTTACTTTAGAGTGTTTTCTTGAGTTGTGCAGACGTATTGTGTACTGCTACCAGTGAAATTGTCTACCAAAATGAAAAAGTTTCTTACTCAAAAAGAACTAGAAGATGCTTTAGAACAAGTTTCTTATGAATTAGAAAATGAAAGACGTAAGTTTATAGACATATTTATTATTTATGAGCATTCTTTATGATATCAATCTAATAACTGTTTTAAAAGTTGACGCGGTTTATATTCCACCTGACGTTGACCAACTTACCGATGAAGAAGATATTGATGATGACTTGTCGAACTTGAACGAAACGGTTTTTAAAAATGTTGACATTGCCGGAACGTTTGAACTTCATATAGATGACGACGACCTGTGTGAGGAATCAGACGATGAAACTCTAGCAGAGAAGAAAAGGAAGCTTTCTAATTCCAAAAGTTCTGCTTTTAAGCCTCCAGAATGGAAGAAAGGAAGTATTTTGTTACAATCCCAACCAGTTTCTCGCATTTCTTTGGTCAGATGGAACGACAACTCTGTGGTAACTGCGATTAGTAATCAGTTCAACTCTGAACCTCTATCGGCTACCAAAAGGTACAACAGAAAGGAAAAGAAGGAGATCGACGTGGATCAATCAAATATAATAAAAATGTACAACAAACACATGGGAGGTGTAGATTTACACGACAATGGAATCGCCAACTACCGAATAGGAGTAAGTGGTAAAAAGTGGTGGTGGCCTCTGTTTGTCAATACAATAGACAGCGTTATTGTGAATGCTTGGAAACTGTACAATATTGTGAATTCTAAAACCATTGGGCAGCTGGAATTCAAGTCTTATATAGCCCTTCGACTACTGAAAATGCACAATAACAGAGCGAAACCCTCCACTTCGCGAGTTCCTAGCGAACTTCGTCTAGACAACATTGGGCACGTGATTACGAAAGCGGACAAAAAAGTTAGGTGGCGGTGTAAAATTTGCCATAATCACACAATATTTCTATGTAAGAGGTGTAATGTGCATCTCCACACTGATTGTTTCGAGCAGTATCATACAAAATAGGTGCTAATATATTTTAACGAATTTTACCAATGGTGCGAAAACGCACCATCAATTTTTTTGAAAACTAGTGGAAAAAAAAATTTTTTGTTAATAAATCTGTATTCACAAGTGCAAAACTAATAGCAATAAATGGTTGAAATCGAATTTTTTGTATTTTTACTACCATTGGTAAAATATGGGTTAAGATGTCAGCGGGTGGGGCGGGCGAAGGGTAAAGGTGCGTAGTCGTCGATTTAACACGCTGTGGTTAGACATCTTACTAATACCGTTGATTGAAGTATTAAATACTTCAATCAACGATTGTAGCTAGATGCTTTTGAAGAAATATAGTAATATATCTCTTATGGAAGCAATTTCTACTGCGTTGCCAGCTTATCTGATTAACACTGATAATATCTCATTATTGAGAATAACTATTTTTTTACTTTTCCAAATTTCTACTAGAAGTATGGAAAGTTATGATTTCATGAAAATTATTGAATCTCAGATTTTAGCGAAAATACACGTTTTGGCTTCCAAGGAATCCAAAAAGGTTATTTAAAAAAAATTATGTATGTGCTTCCAAGGGGGGGGGGGGGCGTTCGTTCTATACTTTCTAAACCGTTTGACCGATTCTATCAAATTTGGTATGTGGAAGTTTTTTAGTTGCAGGTAGTTCTTTGTAAGGTTTCTAATAGGAACCGGAATCTGAAATTAAACGTGTTACAATGCTAGATTTAAAAATGTATTTACATTTCATTACAACCAAGTATACTTACGTTATTTTTTTGTAGGCAGCATGTAAATTAAAAATTTGAGTAACTAATGCTGCAAAAATTAGTTTTAGGAGAACAGTTTAAATATTTGCAAGATTTATCACTGGTTATTGAATATGCTATCTCAAATAAATTTTTTCAAAGTTATATAACATAAAAATAATACTGCATTTTAAAAGGGAAATAGCCGATAGTATTCATTCCAAACTTTATGGCGACTTTGGAAGATACACAATAGTAGAAGAAAGTGGTACAGTTTTCTGTTTCCTACCTATATTGGTTTGTAATTACGCAGAATAAAGTGTAATTTAAGCAGTACTGGGGCTCTGCATAAGATACAAATTTCGCCCTAAGGTTTGAAATGAGCTCTACCTAGTTTTGTTATTAGAAGTTATTATTATTGTTGTTTTTATTATTTTTTTAATAATATATAATGCAATTTTTAGTTGAACCATGGAGATTCAATTTTGAGGTGAAGTTTTACCCTCCAGATCCAGCTCAGTTGCAAGAAGATATTACACGTTACCAACTCTGTTTACAAATTCGTAATGATATTCTAAATAATCGCTTGCCTTGTTCATTTGTAACGCATGCTCTTCTGGGATCGTATTTAGTTCAGTCTGAATTAGGCGACTATGATCCTGATACTATGGGTCGCAACTATCTTCGAGAATTTAAATTTGCTCCAAATCAAACTCAGGAACTTGAAGATAAAGTAATGGAACTTCATCGTACTCATAAGTATGTTTGTACATCCATTCTATTTATAGCCAGACTGATGAGTTTTCTTGGTAGTATTTCTAGTAGTGTACAGCAAGTGCCATTTAACCTTGCAAAAAAAATGACGATAAGTTTAAAAGGCGAGAAGCCCTTACACTCTCAAGCAAAAGCAAGGTTTTTTATTACATTTCTAGTTTCTTTGCTGTATTTTTTATACGTAACCTAAATTATCGTTAATCCCTTCTCAAAGCAAACTGTTTCTAACCTTATGGCGCACGGCCTTTTAATTTGTCAAAAAATCCACAATTTTTCGTAAACCATAAATAAATTGACTTTCACTTTTTAGTAGAGTGTACCACACTGTCCAACGGCCAATTAGAGCTAGTTTAAGTTACGACTACCGACGAAACAAAGCGGAAGTAGCCGAATCAAAGGCCACTAAAATTTGCAAGGTTAGGTGGCACTTGCTGTACTAAAATCACTTTCATGCAGTTATATTGCTCTATACCGGGTGTCAACGGAATCATTAGACAACCTGTATTTTTTAGAGTTTTTGAGATATGGCAACGAAATTTGGCATAGGTAATATAAAATAAAAATTTACTCTAAAAGAGTCAAGAAAGCTTAAATATTTCAAAAATAGCGCAGGTGTAGTCAGAATTTATTGTCTCAGGATTACCAAAATGTCAAAATATACTTATTTAAAATTCAAAAGTTGGGATCATTTCCGGTGAAAACGGAAGCTAAAAAAATGTATCAAATATGACAAAATGTGCCTTTTTGGGTACATATTACTTACGAGGGGGTATTGATAAGTAAGTACTTAGCCTATATATAAAACGCCACAATATTTCAAAACAAAATTTTATTTATTCGACATAATCTCCTTTAGACGTATACATTTAGCAGAACGTTCATAAAGTAATTCTAAGCCATTAAAAAAAAATCTTTGTCTTGGTCTGCAAAACACTCCTCAATATTGCTTCGTCATTTGTCGAAAATCTTTTACCTTTCAAATGTTTTTTGAGTTTTGGGAACAAATAATAGTCTGACGGTGCTAAATCCGGAGAATAGGGCGGGTGGTCAACCAATTTCATCAATTTTTTGCAGTGCAATCAACGACTTGTGAGCAGGAGCGTTGTCTTGCAAAAAGAGCACACCTCTGGCAAGTTTTCCGGCGTTTTTCCACAATTTTCTTACGTAATTTAGTTAGCAACTCAGTATAATATGCTCCCGTGATAGTTCTACCCCGTTCCAAATAATCTATCAGAATTATCTCATCTTTGTCCCAAAAAACTGAAGCAAGAATCTTGCCAGCCGATTTTTGAACACTGACTTTTTTGGGTCGTGGAGAACCAACATTTTGAGTTTTTAATAGTGGCGTATGAAGGACACCGATCACCTAAGGTTTCTATCATATCAGCAAAAATTTCTTTGCTCGATAACCCTTTCAAAAATAAATACTTAATAACTGACCGAAACTCGATTTTTTCAAATTCGATCTTTTACTCAGACATGCTGTTTTCAAAAATTCACAGTTTCATCACCGTTCAACTTATGGATGTCAAACTTTGACAACTTATTTGTAAAACATCATAGTTGTAACCATAGCAACCATATTCACTTTTCTTTACTAGAAACTTTCCAGGTTAACTAGATATCAATACCTTCTTGTATACTAAGTTTCGTTCCTATATCTTAAATACTACCGAAAATATGGGCTGTCTAATGATTGTGTTGACACCCGGTGTATATAGATTGATACTGTAGGTTTAAATACTGTTTTCAAATTTCTTCTAAGACAGTATTTTAATTATTGTTTTTTATAAGTCACTGCCTTTGCATTGCCATTGTAGATAATATATTCAATTTGATTAGAACCACAAAACTGTTTATTTTTAGAGGCCAAACACCAGCAGAAGCAGAATTACATTATTTAGAAAATGCAAAAAAATTGGCTATGTATGGAGTTGATCTACATCCTGCTAAAGATTCGGAAGGGGTAGACATAATGTTGGGTACATATTTCATGTTGTAATTCCTACTATTTAAAACTAATACAGTATTTATTAATTTTAGGTGTGTGTGCTTCTGGCTTGCTGGTTTATAGAGATCGCTTGAGGATAAATCGATTTGCCTGGCCAAAAATTTTAAAAATTAGTTACAAAAGGCATAATTTTTACATTAAAATTCGCCCAGGCGAGTTTGAACAGTTCGAATCCACTATAGGATTTAAGTTGGCAAATCATAGAGCTGCTAAAAAATTATGGAAAACATGCGTGGAACATCATACGTTCTTCAGGTAAACATATACATTGGCTGCATCTACATACAGTCATTTTCATAAAATAATTAAAGTTGAAATATAATCATCTTTTACAATATTGTTGTTAACTAATACTGTGCAACAACTAAACATTAGGAGATTTATGTTTTGCTTAAGTTTCTGATTTTGGTTGCTTTTTTTAACTGTTTGTATAATAAAATAAAGGCTGGAAGGTTGAAGGTTGAAGTAAAGTGAAGTGGTGTCAGTGTAAACAGTGAAAATTAACTAGATTGTGATAGCACAGCTAAATAGAAAAGTGATCAGAAAGCAGAATAAAGTGGTTTAGTGAACGATCTAAGTACGGAAAATCTAAGTACGGAAAATTAAATAAGGCCGTTTAAAACGAGGAAGAATAGGAAAATTGAAAGAAAAGCGGAAAGCGCTGATACCGTAAAGGCAGGCGAATATCGGTCAACAAGGTAGGCGATAACGCGAGACGCAAACAAGGAGGTGCCTACAGTCAGCCAACTTTCAAAAGTGAAATCGCCCGCGAAATTTGAAAATACACACGAGTGAAAAGACAGAAGAAACGCCGCGATACTCATATACACACACGAGTGAAAAGCCATCGAAGTGAGCGTGAAATGGAAAGCTAGATGACCCCAAAAACGAGAAAATAGATGTGCGAGTGTAACTAATAAGCGTAAACAAACGGAAAACATATGAACAATAAAGTAGTTGAAAAGAGTGGTAGAGCAAGGGCAAATAGTGTTCAAAGTGAAAAAGAACTCGTAAAACGAAAAAGAGAAGAGGACCCGAAAGATTTCGAAAAGTGGGAGCATAAAAACTTTTAAAAAAAGCGCGAAAATAGTAAGAAGCCCTCAAAAGCAAGAGCAGAAGGCACGGAGGAAAAAAACTGGACAAAAGAAGAAGAATCAGAAGAGATGGAAGGGATTATGAAAAAAATGGAGAAAATAAAGGAGGAGACAAAAAATGATTTCAGCGTAAAACTGACGGAGATGAAAAACGAGTTCACGGAGATGATGAAAGAAGAACTGCAAAATGTGAAAAGGGAATGGGAAGAAAAAGCAAAGGTCTGGAAGAAAGAAAAAGAAGAATTTGAAAGGAAGATTAACAATATCGAGAACAAGCTAGAGAAACACGAGAAAGAAAAGAGAAGAAACAATATTGTAATCAAAGGAAAAGACTTCGAAGAAGAACAGACTGGACCGCAAGATCTAAAACAAAAAGTTGCAAATTTCATACAAAATATATAATAAATCGGAATGATAATGATAATTAAGGTGGAAGAAGCGTCCAATGTTAGAACGAAAGATGCAAAAATTTCAATTGTAAAATGTGAAAGCTTCGAACAAAAGATAGAAATACTAAAAAACAAGAAGAAATTAACAAAAAACATCTACATCGACAGCGACCTCACCAAAGAAGAACGCAGAATACAACTTGCAATTAGGAGAGTAGCACAGGAAGAGAAAAACAGAGGAAAAAACACAAGAGTAGGCTATCGCAAACTGGAAGTGAATGGAATTAAATACGAATGGTCCGATATAGTAGTAGTAGTTCTTTATTGTTAAAAAACACTGTGTGTTGTTACAAAATAGAAATAACATATATAATAAATTAAAAATAAACATAAATATAGACATAACACAGCACATATGCGATTTAATACAAATCTACGTCGGTTAAACACTTAACATAACACATGCAAAAAAGAAAATCATAAAAATACAACTCTGACCGTCTTAGATGTACGAGACAGGGATCAGCTTGATTTGTACTCATTAATACTGTAGAAGGAATATTGTACTAACCACTTTCTAAGTTTTCTTTTAAATACTTTTGGTTGTGTTAAAATTTTAATGTTATCCGGTAGCTTATTATACAAAGTTTTTCCTAGACATACCGGTGAATTTTGAAATAATAAATTGTTTACATTGTTAGGAAGGTAAAGTTCGTTAACTTGTCTTGTTTGATAATTGTGGATTTGATTATTAGTTCTAAAATTGTTTTTATGTTTGTGAATCATCCAACAAGTTTCAAATATGTATATTGATGGAAGGGTAAGTATATCAAGTTTTTTGAAAGTATCTCTACAATGATCATATTTATTTAAGTTTGCAATTATTCTGATGGCTTTTTTCTGAATTCTAAATATTATATCAAAATTTTCATTTTTTGTATTACCCCAAAATGCAATTCCGTAGCTAATTAAGGCTTCAAAATACGCAAAATAAACCGTACGCGCAGTTTTATAGTCTACAGATTTTGCAACAATTTTTAATGCGTAACAAGCCGATGTAAGTTTGGCTGCAAGATTATTTATAAAAGGCGTCCAGGTTAAATTGTTATCAATTAAAATACCTAGAAATTTTGAACTTTGAACGTTACAAATTGAGCTTTTGGCCATATTAATGGTAGGTACTAAAATATGATTTTGTCGGGGGTGAAAAACTATAAAATTTGTTTTTTTAACGTTTAAGGATAGTAAATTTGAATCAAACCAAAGCTTTAATTTCTTCAAGTCGGTCTCAATATGATTTATTAATGTTTGCATATTAGGATGAGTAAAGAGAATATTTGTATCATCCGCAAATAAGGTAATTTTTCCGTAATTAGTGCAAAATTTTATATCGTTGATATAGAGCAAGAATATAGAGGGAGGAAGCCTAATAAAAAGCCACACCCCAAAAAACTAGCGAGACAACCAAAGGACGGACACACGGACAACAAAAAAGCAATGGAATGGTTGATGGAAATGGAAATACAAAAGACAAATATCAAAAAAGGAAAGAAAATTAAACAAGATCAAGCAAGAAGTAAGAGTAGAGAAAACATAATGAATATCGGAACCTGGAATGTAAAGACAATGTTACCAATAGACAAAATGCAGGAAACAGCAGAAGAAATGAAAAAGTATAAAATAAGCATGCTAGCGCTTCAAGAAATAAGATGGAAAAATGAGGGAATGATTGAGAAGAAACATTTCACGCTATACTATTCAGGGGAAAAGAAACAAGGGAGAAACAGAACAGCATTTATGGTCAATGAGGAAACAAGGAAAAGAATAATACAATTTAGAGCAATTAATGGGAGGATATATTACTTAAGACTAGAAAACAAGCAAGCCAATATATATTGATGATAAACTGCTACGCACCAACTGAAGAGACAGATGAAGACGAAACGATAGAATTCTACGAAAAATTAGAACAAACATGCGAGGACGTACACAGAAATTATATACTTATAGTAATCGGAGACTTCAACGCGAAGATAGGCAAAGAAGAATATAACAGGGACGTAGCAGGAAAACAGACAATACACGAAAACACAAATAACAACGGCGCAAAGTTGTGCAACCTAGCCTCATCAATGAAGTCATTTATAATTAGCACAAAATTTAAACACAGACTACAACACAAAATCACTTGGATGATCCCTGGTAGAACCGACGGCAATCAAATCGACCATGTACTAATCTCAAAAAAGTGAATGAAATTAATACACGACGTAAGATCCTACAGAGGTGCAAATGCTGATACAGACCACATACTAGTAATAATGAAGTTTAAAATGAAAATAATTAAAAATACGAAGACAAAGGAAAAAAGAAGAAACTGGAATATAAGAAAGCTGAGCGACATAGAAACAAAAACAAAATTCCGCGAAGAGATAGAAAGCACACTAACTATGCAAGAAGACAACATTGAAAATGAATGGTCTAACATAAAAACAAGTATTATTAATGCAGCAGAAAAAACGATAGGACAAAAGGGTAACAAAGTATTGAAAGAATGGTTTGACGAAGAGTGCCAAACCAAGAACGACGCAAAAAGTGAAGCAAGGAAGAAATGGATAGAGACAGGACGAGCCCAAGAATTAAATGAATATAAAAAAGTTAAACAAGAAGCAGCAAAACTATACAAAAAGAAGAAATCAGCCTGGATCACCGACAAAATGCAGATATTGGAAGTAAGCAATAAAGATAACAGGAAACTTTTCGAGTATATAAGACAGTTTAGCACAAAAAAATCAACAACAGCAAAAATAAGTAAAAGAGATTGGGAGACACACTACACAGACTTTTATAAAGACACAACAGAAAAAGCAGATGAAGAGCTAAACGACAAAAGAGACAATGAAGTAGACACCCCTACATACGAAGAATTTTCAGAAGTAGTTAAACAACTGAAATTAAGGAAAGCCGCAGGGCCAGACGAGATAAGTAATGAACTAATAATTAATGGAGGAGAGGAGATACTAACACGAATATATATATAACCTAATAGTAAAGATATGGATTGAGGAAAGCATGCCACAAGACTGGAAAAAAGGTCAAATAACACCAATTTATAAAAAGGGAGATGCAACGAAATGCAACAATTATAGAGCAATTGTATTATTGAACACTACATACAAAATCCTAACCACAATAATAAGAAACCGACTGACTAAATACACCGAACAAAAGCTAGGGCAGTACCAACAGGGATTTAGGCAAGGAAGATCAACGGTAGATGCAATCCACACGTTAACACAAATAATAGAAAAATGCTATGAACATGACATTGAAATATACATCCTCTTCATAGACTTCCAACAAGCTTTCGATTCCATTAACAGACAGCAACTATTGAGAGAAATGAAAAACATGCAAATACCAGGAAAGATAATTAGACTGACAAGAATGACAATGGCGAATTCTACTGCAAAAATAACGACAAATGAAGGTAACACAAACGAAATTAATATAGAACTGGGAGTGAGACAAGGAGATGGACTCTCAGCTACTCTATTTAATATAGCGCTAGAAGGAGCCATAGCCAAGTGGGGAAATAACACGATAACGCACAGCTCTACACAAATAATCGGATACGCGGACGACTTAGCGCCTATAGCAAGAGACAAAAGAAGCCTAGAACAAAAGGTACTGGAACTCATACGAGAAGCCGAAATCAGAGGTTTAAAAATAAACGAAGAAAAAACAAAATACATGGAGAGCACAAGAAGAGGAAGAGGAAATCTAGCGGAAATGAAGGTAGGAAGATATAGCTTCCAAAGAGTAGAATACTTCAAATACTTGGGAGTAATGGTAGACGGAAACAATGAGAGGAGCCCAGAAATAACAGAAAGAATAAAAGCAGGAAACAAAGTATATTGGAAATATCAGAAGTTCTTGAAAGACAGAAATCTTAGCAAAGAAACAAAGTTAAAAATATATAAAACAGCGATAAGACCACTCATAATCTACTCGGCAGAAACAATGTGCTTGTCCAGAAAGGATGGAGAAAGGATGAGAATACTGGAAAGGAAAATAATAAGAAGGATACACGGGCCAAGGGAGATGCCGGATGGAGAACTCAGACAACTTATGAACTTTGAAGTGAGAAACATATTGGAAGGTGAAGACATAGTTAGATTTGTAAAGGCACAAAGACTTAGATGGTTCGGACACACCCAAAGAAAGGAACACGATGAACTAATAAGGAAAATACTAACCTGGAGACCTATGGAAAACCGACTAAGAGGAAGACCAAAGATCAGGTGGCAAGACCAAGTGATGAAAGATATACAAGACATGAAGATAACTAACTGGAGAGTATTAATAAGAAACAGAAAGGAATGGAGAAAAATAACAAAGAAAGCACAGTCACACAACAACCTGTAGAAGATAAACAGAAAGCAGGGAACAAGCGGACTGATCCCCCGCGAATACCAGATCAGAAGAGCTCACGTCAATGAGCGACCTATACTCCGTTGACAGAGTGTCGGGTCTATTATATATATATATAATAAAATATTTGAGTGTAGCTAAAATAATTAAAAAGTATAATACGGCCTTAAAACATATTTTGATCTGTTGGTCTAAATGCAAACAACTTTTCAAACTAGGCAATCAAAAATGGAAGACTTGCAAAAAACTGAGTGTCCAAATACATAATTATTGGGCTTTGTTGTGTGTAGAGGGTGAATGAAATAATATTTGTTTTTTGTTAAATTCGAAACTAAAGATACGAAATAATGATGTAGAACAAAGTTTTATATTTTTTCATTGTATGTCAAAATTTACTATACAGGGTATTCTGTTTTTGAGATATGTATATCAACTTTCTAGTCTATTAGCTGTAATTGGGAGTACAAAAACCTTTTCAAATTAAGTTCCGGATTTTTTTTGCAGAAATTTGAATAACAAAATTGATATTTTTAAAACATAATAAGAATAACCTTTGTTTCTAAAATAAAAAAAAATAAAATTAATAAAATTTATACAATCAGCTGTATCTGTCCATTGTATAATGCATTTTTAATGTAAAAATTAGGTGCTGGTGTAATTTGGTTTGATGACCATGACAAGTATTGTGTGCTAATGCGTCATTAACAGTGGCGGTTTGTCTTATTAGGCAGGATAATACCCATAACCCATAACTTTAAAAAAATCAAATTCTAACTTTTAATACAAAAAAGTTGCTTTTACATACAGTTTTTACTTTTTTACACCACCGCGTATATTAAGCTCCAAATAAGTAGACTGTTTTAAACACAGTTTAGCATACGCGAAGGCCCGAGCTTATCGGGCCAAATGATTCTAGCCACTACACAATCAACCAATGTATTATTCTTGATATGTTTGCATGCATGTTAATAAAATAATGCAATGGTCAGACGCTAAGAAATAGTAGGGATTTCAGAACGCAATACGCACAGCAGCAGTTAGTTGCAGCATGCAGCTATTGTGTGTTTATTAATTTCATACGTAGTTTTGCAAATTTGCAGTAAATATGGAAAGTCTTGTTGACCAGCTTTGAAAGAAAAATTTAATGGATACTTTTACGAAAAACAAATAGAAATAAACAATCATGGGCGATGTAATAATAATAATAAACTTTATTGAAATAGAAAAAAAGCTATTGTACATTCCAATACATGTAAGTTAACTAAACAGAAAATAAATATAATCAATACATTGCAGTAATCTCTAAAAATTAGTTATTACTTTTCAAGAGTAACATCAAACTAGGCTTAAATGTTTTTATGTTATTACAACCCTTAATATCAATTGGCAATTTGTTGTATTCATTCAGACCTTTAAAGAACAAAGATTTCATTGTTTTCATATAATTTGTTGTTACAATATAAAAGTCATTAGTCTGTCTAGTATTTGTTGGTGTATTTGGTTATTGAAAGTAGTAAACTGCTTAAAATAAGGTGGTGCCAACGAATTTAAAATCTTATACAGGCTGAGTCAAGTTTTTTTTTAGTGAGTTTATTATTAGGAATTTATTAAAAATTTTTGGTATGCATATGTTTCGAAGGGTGCTTTACAACTTGGCGCAGTCAGTTTTTTGATTGGACGTCAAATGTTAAAATGGCGATTCACAACTGTTTATTTTTAAATGGTACGACTTTGTTTGGCTTAAACGATGCTGTATGATGTTTACAATATGATCCTTACTGAATTATTCACAATTTTTACGATTCGGCCATAAAATAAGCATTTATTATGTTAGTCTAGTAGGCCGGTACGTACTCACGCATCACCATGTTTTTGCGTAAAATAAGTGAACTTTTGATGAAACAATTGCTTGTAAGTAAACATTTCCGCTTGTTCGAGTTTCTTGTTGGATAAAAACTAATTAGTTTTTTATTTAAATATTTAGTTTATAATCTTACAGTTTTCATTCGATGTTATCCTAATATTGAAGTAACTATTATTTAATGTAATCTAAATACCTAAGTTTCTGTTTCTTTATGTTTATTAAAATAATGATTTCACTATGCATACTGACAATCATTAAATCGTTTTGTGCAAATACATCAAAGTACATTCTGTAGGTCTTGGCCTACTAGACTAACAGAATGAATGCATATTTTACGGCTGAATCGTAAAAATTGGGAAAAACTTCAGTAAGGATCATATTGTAAACATCATACAGCATCGTCTAAGCCTAAGCCAAAAAAAGTTGTACTGTTCCATTTAAAAATAAACAGTTGAAAATCGCTATTTTGACATTTGACGTCCAATCAAAAAACTGACTGTGCCAGGTTGTAGAGCACCCTTCGAAACATATGCACACCAATAATTTATAATAAATTCCTAATAATAAACTCATTAGAAAAAAGGCGTATAGCTTGACTCAGCCTGTATATAAAAACCATACAAATGTAATATAACCTCTGAGACAGAGTAATCCATTGAAGGGTTGATAACATTACATTTATTGGAGATTATCTATTACACTTGAGAATAATTCTCATCCCTCTGTTTTGAAGTTTTTGTAAGGACTGTATTTTATTGAAATCAAGTAGATATAATAGAGATGCACAGTAATCAAAATGCTGCTGAAGAGCTGATTCACAAGAATGCTTTTCTCTGAAGCTGCACTTGGTTGCAAAAGAGCAAGTTGTTCTTATTAAAACAATTTACTAGTTGCTGGTAAACTACAATCTCCATTATCTTTTTCATAGCTGGTAAGGTGTTAATTGGCCGAAACTTGCTAGCTATACAGGTGTTATTAACTTTAGACACTGGAGTTATTATACTAATTTTTAATACATTAGGAAAATTTCCATACTTGAGTGATGTGTTCACTAGATGCAAAATCACATGACCGATGACGTTAAAGATCGATTTTATTGATTTATTATTTAATATTTCATTATCGCTTCCTTTATTATCCAATGAATTAACAATCTTCTTAATCTCGCTTAAAAATATACGAAATTCACTTACTATGATAGGATAGTTTATATTACACCTTTGTTGGTTGACACCAATACTTCCTATAATTTCTTCAATACTACTAACAAAATAATAGTTAAAAGTTGTCACATATTTCATTCTTTCTTTTGGATACTACAACTTGATCATTTAGTTGAAACTGAACTGAGTGTGGAACATAGAAGTCTTTGGTATTAATAAATTTTTGCAGTGTCCTCCGCATACTTGGAGAGTTATATTTGCATATGTCAATTATTTCATTAAAATACTTATATTTCTTGCTTTTTAATAAATTGACTATTTCATTTCTAAGCCTTATAACTTTGCCAATGTAATTCCCGAGATTGCAGAGTACTACTTGGTTTAAAACATTTATAAGCCTTATCTCTCCTATTCACAGTTACTTGCAATTTCATTAAATATAAAATTAATATCTGTTTTATCAAGCGAGCAATAACTCTAATTCAAGATTTATTTTATTTAAATTGAATTCAGTAAGTTCTCTATACCTTCTATTTTTGTACTCACTATTCATAGCATTGCACATATATATTTCATTTGCATTAAGTGTTATTAAAGAATGATCAGTAATTCTAATTCTGTACTCCAAAACGAACAGACAGACAGTAGGAAGAAATCTAGATAGTTTAATACTGGTATAAAAGAATGGACTGGCTAACCGGTAGCGATATTAAAAATAAACAATTTTGCTGGAATTGCTTACTATTTTCATCTTTATCTAACTCCTCAAAAGTATAGTCTGAAACAGGATACTCTGTTTTAAAACATCTTTCAGCTGTAATTAAAAAACGTGGGTCGACCAAAGAACATTTACCTGCAACTGTTAGATTAAAATTATTTAGCAAATCATGCATTTACTTGGCTTTAGAGGATTTACATTATCAAATTAAAGTGCATAATGACAAATTGAATATTAATAGAGATTTCATGCATAGATTAATTCATTTAAAAACAGGTCATGGTAAATTAGAGTTGCCATAATTTTTCTACTTTTTAATCTTAATGTTAAATAATTTTTGCCATTGCCTACTCAAATTTTGTAACCCAGGGAACACCACTGGTCATTAACTAGAGTGTTTTATAAATCTTTTTTTCTTGCCTATATCTCTATATTACGATGTAGATATTTCGTTGGTGAAGTGACGTATCATAACTTGATTTTTATTATTGGACTTTTCATTTTTGTTTCAATCCATCCATACATATATAAAAGCTCAAAGGTTTTTTTTCTCCAGTTCCTCCAGCGGCTACCGCTTCACCAATTTGGACCATTTTTTTTTTCAATGAAAGGTCTCTATCCTCAGATGGAACATGAAACATTTTTATATTTTTATTCTACGTCGATTTTTCAATAATAATTATTTTAATTTATATATGAAAGTATGCTAAACGCGCTTTACTTGAGGCGACATCTACACCAACGCCGCGTCTTCTCATGGAACTAATGCATCACGTGACAGCATTTAGCCGGCTCAGTGCATTGTGACCTGGGGTAACACTAGTTTTTTTTATATTGTACACTCCCAGGGTTTTTTAATTTATTGGAAGAACACAAATATCTCATGGCCTGCTAGTTTGTAATCAACCATGTTTTTAATAAAACATAGTAAAAATGTATAAAGTTAATTATCTCCGACACTGTAGTTTTAGCAGCTATAAGACATACTTTATGGAATTGAAAGAATTAATTCCACATTAGATAACTCGTAAAATACAGGGAGTTTTATTTAAAAGGACAATTCTTAATTAATCCAAAAAACGAACATCCTGTAAAGAAGAAGAAAATCTTCAGAGGTACAATTATTACATTGAGCCATACCCATCCAAAACATTAAAACATTGTTTAGTCAGTTATTATTATTTCTAAAATTGTAGAACAACTTCATATTGGTATAGGTATTGATTAAAACAGTAAAGAGCAACACAGGATATCTGAATTTCTAATTAGTATTTATTATAAAGCTCATAAAAAATATTAAATTTTTAATAGAACAAATGGCATTTCAACGCACAGTTAATTAATATTTGTTTATAGACTAATGACACCAGAACCTAATCAAAAATCATCATTGTTTCCACGATTGGGTTCTAAGTTTCGTTATTCAGGAAGAACTCATTATGAAACAAAACGCACCCCTATTGACAGACCTGCTCCTCAGTTTGAACGCTCTCTTTCTGGTCGACGTCTAGCTTCGCGTAGTATGGATCGTAAGTATATATTGTAAATTATTTAATATACAGCATGATTGAACTGAATTAGTCACTTAAAACTAGTTCATATTTATATTATAAAATAAACAGAAATCCATCAAAATTTTAAGGTTTAGGGGTCTGCCACTGGTTTGATTGATATACAAGGTGATTCAGAATTATGGTGCAAAACTTATGATGCATTCTAGGGACCAAAATAAGTTAAAATTTTTTTATAAACGTAGGTCCGAAAACGTTTTGTCACAGCACTACAGCTTCCTGAAGATGGAAAAGACTAATTACTTTTTTGTCAATAGCTGTTGCAGTAGTTCCACTAAAATTTTAAAATGTTGAATGTGAGCATTACATATATAATTTAGTATTTCTACTAATTTTTATTTGAATGAGTGCACCAGTGGTGTCTCATATGAGGGGGGTTGTGTAATGTTTTCTTCTAAATATTTAAGATCTTTACAATTTTTATTCTCCCTAGTAGTCCAGGCACTGAAGACATAAAAGGGGGCTTTTGCTACAAAAGGTCAAGGAAAGTTCTAATTTGGTAGATTTGTACAGTTTGGTGTCCTCATTAATATTCCGAGTTTGCGACCTTGAGCGACCGCCGCTCGCGCCGCCATATTGGAAAAATGGTACCGAAAACCAGTTTTTCAAGAATATCTTCTCTCCAGCGCCACCTAGGTTAAAAATAGCTATTACAAAAATTATAGAGCATGACATAACCTGCAACTTTTGTAGGAAACATTTTTCAATCAGAATAATAGTTCACGAGTTACAGCTGAGTCAAGCTCAGCAAATTTCTACAATTCGCAAAATCGCTACATTTTATCTCGAAATTTCAGTAAATATCGATTACTTAATATGTACTACCGTTTCTCACTCATTTCCGTACAACAAATTGACGGTATTTACAGAACTTAAGTTTATAAAAACACTTGAAAAGAACGAATATTTAAGCCGAACTATACAAGCTTTCAAAGAGCGAAACGCAGATCCCGAAGTCATTGCTGCTGCGGGGGAAAGCTTTTTTATCGCTCTTTACGGCGTTTCCAAAAAAAACACCATTACTTTGGGCTCCTCACGTTATCAAAATTTCGCAAGATCCGTGACGAAGAATAAATTCAATCTTGCTGCATTACCCCCTACAAGAGAAACTGCACGGCAACATTCCCCTCGGACCTACCATCAAGTTCAGGCTTGATATAATATACACGAGAGTCCAGAGCAATGGGGTTGGGAAAGAAGCAAGATTGGGTTTACTCCAGTGAAAACAACAAAAGATCCGGCACCCGAAGCACTCCTGAAATTCATTTCGTGCAAGTGCAAGAAGGGGTGCGGTCGAGCCTGTGGGTGTAGGAAAACAGGCTTGAAGTGTTCTGTTATCTGCACATGCTGCCATGGAGACGCGTGTGAAAATCGCTGGAGAAGAAGAAGAAGAAGACGACGACGACGAGAATGAAGACCTGACCGTTGCGAAATTATTGGCACACGATGTCGAAGAAGACAACGAAGATGAAAACTTGGAAGAGAAGGAAAGAAATTTCCAAGAAGATATTGATATCAGTGAGCTTGGACCATCAAGGGCATCGAAACGGAAGAAAAGACATCAGTAAATAACGAATCGTGGATTAGGCCTACTAGGGATACCACATGAAAAAAAACGCGCCTCTCACTCTACCTCATCATGGTACGGAAATGAGTAAAAAACGGGGGTATGTATTAAGTAATCGGTATTTACTGAAATTTCGAGAAAAAATGTAGCGATTTTGCAACTGTAGAAATTTGCTGAGCTTGACTCCGCTGTAACTCGTGAACTATTCATCTGATTGAAAAATATTTCTTACAAAAGTTGCAGGAAATTTCATGCTCTATATATTTTGTAATAACTATTTTTGACCTAGGTGGCGCTGGAGAGAAGATATTCTCGAAAAACTGGTTTTCGGTACCATTTTTCCAATATGGCGGCGCGAGCGGCGGTCGCTCAAGGTCGCAAACTCGGAATATTAATTAGGACACCGAACTGTACAAATTACCAAATTATTACTTTCCTTGACCTTCTGTAAGTCAGAACCTACCCATTGCCTGGCCTATAGTAAAATACACAAAAAAGGCAATCTTGTTTAAAGTATCTGACAGTTTGCGAGATAATGCGATGTTTTTCTATAATTGATGTGCCATGAAGGTCTAAGCGTTTTCTTAAGATACTCCATAGTTTTCACAAACTTTAAGGCTGAGTTTTACATATCAAAATAATAAAAAAAGTTTGTATAAGCCTGTGCCTAGAAACACTTGTATGTTATAAGTATTCTAGGAAAATTATTGAAAATATTAAACGTAGTTATTTTTGGATTATAGGAAAGTCTGAATTGCTTTGTCTGATTTTTATTTATTTTGTACAAATATAACCTCTAAAACCAACGCTGAATATTCTTAAAAGTACAATATTATTTAGATTTCTTTTTAATATTGATTCAGATTTTTATTTTTAAGGTATTAAAGTTATTGCTATTTGCAGCTCTTGGGGGTACTCGTCCCGAAGATGAATTTAATGAAGCCAATAAACGTCACACAATGTCACATCCACCTGAGCATATTCCAGATATTGACAGTCAGACTCCTGCTAAGGTTAAATCTCCAAAAGAGATTAAAGACAAAAAAGAAAAAGATAAGGTAAGAGTTTTATGTATTATAATCAAGAATTATGCGTCCACACAAGAAAAATTGGTTTTGATGAAGTTCATAATATTATGATTTTGTAGAGTGTGTAAAGTAAATTTTTAGCAAGAATCATGAACAATTTCTAGTTTTGATTAGATAGAATTAGTGTTTGGGTTTTGTTTGATACATACATATTATAAAAGGGGCAATTAGGAACGATTTCTAGTATGGTTTAGTTGATGTAGATGATTTAAATATTCAAAAATTAAGGTTGCTAACTGAGAGTGGGAGGAATTGTAAAAGTGGAGTGTTTCTAAGTACCATAGCAAAACTTAAAGTAGTAGATAATTTGAAAATTATTTACTTATAAACATTTATTGCTAATTAAGTAGTTATCTCATTTGTCATTGTGCTTGTTATAAAACGAAACATAAAACTGCATTTATACTGTTCCTAGTCTTTGTGATCTATTCTAAGTTAATCTTTATAAGTTATATTTAGTTATGGAAAGCAATGGCAGTGAAATGATAATGCTAGATTGTAACTCATATATTCCTTCTGAAATATATAGTATCGTTTTTCCTTACAGAGTTAGTCTCTGGAAGTTGGAACAGTTTGTTTTTTTACTTTCCCATACCTTCGGTATAGGGAATTATGGATTTCATGAAAATTTTCAAAATCTAGATTTTAACGGAAATACTCATTTTGGAGCTCAAGGAACCCAAAAAAATGTTTAAAAAATGTCTGTCTGTGGGTGTGTGGGTGACGCCTCTACTGGACCGATTTTGATGAATTTTAAGTCAAGAAGTATATCGAAAATTGTAGTTCTAGTTAACCTTTTCAAAAAAAACCAAAACCGGAAACGGAAGTTAGCCATGTTTTTTTTGTAGCGTTTTTTTCCAAAACAAAATTATGAAAATTTTAGCACGGAAACTGAGGGAAGAACTTAGGGCAAATCGAAAACTTGTTTACCAAACTTTGTAGCTTCAAAGTGATGGCTGCTACAGCTTTTTGAAAATCTCGACTCTTAACGCCTATTTACTCAAAAAGAAGTTGTCTGATCCGGATCAGCTACCACTTGTTTGAGAGCCCTATCGAGGTAGTATACGATAAAATAAAATTAATTTAGAAAATCCGAAAACAATCGCAATGACACTGCTTCAATATTTTGAAAATTTTCAAAATGAAATTTTTCAGCAACTGTCCAAACGATCTTTTTTTAAACTTTCTTTTGAAGAATTTGAAATTGATGAATTATTTATGAAAAGACGCAAACGCCAATCGTTATAAACTTTTATCAGTTCGATAGACTATGTAAAATACTTTATTAGGATTCGCTAGAATTTTCAACTATTTTAAAAATTAAGAAAAAAAGACGATACTTTTTAAACGACGCGTTTTCCGGCAGTCACATGATTTTGACTACACCTATCAGTTAGCTCTAGTTAAAAAATATATTTTTCATTCTTTGCATATTTTTGATAACTTCCTAAATAAAACTCATATAGCCATTTTTGTCCGACATCCGAAGCGGAATTTCTAATTTGCCAAAGCGTTTCGGCGGGTGTTTACCTTGCTTTCGTGCAGTAGTTGCTACTTCTATGGGTAGAGTTATGGTATGGAAACCAATTGAACAGGCTATCACAAATTTAAATTCCCACTGTTTGTTTTCTTAGAAATCTAATACTGGCTGAACTGTACAATGTTATAATTATTAAAAGTTACACTTTTGCAAATAGGGCAACGCCAAGTATTAGTATCTAGTATTGGCTACAATGTGTTTTTTTTAAAGCTATAACTTCACTGTGACGCTTTCTATGAATTTGGATGGATGAAGTGGAAGGTTATAATTATAAAATTTACACTTTTGCAAATACGATAAGAGTTAGTATGGGAAAGTCCACTCGAAGTCCACACTTGAGCTTTTTTTACTTTCCCATACCTTCGGTATAGAGAAGTAATAATTTCATGAAAATATTCGAAATCTAGATTTTAACGGAAAACTAAATTTGAGCACGGGATCTGAGAGAAGAACATAAGGCAAATTGAAAACTTTTTTACCAAATTCTCTAGCTTCAAAATTGTGGCTGCTACAACTTTTTGAAAATCGCGACGTTAGCGTCCATTTACTCAAATAGTAATTGTCTGATGTGGATCAGCTACAACTTGTTTGAGAGATCTTTGTGAGTAGTATACGATGAAGTAAAAATAATTTCGAAAATCCCAAAATTATTGCAAAATATTCGTAAAAATTTTGAAAATTTAAAAAAAACTTTTGTTTAAAAACTGTCTACACGATTCTTTTAGAAACTTTCTGAGCTGATAGAGCTTGCAGTGAACTACAAATGTGTTTTTTACCATTCTCCCAAATTTTACTTTGACGCCTTCCAGAAATTTTTGAAAAATTTATTATTTACTAATTATTATTCAAAAACGCAAACGCTGATTGTTATAAACTTTTATCATTTCGATACATTATTTGAAGTACTTTATTAGGATCAGCAAGAATTTTCAACTACTTTAAAAATTAAAAGAAAAATTACATATATTTTTCATTCTTTGCATATTTTGATAATTCTGTAAATAAACTATTTATATACGAAATCCAAAGTGCATCTAATTTTCTGTAGGGCGGGCGGTACCGTTCTTACTATTCTTATACGGTATGCGACATCGTAGGGTTACCTATGTAAATTGTTTTCTTAGAAATCTAACATACGGTGAAATTAGAGAAGAGCTTAAGGCAAATCGATAGAAGATGTGGTTTCTAATTATTTGTAATTAAAAAAAAAATTTCTGCTCTCACACATTTTTGGACGTGGACTAGTTACTATCCAAACATGATTGCTAAGCTCTAGCATCATTTATGCTGACATCACGAACTGACAGCTGTAATAAATGTTGAAAAGTGGATGGAATGGAGGGTTGCTTATATAATTTGTTTGCTTAAAAATCTAACAGAGGGTGAAATGTACAACGTTATAATGATAAAATATACACTTTTGCAAATACGGTAAGTATTAATACTTAGTGTGGAAAAGTCCGCTTAAAGTCAACACTTTAGTTTTTTTGTCATTACTTTGGCAGCGGTTGCATTAATATAATAAAAATCCATGTACACTATGTAAACAAGAATTAAAGAAAAGGTTGCACCCTGTCAGGATTTGATTCTGTGACTACCTATGCCATATACTCATTTTTCAACTGAGTTGTCCTGCCTGTTTACAGCAAATGTTACAACATAGAACTTAAGTATAGACATTAATGATCCGACTGACAAGATTAACAAAAGCATTATAGGCTTGACTTTGACTTTCGGGGGACTAACAACTTCCTACAAAAATAAACAAAAACGGTACTCTTGCTGAAAATTGCTTAATCCACACATTTTTGTGTAAACACGAGATTAAATTATCTCGAATATCTTTGAATTAAGTGACTGTTAACAAGTATACTGTTTTTGTGTAATTTTGTGTGAAGAATAAGATTCATACAACAAAAATGGGGTCATTTAGTAATGCTGGGATTACTCCACTATTGTACTTGAAATATGAATAAAAAATAAACTAAAGGTTGTATTTAAAAATTTAAAATATTTCGAAAAATTTATTATGTTACTGCCCCATATGACGCATCTGTTTAAAACTAAAAATACTAAACTTAATGAGTCGTGCTGACATAAAATTACAAATTTTCAATACAACTACTGCTGAAGTTGTCGACAAAAAGGTGACTGGACTGTTCCTTCTTCCAGAGGCTATAATCCGTAAGAAAGCGATTCCAGAAATTTCGATACAACTACGTCTAAAGTTATCAGCAAAAAGGTGACTGGACTGTTTCTTCTTCCAGAGGCTATAACTTTGTAAGGAAGCGTTTCCAGATGCTTAAATGTTTTTTTTTACTTTTAAACATAGAATTCGCCCTTGAAAGGATACCTTGTATTTTAAAAATATCCTGAATAGTCAAGTTGATATAAATAATTTTGTGCATATTTTTTTGAGAGATTCTGGTTATGACAATATATATTAGTGCTTTGAGCAATGAAGTGCTCGGCAACACAATTTGTCTAAATAACAAATTTATTGACTTATGAACTACTGCAAATGCAAAGCACTATTTATCCTTAGGGGTTACCTAAAATTCGTGTATCCCAGGAGTGCTGTAGAGAAAGGACTAAACCAATTGTGATTTCGAAAATAGTAAATGATATTTAAAAGTTCTCGAGATTTTTAATTGGTTGTGTATCAAAACAGCTTCTCTATTTATGAAAATACCACTATGTGTTTGTATCTGCTAAAAACTTACTTCATTCTGCCCACTCTTCAATAAAAGAGCATGAATATTCTAAATTTCAAATGTTCATAGAGGAGCTTTACAGAATAGCAAGCATACTTGGAATGAGATAGTTTATGAACTATATTTAACCATGTTTCTGAAAATGTAAAGTTAAATTTTGCAGGACCAACAAAACTGGAGCAATCTTTTAAAATATTTCCAGGAATTATGATTAAAACTAAGTAATGATTTATTTCTCTTCAATTACCTATATTTTAAAAATAAATACCTTTTATGTTTTCAAAAATATTTTACATAATATAAGTGTGGGTGCAAGTTGTAGCCTGGTAATAATAATTCGTCACTAGTCAGCTCCGATCAAGTACCTGCTTGCGTCATGTTACCACAAAGTGCTTATTATACCCATAGGGGTAGTAGAACCTAATTTTCTAGATTTTTTAACATTTGTATCACGAGTGAACCAAAAAATAACTAGGCAAAATATACAGTGTGTGGATAAAGTAAAGAACAAATCCAATATCTCCCGAAATATTATATTTCAGTAAAAACGCTCGGACACAAACATCAGTTTTACTCCAGCCACATTTGAAGAATATTGCTGTTGCTAAAGGTTCACGTGACACGGCGCAGTGACTTGATTCTTATTTTTTTTTAAATGGAACAGTATGCCGTGTGGTGGCTCATTTGAAAGCTCCTTTCAAGAGGAATTCAGAGCACTGTTTTTTTGCCAAATATTGACTGATAATGTATGGATAACCATTGAACATCTCCCAAAATACACCTTTTTTTTGGGACAAATTTAGTGTGCCATTTTTGACATTTACTCATTAATATGAGTAAACGTCAACATTAAAACAAAACTAAAAATCACACACTAGATTTGTGTCAAAAAAGGTGTTTTTGTGAGATATTCAATGGTTATCTATAGATTATTGGTCAATATTTGGCAAAAAAAACAGTGCTCTGAATTCCTTTTGAAAAGAGCTTTTAAATGAACCGCCACATGGCATACTGTTCCTTTAAAAAAAAATAAGGATCAAGTCACTGGTCATGTTACATGACCCTTTAGCAACAGTAATATGCTTCAAATGTGGCTGGAATAAAACTGAAGTTTAAGTGTCCGAGCTTTTTTACTGAAATAGAATATTTTGGGAGACATTGAATTTGTTCCTTACTATATCCATACAGTGTATAATTTTAGTTACATAAGTAATGATCGTAGTCATAGCAAATGATAAATTATCTCATCAAATAACACTCGAGATTTTTATTTTCTCTAAATAAAATTTCATTTAAAAAACTCAAACTTGATTGCCGTCACGTAATTTGACTCAATAAACTATCATTAGATAAGATTGCTTGAATGAAATGAAATTTTATTTGATTATATAAAAAGCTCTTGTGTAATTACCACAGAAAAGATTTTGTAAATCTAAAATATGTAGGCTAAAATTTCCTATTGGCTGCTGAAACAGAGGAAAAACTTAGTCGGAATTATTCCCATGTTACTATAAAGGGCCAAACAGAATCCACAATTTTTAAAATTTCTGTTAAGTACACTGCTCCAAGAAATTAGCACATCACTATTAGGATCTGATTTTGTATGTGTTTTACATATAAAGGGTTATTTTTACACAAATTTGAGAAATGTTTGAATTATTCTTTTGTTTTATTTAAAATAGCGTTGTCATACATTCATATGTTTATTCATTCTAAATATAATTTAAATGCATAGGTTGGTTTGTGTACTCATCTATAAAACACATAAAAAATCAGATCCTAATAGTCATGCGTTAATTTCTTGGAGCAGTGTACATTTGTTTTTAGCTGAGAAAACAGCACCTTGGTGTTTTCAACTGATAAAATTTATAGGCAGGTCGTAATATACTAGCAACTGTGCAAACAAACCGCACTTTCTTGATAATAGCAACACCAAACAAACTAGCAAACAAGGATTGCATCTTCTTTTATTATTGCAGAATAATATATACAACCCCATTAGTGATGATAATTTCTTCAGGATAAATTTCATGGGTATTGTGTCGTAAAATGTAGCTTATGCTACTCCACTTGACCGTTTGGCAATTTTGAAAATTTAGAACAATTTGTCAATTTTTTGGACAACAGCGGAACTAATTCGGACAAAGATAATGTTTGGCACAGATGCTCTATTGGCTATTCTAATGAATGTAGTAAAGTTTCCCATCGATCAGAGTGGAACTTCCGGCGCCAGATTGTAAAATGACTGCTGATTTAGTTCTTTTTGCCATTTACTCGGTAACTGCTGCTTTTCACAAAATTTTAATATAAATACAACTGTTTCACTAGAAATAGCAAAATAGTTTGTCTTAATGGTGCCAGCTGCAAAAATCATTCGACGGCAAAGTTTTACCATTGGAAATGTTACTATCTACGCTTACATTTATATAGGTACAGGTATTTTTGTCTTACGGGAAAAGGTTGAGGAGTAAATACCGAAACTCAAATGTTGTCAAATGTTGTGTTATTCATAACTGACACCATTACCAAAGACATTTGTCGAAAAATGGTTGTATTTATGGCAATATTTTATTGAAACTTTTTTCTGCAGAATTTATAGCTTTATAAATGATTTCTTACGCAAATCACCGTAAAAGCAATTTCTCTCTGATCGGTGGGGAACTTTACTATGTTTATTAGGATGGTCAGTAGAACATTTGTGCAAAATTTTATCTTTGTCTGAATTATTCCTCTAAAAATCTAATTTTCCTAGAGCATAAAAAAATTTCGATTTTTTTGTTTTCTCTTCCCCTGCTTATGGTTATTCAAGTTATAGCATATTTCTAGCTTTGTGTGCCTAAATATTTTTCAAAAAATTCTGTTGTAAGTTTAGAAATTTTTTTTTAGTTTTTAAATTTTGGAAATATTTTCACTTCACCGTTTTTATAGTTTTGAAACTTCTCATACTGTGTCTATGTGGGTTTGTTACAATAATTAAAGTTGATGATCCTTTGACAATTCATTTTGAGTAAATATACATTAAAACTTAATTTTTCAAAACATTCTTACCTGCTGCTATTTCAAATAACATTTTGCAAGCAATGAGTTTTTGTTATACCTGGGTATTTGAGATTTTATTAGGATACGTCTAGTAGTTTTTGAGATAGCCCCCCCCCCTCCCCACAGACATACATTTTGATAAAACATTTCTGGACATGTTTTTTGGTATTTTTTCACAAACTGAATTTCGTAAATCTTAAACCTTATCACTACAACAAGCCACGCAATTTATTGATTGTTTTTAATGAAACTTTGAAACAAACGAAGGCATAGTGGAGGAATACCACCATTCATGGCCTACATATGGGGATCTGGATTAGGTTTTACTGACGCATTTTTTATCATTTCCTACATCTGGAGGTAGCTTAGTGGGAAATGGCAAATAGTATGTCATAAAATGTCGATCTTCAAATAGTTCAGTACCTACCCATGAGTTTCATTTGATCATCGCATAAATTGTTAACAAACTCTAAATAATTAATAGTTTCAGCCTTTACTTGGTGATACTGCATTTTAAAAATAATAAAAACATTACAAAACTTTGTACAAAATATCACATTTAATAATCACTACAAGTGACCGCGGTTTCGTGCTTCACAGAGAGTTTGACAATGCACGAAACCGCGGTCACTTGTAGTGATTATTAAATGTGATATTTTGTATAAAGTTTTGTAGTGTTTTTATTATTTTTAAAAAACTCTGGTTTTGTCCTCACCCAGTAGATCTCTATTGTTTGATGTGAATTATAATTTGTTTATTTCTGATTACTCCAGAATTGATTTCAGTTTGCTTATTTTAAGTAGAACATCTTGCACATTACATTTACATTTTTGAATTCAGATAATGTTGATTGTTATTTCATTTGATTGAGAATTTTGTCTCTTTTCGGCAATATAAACCTGTTATCCAGTTGCATCGGATAATTTCTGAGGAAAACACAAAAACATTTTTTTATATAAGGGCGCCATGAATTGCACATGATAGTCTGTCGCACATGCAGCAGTATGCCCTGTTCTTTAATTTTTTCTATAATAATCAAGTATGTTTTCAAAGAATATTAATTTCTTCCCATTATTTGCCTCACATTTGTGTTTAAATGAAAGGTAACACAAATGTTAATATATACTGCAAGTAGATTTTAGTAAGTTTTGTAATTTTAAATTATTGTGTATTATAATATTATGGTGTTTTCAGAATTTGGAAAATTAAAAGAAGTATTTCTCTAAAAATGGTCACTGATTTTTTTTTTAAATTTTATTGACAAAGCTAGGGATATGCTCCAATTTGTTTTTTCAAATGCGGTAATTTCTAGGTGACCCTTCTAGGAATTTTTGAAATTTGGAAAGTAGCAACTTTATGTGATAAACAGGGTAAGATATGACATGTGAGTTAATTAAAGTAAGAATTTACTGCAGTTGACTATGTCAGGAGTATTCTGATCTTTTATAGTAACTGTTGAGGCCTAGTACTTCAACTTCATACCAAATGTTTTTGAAAACAAAACGTAATTATTTTTGAAGTATGGGAAAGCCCAAGCAAAGGGCTTTGTCTATTTTTGAACATAATTCAATTTTCCTTTGTTCTGGAATATTTTACATTTTGGTACTTATTTAAATGTGTTTACCATAGAATAGATTTGTTTGCTGTTTTAAAACTACTTCATTTGTAAAATAACAAGCTTGCACGGAAGGGAAGCACAGGAACAGCATCATCTAATTCAGATAGCTCTGTGGAAGGTGAATTTGAAGCCGAAAAAACTAACAAGGTGTTGCAGTTTAACATTGTATTATTTGAATGTTTGTGCTTTTCAGCTATCTTACTGTTAATTGCTTATTATTTATATTTATTAACTTCAAAATTTTTATTTAAATTTTCATTTATTGTTAAGAATAAATTATGTAGTACCTTAGTACTTGATTTCAGTTTTATTTCAAAGAACGAATTAGTTCAGAATGTGGTTTCTATACTTCTAAACTATTAAAAATAATTTAAAATTATAAATAACAACCTAGTAAATAGTGAAAACGGAGACTATGCATTATTAGTAAATTGAAAATGATCACAGTCTTAAGCTGTGTCTTCGTTGAAGAAACATAGAGCAACTTTTGTGTTGCTTATTGTTGAAAGATGTTTTGCATTTGAAAATTTGTTAATCAACATTGGCAAACAAACTGGATCCGTTTTGGAAACGTGTTATGTTGCTAGATGTTTTCTATTTTTAAAACAAGAAGCAAGATTGTGTCTCCACTGCTGACGAATTTCAGATGGCAATATACCATCTACATACAAGAAACATCATGTTGCTACATGTTGAACTGTGTTTCCTATTTTTCTTTGATCTTTGCTGTTCTCAGTCTCATAACAAGCAGCGACATTTGTTTATGGCAACATAAACACATGCATCACATAGCAACTTGCAGCAACAAGCGATAACTTTTACAGTGGAACTTAGTTGCGGTTACTGTAAGTTGCTCTATTTTTTTCAATTTTTTTCAAGGTGACGTAGCTTAACACGAAAATTTTCACGTTTCGGAAGCATAGCTGATAACCGGTAACACACAATCTTCATATACTTTGGTTTAAAGACACTGGGGTAGTTCTGATTTAAAGACGCGATTTAAAGACGAGTGTCCTTCTTGCAACTTGCTTTGCTTGAACTTCTTTTCTTATTGTTATTACTTGTCCTAAATGTATATAATTTAAGACCTTGTCGATATCTATGTCTTTTATTTTTATTTCTAGTGTAATATCGAAATTTGCCATCATTTTGGTTTTGTCCAGGTTCATCCGTAATCTAACTAATTCTGTAGTGTTACATAATTGACTTATCATATTCTGCATGTTTTGCTGATTTACATCACCCTGCCGTACTCCTATGTTTATATTCATTTGTTTCGTTTTTTATGCAATTGTATAGTGAATGTTGCTTAGTCATACAGATCCGTTATTAGTTGAATGTATCTGCTGTCGATTCTATTTCTTTGTAGCGCATCCGTATAGGCTCGTATCTCAATACTGTCGAATGCTTTTTCATAGTTTTTCATTCTATTATTAAAGGTTTGTTGTATTCATTGACTTTCTGCTCTAATAATTCTCTTATGGTCTGTATGTGGTCTATCGTACTGTACTTTCTCCTAAAACCCGCTTGTTCAGGGAGTTGGAATTTATCTAATTTATCACTGATTCAATTTGTTATTACTTTCATAAATACTTTATACACATGTGACAGCAGCGATATTGGTCTATAGTTCTTTAATTGTGTTCTATCCTCTTTCTTGAAAAGTAATGTTACAATTGAGTTTTTCCAGTTAGATGGTACTTTTCCTTCATCCAGACATTTATTAAACAGTTACTGAAATTTTGTTAATAGGTGTTGTCTCCACTTTTTAACAACTCTGCTACTATTCCATCCTCACTTTGTTGTTTTATATTTGGTTTAGTGCTGTTCGTACTTCATTGTTGCTAATTTCAGGTATACCTTCTGTGTAGTGCTTGGTCAGTTTTGCACGTGGGTCTGTTGAATCTTGTTCTTTTTTCTTTTTAGACTCGTACTAATTTTCATAGAAGTTTTCAGTTCTTCTTATGATTTCTTTATGTTCATGTATTATCAATCTATTTTCATCTTTTAGTTTGAATATTTCACTTCTTCCGTTTGTTGTTTTAGATTGAAATACCTTCCTTCTTCTATTGTGTTCTATTGTGGTTTTGATTTGTTCTGTTACATCCACGTTTATCTTGTTGAATTTGCTTCCTAATAGTTTTATTAAGTTCTACATACTCTATGGACGATGTGAATGTTCTCCTTCTTTCTTCCATGAGCTTTTTTGTTTCATCGGATAATTTTCCTATCTTGTTTACTGGTAATTTTCTGCCGCTGCAATGAGTGCTTTGAGTGATATTCTTCTCCAGGACATCTATTGTTGGATTTGTGTTTGCTTCTATTTTGCTTTCTAGTTAATCGTTTAATGTTGTTCGGTATTGTTCTTTTTTAATAATATTTCTTAGTTCTTCAAATTTGAATTTGGCACTACGAGTTGTCAATAATTTTTGTCTTTCTAATTTTACGTTTATAGCAATTTTTGCGTGGACAATATGATGGTCGCTGCCTTTTCGAAATTTGTTCAGCACGCATACGTCTTGTACGATGCTTCTTCTATTAGAGATTATGAAAACTATTCTGTTTTTTATACTCCCATTAGGGCTGTTGTTTGTCTATTTACGATTTTCTTTTTTTGTTAAAGTAGGTGTTCATTATATGCATTTGTTGTTTTTCTGTGTAATTGACAATCATTTGTCGTCTTTCATTTCGTGTACCGATTCCAAATTTGCCAACGCTTTTTTCTAGATCTTCAGCTTTCCCTACTTTAGCGTTAAAGTCTCCAATTAAAAGAATAAAATATGCAGCTTGTTCTTAAATAGCCCTGTCAATATCTTCATAAACTTCTTCTACTTCTTCATGGGTTGTGGTGGTTGTATTTATACTTGTATAACTTTAAGGCAGTATCTTTTAGAGATTTTTAGTATTATATATTGCAATGATATGCGTGGTCTTGTACTTACCAGGAAACAAAATGCCCGCAATTCATGCAATTTTAAATTATATTATGTATGAGACTCGTTGTTAACTTTCTCAGGGTCGTTATTTAGCTATTTAGATTTATTAATAAATAAATAAGAAATAGAACAAACACAAAACAATATCAACGTTACAAAAAAGAAAAAGGTTTTATTAAATAACTCAATTTCTAAATGAAAGTTTTCGAAAATCAAATAAATTTTTACTAACTACTATCGTCCTTTACAAAAAAAAACACTTATCTTAAAGTCTCCTTATAGAGATGTCCTTTACCAAAGGCAAACGATGAATATCCAATTTCTATTTTACTAGTTTGCAGGTTCCTCAAGTAACCACAAACACTCGCCATTAGTTTGACTCCTTCTCTGGATTGTTTTTAGGTTATTTTATACTTGGTTTTACCACCATCACAATTGGAAAAAAAAACTTTCTGGATTGCTTTATACTTCTGGACTTTCCACAATTCGTTGCTAATTACTTGTATCCTCTTCTTTAATATTCAAAATTACTTTTACGTTACTTTTTTACTCGTTTTTTCTCTTTATATTTCCAGAGGATATAAATTCTCTCCCTTTATTTATAAAGACGAGTCGTAACTAAATAAAACAAATTCTCCCTTCTTTTGTCCTCCTTCTTTGATTCCCATTTTTTTAACAAACAAGTAAATCTCATGACCATGAATATTCTTTAATACGTTTGTGACATTGACACTGACATCCAAACTGACATTTATCGACGCACAAATCAAGTAACTCTAAAACTTCTTATAAATTAAACCTTTTGAACAATTCTGAACTAAATTATAATTAAAATTAACATAGATAAAAATCGTATCAATCTGATTGTGTTTTTCTTTTCTTTCAGTACCAACAAAACTCACAAATATGAAAATATAAATTATAAGAATTTATAACAAGAAATTATAGCAAAAATACGCAACCCTGAGTTTAAAAGTTAGAAAATCAAAATCTTAAAGTTCTCACAAACCTCCAATCGCAAATTGAATTGTAGCAAGCATCCCAAAAATTGCCTTCCAGGAACCACAATACCCCAGTAAAAACATACACCTCCAAATATCATAGCAATATATACAGGGTCGCTATTATGTATGGGACCAAAGCTCCTCTGGTCAAACGGTTTGAGATATGCATTTCATATTTGGTATTATGTTAATTTGAGGTTATTTTGCATATTCTGAGGTAAAAAAAAAATTTTTGCATGTAGTTTTTAAGCGCGGCCGCCATCTTGAATTTTTTTAAATAGCAACGTAGGCTGTGTGATACATCAATAGAAAGCTTATTTTTTTCTCTTTTCAGAAATATTAAACATGTATAGGGTTACATTAGAAAATAACGCAGAAAAATTAAAAATACATATATTCTTAACATGTATAGGGCACATGTTTAATATTTCTGAAAAGAGAAAAAAACAGCTTTCTATTGATGTATCACACAGCCTAAGTTGCTATTCAAAAAAATTCAAGATGGCGGCTGCGCTTAAAAACTATATGCAAAAAAAATTTTTTTCTACTTCAGAATATGCAAAATAACCTCAAATTAACACATACCAAATATGAAACGCATTTCTCAAACCGTTTGACCAGGGGAGCTTTGGTTCCATACATAATAGCGACCCTGTATGTATAATCCTTGAAGATATGCTAACAATTCTAACTATATTTGGGATTATGTTCTTGTTGATTATGAAACCCACTCCATTTACAGAGTTTCAATTTTATTAAATTTTCACTTTTTCTCCTCAACTCAGATTCCATTTGGTTCCAGGTTCCATTTGACATTCAGTAGTGCATTTTCAAACTGTAACGTTTTGTCTTCTGTAGCTAATGTCTGTGTATTATATGTTGCAATATGTAACTTTGTTAGGCAGCCTGCTATCTTCTGGTGATTCTTAGCACCTCATGTCTTGCTGTAACTGAAACCGCTGTCGTAGTCAGGAATAGCGGGACTACCAGGAACTGGGGGCCGTACTTGATCTTTGCCATTCATAAAGTATATTGTTTTTTTTTTGGCTAATTAGCTCATAATGCTAGCCACTGCAGGTTGATGAGCATATGGTAGTTTAACTCATTAAAGCTATACGCGCCGCCGTTGTCTATTACTACTTAGGCCTTCCGTCGCCGCTTTGAAAGTTCTAATCCCATCTTGATCAGTTTTTACTAGCCCTTTTTGTTCCTCTTAGTCGTATACTGCTTTAGATAGTCCTTTGGCCCACTGCTGCTTATGAATATTTGGAGCAATCCTGTCTCCAGGACTTTTCCCATCCGCCACCTGGGGGACGCATTCTCTAGGAGTAAGGTTTCCTGAGTGCTGTGATGGGGCATATTTTCAAGTTCTCAGCATAGTATGTGGGTACAATTTGCCTATTATTGACTCCTTAGTTAATAAGCAGTAGAAAAATGATTGTTGACAAAAACATTTAATTACCTGTATAATATACTTTTCAAAACTTTTATAAAATATTACTAGTTTTGTAACTTACTTGAAGAAGAAAGTAATTGGGATTTTTTTTAAATTAAGTTTGTTTAGCTTTACAGGGTTATTCAAATTCAACCCTCAGCATTGGGATCTGGCTTATTATAAAAGATTCGGTTAAATTGTGGAAAACTTGTAGAATTTTATGCAATCTAAAGAGAAAATTAACCTAGCTAGCTACCTGCTTTTGTTTCTGGGATAAGGGTAAAAAAAAGGAAAAAAATTGGTTTTTAACTACCTATTAAAAAATTAATAGATTATTAATAAAATAAAACTTTTGGTAATTGTTTCACAATTTGTTGGTATTTATTTTCTCGACTTAAGTTTCAACCTTCACGGTCATCGTCAGGAGTTTACAATATTTTTATAAAGACACAATAGAAAAATATTCAAAAAATGGTATCTATTAAATAGACTGTTCTAATTGTGATGCAATATATATAGGACAAACAGGCCGCAGTTTTAATACAAGAATTAAAGAACACATTAGATCAATTAAATATAATCAATAATAAGCACTAGTGCTTTAAAGGCCCGATTTTGCACGCTTTTTAGTTTTAAAATAGTATATTATGCAACAAGTTTTAGAAACGGCATTTTAGTTACGAGTTTTATTAGGCACGAGCGGAGCGAGTGTTTATTAAAACGAGTGTCTAGAGACGTTTATAAAACGAATTGCATACTATACTTTTTCTACAACCATCACAAATATACTAAAATTTGGAAATTATTTTATTATCTTAAGCAATATTAATTATTTTGACAGATTGATGACAAGTGACGAATAACTTGATTTTCAGTTGATTTTCAATTGATTTTTGGTATTAAAAACCTAGAGCTAACTTCAGCCCGTGACTAAAGCGCACAAAGTCACGGCTTGTCGAGGTGTGTTTAAAAGGTCACTTAGCGTCATGGAAACATATGCGATAAATGGCATTTTAAAGACGGAAGTAGAAAAACAGAGATTATGATTCAGGTATAATAAAAGAATTCTTTTTTCCAAATATTTCTTAAAAGCTTTTTCAAAAATTTTCCTATGTGGCACAGCGTTTGAGCTAGTTGATCTTTATTATTAGCAAATTACATATTTGAAATATCTCAACCATTGGCGTACATATAGGGGTATACTAATCTTAAAAAATCTGTAATCTCGACGCCACTGGATTTTCAGCTGATTTATTATTACCTTCTAGTTTACTGTTCTATTCTAGAAAACAAAATACTCTTTCATTTTTCTTGTAAAATGCATCGTTTTCATGAAAAAACTAGTTTAACACGTTCAGCGCCACATCGGACGCAAGCGTCCGACACCGCATACTATTATCAGGCCACGTCGGTCGCTGGCGTCCGACGGTAGACTGATACATAATAGGTAATATAAATCTGCAGTTTTGCGGGTGGCCTGGTAACATGACAAAGTGTTCTTATGCTCGGTGGCCACGTGACTGTCGGACGTATACGGCCGCAGTGGCCTCGGAAATATTTTTTGGTATTGAGATATTCAAGACATTCTGAACGGACCCTTTTATTTGAAAATTATTATAAGCGAAATAAGGTATATGAAAATAAATTTGGAGGATACAAGCTAACAGATTATTTCTACATAAACCATGTAATAAACACTAACACAAATAATATTTATTTTATTTCATAGTTCTTTCTTCTGAATTTAGTTTTTCTTTTTCGGGCTGCAAATATGCTCCTCAAAGAAATGCTGCATGCAAATAAAAGGCTCTCGTGGACATCCGGTACAAAATGTTGTAACTTTCTTTGCTTTATTTCTTGCTTCATTTCGTCCGACGCGGCCTCCTGCTGCTATGTTTACTCACTGGGCCAGCGGACGCCAACAACCGACGCATCAAATTCCACCTTCAGGAGTAATACAAATAAAAAAACATACTTAGGTGGGTTTTTTAGGGCGAAATTATTGGTTATTATCAAGACATGATGCGTGGCCCAGTAAAAAGTTTTCGTTGTCTTTATTGTAGCGTTTAAAGTGTCGCGTCGCATTAATCGAACATCTTACAAATCTTTTCATCTGAAATTTTCAACAATAAGATGCAACAGCCATGATGATCGTGTTACCTAACCTCTAATAGCTGATTTGTAATATGAAATGTCAAAAATACTAATTTTTCTTGAATTTTTGTCATAAGTTAGTTGTTATATCAATTCACATTCCAAACATTCAACACCATGCTCGAAAACAAAACGTTTTGTTGGCTCATGTTTATATGAAACTTTCTGCTTATTTTTGGATGTTGTATCAGCTGGTAAATTTTGGAACACTTATGTGTGGGACACCTTGCATAAACTCATGAGTTGCCTATGTTTCCAGTAAATCTGCTACAATCTGTATGCATATTAAGAAATATAAACACAAAATAAGACACAGGTATTTAATAACAATGATTTAAATTAATAAAAGTAGATCAACCAATCTTACTAACTATAATTGGTAAACCCACTGTATTTTTAATAGTTTATGAAGCATATTATATTGAAAATCTTTGTTCTGTTGAACAGCATGAACAAAAAATATTTAGATAAGGGTTGGCCATGGAAAAGAAAGTTCATATAGGAAACTTTTGTTTTCCATGGCCAATGTTTTTCTGAAATTTTGTTGATTATACTGTGTAACTTCCTATCAAGAAGTTAACGTGGTTTGCAAGCACCTATACTCTTGAAAAAATGTATGTTAATTTTTCTTATGAAGCAACTGCATTCTGCTTCTTGTGCTATAAATGCCCTTCTACAATACAGTTCTTATTTTTCTTGCCTGCTGCTTCTCCATCAAAATTGTTTATTTTTGCGTATAAACGAATTAAATTTAAATAAATTTACTGCTGTATGGGAATACAAAGTAACATAACGCATTTCTTTACATCTGCATTTAGTAAAACACACAGTGTATGTCCTAGAAAGATGGTGTTTTGCTATTGATGTCATGATATTTATTTTTGATATAGTGGAAATCGTACAAGAGTGCAGATTCTGAATATTAAATGTAATTGAGTGATATTTGAACGTTTATTATTGAATTTGTTCTTAATTTACAGAACATGTTTTAGCATCCTATTAGGTAGAAGTGAAGTTGGTCTTTTAAGAAGCTATAGATTCTTGGTTTAATGCTAGCGATAGTTAGAGTTCTCTGAAATTGTGAGTTTAAATTGGTGGAGTGCAATAAATAAATTGATTTATTATATTAATTTTATAAGTTTGTATGCATTAACTCCTCCTTAAAACAAAAGAGTAAACTTAAATTATACCTACACATAAGATTCAGTTACTGTAGATGTCACCGTTTTTGGCGCTGCCGTCACTATTACCATGTGAACTAAGTAAACATCAAACACTAACCATTGGTTCTCAAAATTTTTTTATTAATATTTATGTTTTAATTTTAGTAAACTGAAATTTTTAATGTTGTTTTGGATATTAAATTACAATTTATTTTACTTTGATATCTCATTACTTATTTACTTAATCACACTGTTTGGACGAACATCAACTCAAGAAAAAATATTTAAAAATGACAGTGTCCATAGTATTTGAAATATATTGTTTGGGGGTTTTAAGTAAAGTAAAAACAAAAAATTAAACGCTAACCCATTAAATAATAAACTTAAATCTAAACTTAATCTTCATCAGTTTCATTTAACACTTGATATTCATCTTCATCAGAACTGTCATTCAAGTCTATTATCATTAGCTCTATTTCGTCATATCGCACTTCATTCTCCCAGTCGCGTTGGATTATTTCTTCTATGTGTTTTATACAAGATACTTTTTTTAAAGCGTCCATCCTCACAGCTAATACTTTTTCATCGCCGTATCTATTTTCTCCTATATGGCGGTCACAGAACTGCTTACAAATGCCCCAAACCAATTATATGGGGTAAGGCGGTGGTAGTCTTAATACTTGATGACCATGTTCCTGAAGTAATTCATATATAATAAATATATTTAGAATTTTGCGGTTTATTTTGATTACATAACTTGAGTAATTATACTTTTAAGGCGTTTTCGTCAAACTTTATATTTTTTGATGTCAACCATTCCCTAATTGTGTTTTATTCCAAGAAGAATTTTGAATTTTATCTATTAAAGACGATGATGGGAAGCATTGTCCATAATAATTATCAGAAAATTAGAACAGACACACGCCAAAAACGGTGAAATCTACTATAGCAAGGTTTACCTAATTAAATATTTCTACAATTGACAGCAGAAGTTGACAAGTAATTAATTAGTGTATATTTATGAAAGTAATATAAAGGTAATAACATAGTTAAAAAGTACCTAGGGATATGAGAACACGCTGTTATGATACACGGCCTAGTTAGTGTGTTGGTGAGATTTGATAAATAATAATAGTTATTTATTGTACAAGATGATAAAATTGCACTTTATCTTCGAGAGCGATTTTAGCGTCGAGGCGTCAGCCGAGACGCTAATAAGCATCTAGAAGATGATGAAATTTTATCGTCGTGTGGAATACAACATTTTTTTCTATAGCAATTGTTAAAGAAGACCCAAAAATGAAGAAAAATCAATGATAAATTTAATTTAAAAGTGTCAGGAAAAAAACCGTTTCACGAAAAAGTGAGTAGGTGGCTTTAATAACTTTTTGGTTGCTATAGAGTATTTAATGTAGAAAAAAAATAAAATACTTTATCTATCCTTGCTGTTAAAGTACTACTTTATCTACCCTTGATGGTAAAGTGCTACTTTTCCCTCTAATTTTAGTTAATAATAGCACGTTTTAACAGTTGCTATAGAAAAAAAGTAATAATCATTAACTAATAAAAGAAACTTGTAAATTGCTATGCAGTAAGGCTGTATAGTTGTAATACAGCATTTCAAGGCTCATGTTCATGGAAACTTTTTGATTAAGTCAGGCCTACTATGTTCAGACCACTACTCATGGTAAGTGATTTTGGGTAAATACTGAAACACATAGAAAACTGTCAAAAATCATGTTTATGTAATTCATTAACACGAAGTGTTTCTATTCGATGGTTAGTGGTTCAGTGAAATATTAATAGGTTATTTTAAATTAAAATATATTATTATTTTTAATGGTGTACAATGTTGTAACAAAATCAGTAAAATTCTCTAGATATGCAATAACAAAAAATAATTAAAACATGTTAAATACAACTGTTTAAAATTCTTGTGGATGTTTACAACAGAAACTGTTTTTGTGGCAGTTTTCTAATACATTTTGTAATCATATTTATTCTAAAATAAATTTTCACATAACATAACCATTAATTTATTCATCATGGTTTTTTGGCTCTTCAAGTAACTTTCACACAATATAGTATACACATATACAGGGTTGGGCAAAAGTACCGAACAATGCAAATATCTAGAATACAGCAACCGTGATTTCGACAAAATTTTCTACATGAAGGTTCCAATATACGGCTGAAGGTATTGGCGGTTTAAAATGATTTCCGGTTTAGCCGGAAATGATATCAACTTTTTAACTTAAATAGAACACCCTGTATATTTTTTGATATATCAATGGAACTCTTTATTGCTAGTTCGGTGATATAAGGTTTAATGCCTTTATTTTTAATAATTCTAAAGATATTGAACAAAACACTCAATAATAATTATTCGTAATTTGTTTTATTACCTAGCAACACATGACAGCAAAACAATGAAAAACAAACAACGAAAAAAATACAAATAACATCACTTGAGAAGATGCTCAAACTTCTTGGCAATAACCAAGTGTATGTACAAATCTTTCAGTTACATTAACAAGATGCTTTGCAGGAATTCTTCTTATTTCACCAACCATTCTACATTAACAAGATGCTTTGCAGGAATTCTTCTTATTTCACCAACCATTCTGAGTCTCAATTCTTCCAAATTATTTGGTCGTTCAGTATAAACTCTAGATTTTAAACGTCCCCAAACAAAGAAATTCAATGGATTCAGGTCCGGAGAACGAGCGAACGAACTGTTTAGGCTTCTCACATTCTTTTGTTGCCATATGCTGCTAGATAACAATTACGAAACATTATTGTTCAATATCTCTAGAATTATTAAAAATAAAGGCATAAAACTTTATATCACTGAACTTGCAAGAAAGAGTTCTATCGATATATCAAAAAATATACAGGGTGTTCTATTTAAAATAAAAAAGTTGATATAATTTCCAGCTAAACCGGAAGTTCTTTTAAACCGCCAATACCTTCATTGTATCCGCCGTATATCGGAACCTTCAGGTAGAAAACGTTGTCGAAATCGCGGTTGCCGTATTAGAGATTTTTGCATTGTTCCATACTTTTGCCCAACCCTGTATATTTTTAAGTATGAGTTAAAATTGACAATATTTTGTAATTTTTAATTTTGGTAGTCTTGTCCTGAATAAGCCTGTATATATTTTATAACCATCAGTTTTAACGTTTAATTTGTTTTATACACTAAACTTCTTAGGACAAACAACTGTGTGCAGTAATTTTTATTCAATTGAATAGAAAGTTTTGATCTGAAATATTTTATAAATTTCTAATCACTTTCCTAATAATGTTTGCGAAGTAGTAATTGTAACTTTACAATTATTTGTGCAACAGAAACCAGTAGGTGGCATAGCTGTTCTACCATCAGGAGGGTTTTTTGGAAAGAAAAAAGAAAAGGATGATAAAGACAAAGAAAATAGAGATGTTAATGCAATGGATCAAAATGGAACTGATACAGAATCGCAGTTAAATTCAAGCGCTGAAAATGAAAAATCTTCAAAGGATAAAAAGGAAAAATCAAAGGTAGGAATAGACCAAGTTTAAATAAATGCAACAATTTTAAACATACATGCTGAATTATTCAAAATAAATTATAAAATTTCTAAATTAACTCCAAATTATGTTATTTGCATTTATTGCATTTCTGTAGTTAGACTAGTGAATGCATAAGCGTGTATCTAGGGTGTTGTATGGCTTTCTGAACAAACTTAAGGAGCACATTGCTAAGTTCATTTTTAGTAGAAAATGTCAAACAAATATGGGTCCATAAATGCTTCTTTACGTAGTTACTACTTCCTGAAGATGGGCCAATCTAATCACGTTTTAATTAATATCTCTGCCATAAATTCAAATATTTAATTTAAACTATGTATGAATTGGTTTAAAGGCCAAAAGCCCCACTACCTCCTACTACACAAGCGAAGAACCTACCCGGAGTGAAAAACCTCGACACCTTCAGGTATATGAGGATAGATTATGATGATGATGATGATGAATATTTCACTAGAGGTAGATGGGGTGAAGAGCGTAATATTTCTTAATGTATTTTTGAGCACCCGCCACATTGACGCTCCTAGTTAATATATGTGAACAAAAAGAACCGAAAATTTAAATCATGTATAGTGAAATATTCATACAAAGTTTAAATTAAATATTTTGATTTATGGCGCAAATATTGACTAAGGCGTGATTAGACCGTTCCATCTTCGTGAGGCTGTCACTCTGTAGGGAAGCGTTTCCAGGTCCATGTTAGTAAACATTTTCTAGTTAAAATGACCTCACGAGTGTGCTCCGTTCCTTACGTTTGTCCAGAAAGTTGCAACACTCTGCATATAGTCCATATTGTTTCAGGCTTGCTATTTCCTTAAATTGTCATTACTGCTACTTTTGCACTAGATGGCGCGAGAATGGTTTTGGATGAGTTCATAAAATATGTAGTTCATACGAAAACTAATATTCGATAGAGTAGTAGTGATTATTTAAGCATAGACTGATAAAAACTTGTTGTTTTCCTGTTTAATTACATGAAATTTGTTTGTTTTGTAAAAAGTGTTGTAGGTATTAGGTTTTGTAGTTGTAGTCTATTAGATAGTGGGCTGAACTTCGCAATATGTAAAAAAAAAATAAATTTTATGTAGCTTAAATAATAAATTAAATTTGTCATAAATAGAAAGTGTAAGCAATATTAACTTTGGTTTGTTGAGTTTAGTAGAACTTCTATTTTAATTGGCTAATAAATGTAGTGGTAATAAGCAATACCATAGTATATGAAAACAATTCTACGAGGTGTGGCTATTTAAAATCCGGACTGCTGCGAAAAAGATGGTTTATTGAAAAAATTTCACAACTTAACTTTTATCACCTTCAATATACTCCCCTTCCATATCTATGCACCACTGCATACGAGTCTTCCATTGTTTGAAGCAGTGCTGCAGCTGACAGCCTCTTCAGCAGGTCTGCCTTTTTTGTTTTTCATCCTCCACGGACTTAAAATGGGTTCTCTTCAATCATCATCAAACAGCCGTTCTCATCCACTGCTGGATATAGGCCTCCCCTTGGTCTTTCCATCTTCATCTATTTTGTGCCACTTGTTGCCAATTCCCTGCCACTCTCTTAATATCATCTGACCACCTTGTAGGCGGTCTCCCTCTACTTCGTTTTGAATCACGTGGTCTCCACTGCATTATTCTTGATGTCCATCTCTCATCGGTCATCCTTGCCACGTGTCCTGCCCAATTCCACTTTTGTTTGGCTATTCTTTCTATTACATCGGATACTTTAGTTTGTTGCCTTATCCATTCGTTTGTCTTTCGATCTACTAAACTTATCCCTAACATTGCCCTCTCCATACTTCTTTGGGCCACTTTTAACTTTCTTGCTGTTTTCTGTGTTAGAGTAAGGGTTTCCGCCCCGTATGTCATGACAGGCATTACACATTGTTCCCATACCTTCCTCTTCATGCATACGGGTATCGTGTTTTTAAGTATATGACTCAGCCTTCCAAATGCCGCCTATGCCAAGCTAATGCGTCGGTTTATTTTGCCTGTTTGGTTGTCTCGGGATATTTTTATTTCGTGTCCCAGATATTTATATTTTTCCACTAATTTTATAGCGTCGTCTCCTATTTTTATATTTCCACTTAAAACCAAATTTGTCATTATGTTTGTTTTTTGTACATTGATTTTAAGTCCGATCTGTTCTGACTCATTATTTAGTTGATCTAGCATTTCTTTTGTTTCTCCTAGGTCTTCTGAGATCAATACTATGTCGTCCGCGAACCTTAGATGGTTTAACCTTTCGCCATTTATGTTTAAGCCTTTTGTATCCCATGTCAGTTTTTTGAAGATGTATTCCAGGGCTGCTGTAAACAATTTAGGTGAGATCGTATCGCCTTGTCTCACACCTCTCTCTAATTTGATCGGATTTGTGTTTTCATGTAATTTAACTTTTGAGGTGGCGTTTTTGTATACCTGTTCTATGATTCTAGTATATCTATAGTCTATACGACATTCTTTTAATGCATTTAATATTGCCCATACCTCCACAGAATCAAACGCCTTCTCATAATCTACAAATGTTAGCACTAGAGGTTTATTATATTCAATGCACTTCTCTATGAGCGTTTTTAACGTCTGTAGCTGGTCGTTTCTGCCGAAACCAGATCTGAATCCTGCTTGTTCTCTGGGTTGATAGAAATCCAATTTGGAAGTTAGGCGTCTCGTTATAATTTTAGTGAACAATTTATATATGTGGGCGGCCAATAGACTTATAGGTCTATAGTTGTCTAGTTTTGATATATCGCCTTTCTTATGCAATAGTATCATTATAGCATTATCCCATTGTTTAGGTATTTCTCCATCCTCCAGACATTTGTTGAATGTATTTCTGTATTTCTCTCAGCATTTCTTGTCCGCCTGCTTTTATTGCTTCACTTGTTATTCCATCTTCCCCTGGGGAACGTTTGTTTTTCATCTCATTTAAGGCTTTAACGATTTCATCTCTTGTAATATTTGGAACTTCTTCTGATCCTTGATTAATTAAAATCATTTGTTGTTCCAATCCTTGTTCATTTTGCAGCTCTTTTTTGCTAGTGTATAAGTTCTGTTAGTATTCCTCTGTTATTTCCAGAATTTCTTTTTTATTTGTTTTTACTATCCCATTTTTATCTCTTAGCTTGACTATCTCGCTTCTTCCATTTTCTAATTTTGATTTTAAGATCTTCATATTTTTATTGTTTTCTATAGTTTCCATAATTTTCTTGGTATTGTATTTTCTTATATCTTTCCTTATCTCTTTTGATATTCTTCTGTTTAGGCTTCGGTATGCATCTGAGTTAGTATTTCGTTCTATCTTCATGTTTCTTCTTTGTTCCATAAGCTTCTTTGTGCTTTCTCCTATTTTCTCATTTTTCGAAACGTTTTGTTTTATGCTACATTTTTCCAGAGCCTTATTCACAGTATTTACTATTCTATCATTTAAGTCATTTACAGTTATATTGTCGGGATTCAAGTTTTTCAGTGTGTCTTCTATAATTTCCTTGTACTTGGCGTTTTGTTCTATAAAGTCTACTTTTGGTATTTTATTTATCATCTTTTGACGTTCCTTTTTTGTATTTATCACCACTCTTGCTCTTACCATTCTGTGGTCGCTCCCGGTTGTGAAATTATTCAAGACTGAGACGTCTTGTATAATGTCCTTCTTATTCGTAATAATATAATCTATTTCGTTTCTTGTTTTACCATCCGGGCTTATCCAGGTCCATTTTCTATTAGGTTTCTTTTGGAAGAAAGAATTCATTGCATATAGATTTTGTTGCATGAGGAAGTTTAATAATGTCTCTCCTCTTTCATTTCTATGTCCAATTCCATGTTCACCTATCGCATTTTCGGTCACATCAGTTTTTTTGCCAAGTTTTGCGTTTAAATCGCCGATGATTAGTAAGTACTGTGTTGGTGTTTCCTCGATAGCTTTAACTATGTCGTCATAGAACTGTTCTACTTCTTCCTCTTCACTCTCTGCGGTCGGTGCGTATACTTGGATAATTTTTACACTATACCATGTTGTCAACTTTAGTGTCACGTAAATACCTCTAGTAGAGATACTTTTTAGATCAATTATATTTTTTACTTGCGTTTTGTTTATAAAGAATCAGGTTCCTCTGTTAGAGGAGTCTTCGTCACCTTTATAGTACAATATATGCCCTGATTTAAGTCTAATTTGCTTTTCACCTCTTTTTCTGACTTCACTTAATCCGATGACGTCCCAGTTTATTTTAGACTTTTCCTGCTCCATTTCGAGCAATTTATATTCTGATGCTAACGTTCTACAATTATAGGTTGCGATTTGTAGTCGTCTTTTTTGGTAGCATGCCTTAACCCGGGGATTTTTCGCACCCTCTACTCGCCGTCCATGTCTCCAATCGCCACCGGAATCGGGGATCAGCGGGTTGCCGGGAACTGAGGGCCATTTTCGTTTCATATTTTTCATATTGTTGGGGGATTTTAGCCGTTAATTCACCCAGTGCGTGTTGGTGAATGGTGAGTCGTCCTACTTTTGAGGATTTTATACGCCGCCGTTGTTCTATTATTATTGAGTCTTCCGCCGTCGTATATAGGACCTAATCCTCTCCTTAATCAAGTACAACTAAACAGGCCAATACTTGACTTTCCTCTGCTAGCTGCCCTGTTTAGCCCCCTCACTTAGTTTAGCCTGCGGGACGACGCAGTTTGCCGGGGTGTGGCCGCTGCGTTTGGTGCAGCTTCTTGGAGCCATAAGTGAGAGCATATCCATCGGGAACCAAAGCCCCTTAGCGACCTATATAGGTCCGTCCGCCTTGAGTGCTGAGGTACTATCCCTGATAGATACACTAGACATCCCTTCAAAATGTTTTTTATTTTTGGGAACAAAAAAACTCACAGAGTGCCAAATCTGAGGAATACGGTAGGTGCTCGAGTACCGGGACGCGTTTACTGGCCAAAAACTGCTTGACGGAAACGGCGTTATGACCTGGCGTGTTGTCTTGATGCAAAATCTGCCAGTCGTTCGACAAATCGGGCCCTTTCTTTTTCACTCGTTCTCTCAGCTTGGTCAGGACTTCGATGTAGTGTTGCTGATTGACCGTCTATTCCTGAGGTACCCATTCGACCATAATTACGCCCCTGACGTTGCAGAAAATTTTTTTTAATAGTTTCATAAAAAAATTTCTTAAAAAATACAAAAGACTTTCCCATTGGTTAGCCATGAATTTTAATTAAACGAAACCGGGGGTGAAGGAAACAATTGAAACATGGAACAAACCAGCATCATAGCTGTCAAGTTAATAGACTTTTTGTTTCAATGTTTTGATTGTTTCTTTCGCCCCCGTTTTATTTGATTTTTTGTAAAAATTTTTTTATGTAATGATATAACAAATTTATATGGTTGAAAAGAGAAAAAGAAACGCTTACCGGGAAAAAACATACCATGCCATTAAAAAATATTGACGACTGCGCCATAAACTCGAAACAGTTGTAGATATAAAGTTTTTGGTGATCTGATATATGGTTTGTTTAACTTAAAATTTATAGTAATAGCGTTGGGCGGTTTTTATAGAACGGACAATATACAGGGTGTCTCACAATAAGTGTTCCAAAATTCACCAGCCGACACAACATCCAAAAATAAGCAGAAAGTTTCATATTAAGATGGCTGACAAACGCTTTGTTTAAAAATTTGAAATTTAATGAACATTCTTTATTTGTTAAGGCAAATTTTTAATAGAATCAATATTTACAAGAATATTATGCGTTACTTTTTACTCACCCTGTATAAATTTAAAATAAAAATAATTTTTAATTTTATATAATGTAAAATTCAGCTTTTTAGCTTTGGTGTTTGTACCATTTAACTGTCTTTAACTGTTATTTACAGTTTTAGACAAAGATTAGTTTGATGTTCTGGGTCCAAATTTAAATTTTAAATTTAATTTTCTGGTTTAAAACCCGATTTGGGAATTTCCACTTATGGCAATTTTCCCAGCTAATTATCACTAATTAACACTTACTTGACACCTATTATTTTTGTTCTGAATTTATTGTAACACTGCAATTCTCTGTCCTACATATCATCGCTGTTTTAAGGCAATTGCATATTGCTATGGAAAAATTCTACACTTCTCTATGGTTGCTTATTTTTCTTTATATGTATTATGCTCATTATAAATACTTTGAAGACAATTTTTAACTTGTGGTTTTATGTGTTCATATTATTTGAACCGTTTCTGAAAAATACTAGAACTGAACATTGAAAGACCGAGCCTAAATGAGCTTAGAATAGAGGTTCTCTTAAACTTTAATTTTCATAAGGTTGTTAAACTCAAACCTACACTAGAATTTTGAAACTATATAGATATAATACAGTATGAAAAAAAATGTGATAAAGGTTGGCTATGAAAATCTAAACTAATTATGTAACTTAATTCTTACAATATAATATCTTTTACAGCAGTGCTTACTAAAGTTGGTGTTGCATTATTGACACTACAATATGGTGCAAAAAATTAAATTGATCGTAGAGGGAAGGTGAAAAAACATAATAAATTATTACTTTATTTATTACAAAAGAACAAAAAATACGAAATAAATGTACTTCTTACTTTCCCATACCTTCGGTATAGGGAATTATTCATTTCATGAAAATGTTTGAAATCTAGATTTTAACGGAAATACACATTTTGGGGTGCTTTTTTATGAAAGCTTTAATTTTACTGTGACTTTCTATGAATTTGGATGGATGGAATGGAAGGTTGTAATTATAAAATTTACACTTTTGCAAATACGATAAGTTTTAGTATGGGAAAGTCCACTCGAAGTCTACACTTCAGCTTTTTTGCACTACCTACATTGTGCTGATCATTTCCAGTTTTTTAAATAATTTTATACTAGAAGGAGTGGAGTACCCATAACATGCTACTGTCTGTGCAGCTAACCAACTTGAACAAACAAACACTGTTGAGCATTGCTCTTTTGATCTTGGAATTCTGAAAGTAATAGTTTTTGTGTTTTTTTTAGCAAAGTTTACTGTATTTTATGATATTACCTGAACCATTCAACAATGATACAAATTTCCATTACCAACCCTTAGTGCTTTTCTTGATCATACTATATTAAAATAAATATTATTTTTGATTATACAATTCTAGAAATGAACATATTTCGAAGTTTTAAATGTTTAGTTTAAATATTTATTTGTGTTCTTTAAAGTTTGCATGTATTTATTTTGCATGTTCTGCTGTACAAAACAGAGTCCTGGTTTCCTGTTTGGCTCTAAACGTGAAAAATCGCCAAAAGATAAAGATGAAAAGTCCAAAAAACCCAAAGTAATCGATGAAGCTCTACAGAGTAAAGAACAAAAGGGGGGGCCTCCTTTAGGTTCTCCAGAACTTCCTGGATATACACGGGAATATAATTATGATGCCTCTGATGATCAAGCTACGCCACGTAAACCACAAGGATTTTCATATGAAAACCAAGGTGATACAAGCCCTAAATCTGGACCTCACGAACAACAATCGCCATCAAGTAAACGTGCTACTGGATTAGCTTTTAATTATGCACCTGGAGAAGATGGTAATATTAAAAAAGAAGCTTTTAAAGCTCCAGAAGCAACAAGTATACCTCAGGACATTAAAGCAGATACAGCAGCATTTTTAGCCGGTGAACAATATAGCCATCCTGATAAAACTAAAAAACCTTTAGCGGTCGTTTCTGCAGTACCAGATCTTTTAACAGAAAAGAAAACTAAACCTGTAAAGTTGTATGTTATAACTGGAAGAAAAGAAGTAAAGACAGGGAAGATAGATGCAGAAAATGGAAGTGTTGATGTATCTACTGGTTCTCAAAATGTAGAAAACGGTTTAATTGATTCTAAATATGGTCTAATAGATCCATCTAATGCCACTGTAATTGTAACAGATCCATCTAATGGACAGAAAGAAGTAGTTCAAGGATACATTGACCCAGTGACGAAACAAATTATTGTAAATAGTGGTGCTGTTATTGATCCCAAAACTGGCAAAAAGGACCCAAGTCTTGGTCAAATAATTTCTATTTCTGGGCATGATCTATCACCTGCAAGGAGTCCATTAGCAGTAGTACCTAAGAAGCGGTTAATTAAAATTGTTGCTATTACTGCCAAGAAAGATCCCAAAACTGGTAGAATTGAAGCTGAAAAAGGTTATTCGGAAACCTCAGATGCTATTTTAGATCCATTTTCTGGAAGTATTGAAACTAAATATGGCATAATTGATACAAAAAATCAAAAACTTGTTCGAAAAGATAGTAAATCAGGTAAAGCAGGTGTTGAAGGAATAGAAATTGATGAAACTATTGGTCAGATTGTTATTCAAAATGGTGTTACAGATCCTAAATCTGGAAAAGTAGACCAGAGTTTAGGACAACTTATCTCCATAACAGAAAAAACAGATCCCATTATCCCTATAACAGCAGTTACTGCTAAACGTGATCCAGCTACTGGGCAATTAGACCCAACACATGCACATAAGGAAAGTAGTAATGGTAAAATTAATCCAAGAAATAACGATATTGTTACCAAATATGGCTCTATTGATGTCAAGAACCGAAAAATTATTTCTCGGGACCCTAACACTGGTCAAATTAAAGAACGTCCTATACAGTTTGACAGCCAAGACAACATAATTGTTTTATCAGGAGTCATTGATCCTAAAACCGGAAAAACAGATAACAACTTGAGCCAAATTTTGCAAGTAGGATCTGAATTCGAACCTGAAATACAGATTGTTTCAAAATATGGAAAAGTTGACAGTAAAAAGGGACTTGATGTTAAAAATGCTCTGTCTGAAACTTCTGAAGGGTTATACAATCCTGAAACAAATAAAGTATATACTAAATATGGTATTTATGACCCCATACTTGAAACTTTAACATATAATGATCCAAAATCAGGAAAAACCGAAATTAAACAGGGTCATCGTGATCCTAATAGTAACGAAATTCTTTTTAAAGGCCTTATAAATCCTAAAACAAGTAAAGTGGATTCTAGTTTTGGAAGAACTATTAAAATTGATATTAAGCAAGCAGAAGTTGATCGTGATGCACAAAACCAACCACCTTCCGATATTACTGTGCAGTCTGTACCAACATCGCCAGAAAAAGCTTCAGTACCAATTAAAGGTATTTTACCTGTAGTAAATGAAAACAGAGTTATTAAACTTATGGTTATCACAGCAAAGAAAGATCCAAAAACTGGTATTTTAGATGTTGAAAATGGTGCTGTTGATCATTCAGTAGGTATTTTACATCCATCTGGCGAAATTGATAGTAAATATGGCTTAATAAATCCAAAAGATGGTTCACTTGTTATTACTGATCCCATGACTGGTCAGAAAGAAACAGTTAAAGGTCAGGTAGACCCAGTATCTGGGCAGATACACATAGTTTCTGGCGCAGTAGTTGATCCTAAAACTGGTAAAAGAGATAATACATTGGGACAAATAATAACTGTAGTTGGTGATAAACCATCAGAGGCTTCAAAACAAGCAGTACCAAATGCTTTACCATCACATCCTATACCTAAAAGACGTATTATTAAAATACTAGTAATAACTGCTAAAAAAGATCCAAGAACTGGTAAAGTAGAAACTGAAAAAGGCACAGTTGAGAAACTAACAGCTACTATAGATCCAGTTTCTGGTGTAATAGATTCCAAGTATGGAAAAATTGACCCGCAGAATTGTAAAATTATTCAGAAAGAACCTAAAACAGGCAAAATTACTGTTACTCCAATACAAATAGATGAAAAATCTGGTCAGATAGTTATAAATGAAAACGTTGTGGATCCAAAAACTGGTAAGGTGGATCAAAGTTTAACTCAAATCGTCAATGTGGTAGATCCCAAAGATCCTGTATTAACCATAACAACTATAACTACCCAAAAAGATCCAAAAACAGGTAAAATTGACCTGCATGGTGGTCGAACAGAAATTACAAACGGAAAATTAAACACAGATACAGGCGAAATTACCACAAAACAAGGTACTGTTAATTTGAAATTACTTAGAATAACCACAAAAGATCCAAAAAGTGGAATAATATATAATCGTCCTATTCAGTTGGACAAAAATGACATCATTGTATCAGAAGGTGTGGTTAATCCAGCAACTGGTAAAGCAGATCCAAACATGGCTCAGGTTATTCAAGTAGGCTCTGAAGTTGACCCTGAAATTCAAATAACTACATATGTTGGTAAAGTGGACCCAAAAAGAAATACTATAGATTCAAAAGGTGCTACTCCCGAAACAACAGTTGGGTTGTATGATCCAGAGAAAAATAGGTTGTATACAAAGTATGGCTACTTTGATCCAGTAGAAGAAAGTCTTACTATTACTGATCCAAAAACTGGTAAAAGTGAAAAAAGACCAGGACATGTTGATCCCAATACAGGTGAAATTATTTTCAAAGGTGGATTTACTAATCCAAAAACTGGAAAAATTGATCCACATTTTGGTCGAGCTATGTCTATTCACATCACCGAACCTATTATCGATACAACTACTGCACAACAGCCTTCTGAAAAAGATGTGCAAATTATCTCTAAGCCTCCAGCTGTTTCTCCTGTTGCAACTAATGTACCTCATAAAGAAGTCTTACCTGCCGGAGATACATCATCATCAGTTCCACAAGTGGTGTCGCCACTAGAACTTATTAAAGGAGAATCTAAACCAGTTTTGAAGAATCGTGTTGTTAAAATACTGGTAATAACATTGAAAAAAGATCCAAAAACTGGCCAATTCGATGCTGAACATGGTGTAGAAGAACAAATTTCTGGAATTGTTGATCCCCATACAGGATTTATAGACACTAAATATGGATTAATAGATCCCATAAATGGAACAGTTATTGCAAGAGATGCAACCTCAGGAAAAACTGAGGTTGTACAAGGAAAAGTAGATCAAGCAACTGGTAATATATATGTTGCAAGTGGTACGGTTATTGATCCAAAGACTGGAAAAACTGATTCAAATTTGAGGCAGGTGTTTTCAGTTGTTGGTCTGAAACAAGTACATGAACCCAGTAACGTTCCAGTACCAAAGAAACGTATAATTAAAATTACTGTTATTACAACTAAAATTGATCCCAAAACTGGTAAAATTGATCCTGAAAAGAGTCAAATTGAACAATCAACAGCCACACTGAATCCAGCCACGGGATTGATAGAATCAAAATATGGTTTGATTGATCCTAAAAACGGCAAATTAATTATCAATGACCCAAAATCTGGAAAAGTGGATGCTAAACCAGCACAGGTTAATGATAATACTGGACAAATTATTGTTGCTAGTGGAGCAGTTGATCCCAAAACTGGAAAAGTTGATAGTTCACTTGGTCAAATTATAAGTGTTGCTGGTCATAGTGATCCAGTGGTAGAAATAACAACGACAACAGTGAAAAAGGATCCAAAAACAGGTCTTTATGACATGAAAAACAGTCATATGGAAATCACAAAAGGTAAAAAGAATACAGCTACTGGAGAAATTACTACTAAATATGGTATTATTAATCCAAAACTATTAATCATATCTAATAAAGATATCAAAACAGGAAAAGTTGAATCAAGGCCCATACAGGTTGATGCAGATGGTAATATTTTTATACCTACTGGTGTAATCGATCCAAAAACAGATAATGTCAACCCTGATTTGGGTCAAATAATTCAAATTGGTTCGGAAATCGAACCTTCTGTGCAAATTACAACTTTTGTTGGGAAAGTCGATTCTAAGAAGAACACAATTGATACTAAAAATATTACACCTGATGTATCAGTAGGTTTATATAATTCGTATTCTCATAAAATTGATACAAAACTTGGACAGATCGATCCAGTTCATGGTACATTAACTTACATTGATCCTAAAACAGGGAAGGTGGAAGTTAAACAAGGCATTATTGATCCAACAACTGGGCAACTACTATTTAAAGGAGTAGTCAATCCAAAAACAGGAAAACCTGATCCTCACTATGGAAGAATAGTGTCAATACTTATAACAGAACCTGGTGTTAATAACAAAGGTGAAGTTGTTAAACACGAAGTGAAGAACCTAAAAATTGATCCAAAAACAAATCAGATTTGGGTGTTTGATCATCAAGATCCTGTCACAAAACAAGAAGTTTATTCAACTGGTCAGGTGGATCCAATTACCGGGTATATAATTACCGTTTATGGTTATCTAGATCCCAAATCTGGAACTATTTCAAAAGCAGTTAAAGTTGATTCAAACAATGCTAAAATTGATCCGGACACAAATCAGGTATACACAAAGACTGCTGATGTGGATGAAACTGGTGCTTCCTTGTATTCCGTTTCAGAAGTTGATCCTAAAAGTGGCGAAATTTATACAAAATATGGTAAAATTGATCCAAAGACTGGAAAACTTATTGTTATGCGAATTTACTTTATATCACAAAAGGATCCAAGTGGACATGTACAAGAAATAGATCCAAAAGACTGCCAGATTGATGAAAAAACAGGCAGAATTATTAATGTTACCACTCAAACTGTATACATGTATAGTATGATTGATCCAAAAACTGGTAAAATTGTTCAAGTTGATCCTAACGATCCTTTAGTTCGAAGTGCAAACACAAAAGTAACGCAAATAATGACACTATCTGGTGAAATAGATCCGCTCACAGGTAAAATTCATACTGAATGGGGTCATATCGATCCTCAAACTGGCGAGATTGATCCTAAAACGGCAAGAAAAGATCCAGTTACAGGAGAATTGATTCTAAATTATGCACAAATTGATCCAAGTCATTTTACAGATTTAAAAGAAACAAAAGTGAAAGTAACTCAAAGAATACACAAAAAAGGTGGCAATGATAGCTCATCAGAGGTTGAAACAAGCGACGATGATTTGAACGAGTATGCATCTGAAAATTTGAAAGACGTGGCGAACTTAAAAATACCGAAAACGAAACAAGGTGCCAGTACACCTGTTATAGTTAAAACAACTACAAAACAAATTGTAACTAAAGATCGAGGTGGGGTCACTCAAAATATTGAAGAACGAATAGAAGATGGGAGAACAGGAGAAGTTACTGTATCCAAGCAAGTTAACAAGGTAAGTGTGTAGTTGGATGATATAGTATATTAGTAGTTTTAAAGCAGAATAAAATTTGTATTTATTGAACATCGGTCAAAAAAATTGACCAATTTTAGTACAACATAAGTTGGTAAGTTTGTATTAAGAAATAAACTGAGTTGTAATTATTATGTCAGTGCATAACATATTATATTGACTATAAAACAGTATACAGGGTGTCCAAGATAAGAAGTGCATGCATGGGGATCTCGTAAACGGTAAGAGATAGAGATTCGGTTAAATGAGAAGAGGTATTCAGCATCTCAAGTACTACCATGATCTACACTCAAATCCTACAATTTTTGCTTAATTTTCAGTACAGACTGAAAAAACTAAAATTTTCAGTTTTCGTTTTTTGTGTATAATTCGGTTATTATCAAAGATAGTGCAAAGCGGTTTTAACATTATTAAGACACTTTTTTACACAGATGTAGAATCTAAAATTAAACTTTTTATAGGTCTTTAAATTTTCAAGATATTGACATTAACTTCACTTTTTTAAATATGCGTCAAAGGCGGTCATGTCATTATTGGATAGAGCTTTTTTCTCTGATATATGGTTTAATGGATTTATTTTCACAAATAACGAAGATATAAGTAGGAAACCTTATAGTAGGCTTTGAAAAACAGTTTTCTTGAGTAGGCTAAAAATTGACAAAAAAAAAAGAAACCAAAAAAAGACTGCATTTGTTTCCATTGAGGTTTAATCACCTTATCTTCCCAAATAATAAAGTTATAAGCGAGAAAATGTTTGCTCATGGTAGGCTCACCCTTTATGAGAGATATTTTTAAAGAAGTAATTGTTTATTTTTGAGTTTTATAGAAAAGTGGTTACACAAAGTTTTTGTCTGAATTTAGCTGTTAACCGCCAAGGTAATAAAATGCACTTTTTGCTGCTCCTGTTGTTCATACAACTTTTTCTATTGACGAAGTATGTTATAATAAAATCTGTAAATTTCTTTTACACTATTAACAATTTGATTTATTTTGTGCAATATTTTATCATATTATGTAATTTTTGTGATACTTAAGGCTGATGTTCCTGCTGATGATGGTAAGTCTCCCTTTGTAACTGCACGTGCTGTTACTACTCGTACAGCCACAACACATGAGGATCTTGGTACAAATGCACGTACCCAACAATTAGAAGAAAAAACAGTGGCTCATTCCATGACATCAAGTGCCACTCGTCAAGAGCAGAGAACAGTTACTCAAGAAGTTAAAACCACTAGCACTGTAGTGGGTGGAGATCAGGTTATTATTTTATTTTATTTATTATTTATTTCTTTTAATTAAACCAGAAAAACTTGTCCTAAATGTGATAGAACTTTAACATCGATTATTAGCTGCTGTTGTTTTACTCTTTTGATTTGTGATAAATGGCTTTCCTTATCTTTCTGACTAAATTTACAAATATTTAAATTCAATTAGGAAACAAATGGTTATCGTGTTTTATTATCAAAAATTGGCCTTATGGAATGTTTCGTTTATTAAGAAAAAAAGAAAGTTCTTAGAAGCATCAAAATCCAATAAAAGTAGTTTTTTGATGATATGTTTTTACTTAGAAATTTTGAAACCAAAAAATCTACTTAAATTATAATGAAAAATACTGATTTTATGGACTTTCATTCACAAACTAATATTGAAGTTAAAGCTCTTTCACTAGGAATGGAATATCAAAGTTTAGTAGATTTATCTATCCTTTGTCACTGCATTGTGAAACAATTTTAGCTATTGTGCGTTTTGATTTTAAATCAATTGATTTGTGAGTAATAACAAATGAGTTTGTCCTCATAAATATCAATTAAGTTTTATTGTTTTACAATTGATTTTAGATTCAAGTAAATTATCATAAAGCTAATTTTTTTGACTATATTTTGGTACTAAAGCCAAAGAAATATATAGCTTTTCAAATAAGCTATTATTTTATTTGATTGTTTTGCATGATTGTCTTCACTCGGTATAAGCATATGTTCGAAAATGATTTCAAACTGTAGCATCACTTTCGCTCTCTTGAATTTCTTAAATAAAGTGGTGATTTCAGGATAAATATTTTATAAAGCAACCATTCTAAGTAAATCTTCCATCATAAACATTTTTCACAATATTAGAATGAGGTATTCTTTTTTTACTAGCATATTCATTTTCCAACGTTAATATTTTTATTTCTTTAGTCTCATTTTACAAATATAGTAAAATTGGTGAAATAATCTAGATATCTCATTTCTAAGTCATACCATTATGCTAACTTGCATGGCTTATAGCTGGGCCGACGAGACAGTGTTAGCTCGACAAGTTCAGGTGATTCTGGCACCCCTATAGATCCCCCAGATGACCCCAACCATCCATATTATGATAATGTTTTCCATAAGGTAAGTTACTTAGCTTTGTCTGTTACTGCTACTAATAACTAATTAGTCAGCTCATACACAGTGTCACAAATCATTGCTTTTTCTGTAAGTTGTAGCATGATCGAATGTTGATGTAAATTTTATTTAAGCTTTTTTAATGGCTGATGATGGTTTTTAATTTTGTATTCTAGTTATTTATTTGTCTATTTATTCATTTTTAAACTAAATAATTCAAATGATAGAAAATTCTAAATTTATAAAATGTATAATACATGGGTAAATCTTCAACTTAAAGGGAAGTTATCTTTGTCAAACAACCTGATGATAAAAAGTATTACCTACACAATAATAATTGTAAGCAATGTTATATACTTTAAGTATTTTAAATAGGAAAACGTTCCTGGAGGAATAGTACACACTGAAAGTGTTGTTTACAGTGGAGATCCCACTGTAACACATGTTTCAACCACACAAGTGCCTGTGGTAGCAACAGAGGCTCGTAAAGTTCATTTGGAATCTGAAGATGGTAATTATTCTGCAACAGGGGAGATTGTTAGTTCACAAACCATTAGTTCAAAGACACGCACAGTTGAAACAATTACAGTAAGTAAAAGATAAAAATGAATTAAAACTAGTAAAAGATTTAATATCTATATTAAATCAGGTCGATATGATCAAATTGTCACAAATTACTATGCACCTTTTTTTTGTGCTAAAAAGATGTTTACTATAAATAAATTATGTTTCAAGTACAAAACTGAACGTGATGGTGTAGTGGAAACACGAGTGGAACAGAAAATAACGATTCAGTCTGATGGTGATCCAATAGACCATGACCGTGCTCTTGCTGAAGCAATTCAAGAAGCCACAGCTATGAATCCTGACATGACCGTTGAAAAAATTGAAATTCAACAACAAACTACTCAACAACAACAACAACAACCACAATGAAACAGGTATTTATTAGGTTTATTACTTAAGGTTTTATCTGTTAGCTTGATTTGCAAGAAGTTGAATGTTCATATTATACTGGGTAATAAAAAAAAAACGCACGAGCTTATAACTTGTCAACAGCAATACACAAGTGAATTAAAAATTATCGATAATTCTGTCGTTTCATTGACAACCAAATTGTGTTGTTGCTAGGAAACATCGCGAATCTAAAGGAGGAGCTATGTTGCCATGCATCAACACAATTTTTTTTTGTATTTCATTGCATATTTACATTCTGTTCCAAACGAACAATAAGTAAATGTTGTGATAAATAATAAACTAAACTATGACATGCCGAGAGCAATCCACTGAAAGTTCTCTTACTTAAAATTAGCTAACTAGCTCTTTGGTTACAATATGTTTCAACATTCACATTTATGATCAAAGTATACAGTACCTAATTAATCAAACCTGGTTGTCAGGTCTGAGGGTTTGAAACGTTTTAGCCTTCTAATTTCATTTTGATTGTCTAAAAGCTAGGTGGCTAAGTTGTCGAAATACGTGAAAATTTGATATCGAATATTGGTAATGAATTTATATTGATAATATCGATAATACCGATAATATCGATAATACCGATAATATCGATAATATTGGTAATTTCGATAAGTTGCGAATCAATATGAATTGATATGTTACAGTTGTTGTTGCAATAATTGCGTCAATTACAATCATCAATTTAATGTATGTCTAGTAACTACACAATATTTCTTGGATTTAATTCTTTCTGTCACTATTATATTTTAATTTTCTATGTAGGTATTATTATCGATATTATCAACATTATCGACCTTGTCAATATTATCAATATTATCGATATATCGATAAATAGTCCCAGCCCTATTACCGTGTTAAGAATTGTATTACCAACGTAAGAGTTTCATTTCTGATTTTAAAATTTGTATTCATCATTGCTCTACAGCCCTTTGTGGTCGTTGGGCCGCTCAACAATTTTCCTCCACCCCACTTTGTCTTTTGTCCCATTCTTTCACTGTTGAATGCCCAGTGTACTAAGTCAGTTGTTATCTCATCTATATATCTGCTTCGTGGGCGACCCACTACTCTTTTCCCTTCCGTTAAGTAACTTTTTGAGTGGGAGTGCTAAGTTCATTCTGACTATGTAACCTATCTACTGCAGCCTTGTTGCTTTGATGACATTATAGGCGTTTAGGCCTATAGTTACTGCACTCTAGTTGGTTACCTTTCTTACGTAGTGCCAGTGGGCATATGATTCCTGTATTCCACTTGTTTGGTATCTTGGATTGTTCCTATATTAGTTTTATAAGTTGGTATATGTTTTCTTTTATCACTTTTCCCCTCTTTTTGAATAGTTTTTATTACCTAGTTAATTTATCTTATTTTTGAAATTACTTTTTATAAATTATAATATATCTATAAATAAATAAGTTTTAATATTTTTGTTTTACCTAATAAAATTGAACCAGATAATACTTTTCAAACTACGCATATACAAAGTTTGCTAAAACATTTTTTCCCACTGCCTGCAATGTAAGTACACCATACATCCATGGCCACAAGAGGTGTAAGTGCCTCATAATATTTGTTTATTGGTTACACCTGACCACAGAACTTAATGGTGGCATTTACATTCCTAGGAAAATAATAGTAATACAGATTTATTTGTTGTTGCTTGCTACATACATAGCTAACTTACGAAATAAAAATATATAAAACAACACTTTGATCATAGTTCTGATGACAAATGTCAAATTTCATAATTGCTACCGGTAGTGGGCAAAATATAAGCAACAAGTAATGTAAGAGTGTAACATTGTCGGAAGGTTATTACCTTTCCTCTAATGTTAACACATCCTTACATTCCTTGTAGCTTAAATAACTATGAAGTCTAAAAGTCATATCTTTCAAAAGTCATCTTTACACTTAAAATACAAGAAAAAGTGCTGCTAGATCAAATTTTGCAGATGAAATAAAACACAGTAGTATAATTACATCTAAGATAATTTAAAAATTGCAAGTACAGGAAATAAAAACAAAATCTTCATTTACTTAAAATTTTGATTTTGCCAGATACGACTTCTATCCTTAACACGGCAATATACTGACAGTATAAGAAAGGGAAAATCACCGTTTTCTTTTGTTCTCATTTCAAAAATTAAATTAAAGAATATCATTGGACTTATTAATTGTATACTGATTTAAAAAACGTAAATATATACAGAATGCTTTATTTAAACTAATATGTTGGGATTATTTACTTCAAAACCGAATACGATAAAAATTTGAAATAGACAGCATTTAATGTAGTTTTACTGCATTTATGATGTACTAAAATTTCAATTGGATGTATTGAAAAAATGTAAAAATAGTTTAGAGGCAAGCTGGTTTCGTGTTGTATTATGAATGTGAGCTTTAAGTTATTGGTTCTGTTTGTTTTCAGGAATTCAGTTGCAGTGAACTACTAGAAAAAAGAATTAAACAACAGTACCTCTGCTAAAATAAAGAAAAAAAATATTACTTTAATTAAAGCTATTTATCTAGTTGGCTTTGCTTTTGCACTTTAGATTATGATATTAAAAAGTGTAATTATGTTTTGTTTCAAAAAGCTTGTTGTAAATTGTAAGAATGTTTTCTGGAATAGAATATTTTTAATATAGGTATACCTATACATTTTACTGTAACTTTTTTAATTAGATTAAGATTGATTATTCACTTGCCTCTCTTAACAAAATTTCATCACATATGTGCTTGGTGTATGGTTGCATTACCTATATTATTATTTTATGTTACACAAATTTATTATATTTATTAAGTACATTTATGATTATCTCCTGCATCTAATAGATATTACGAAAGTATTACATGTAGTTATTATGTGAGGTGCTTATTCCAACAGATAAACACAATATAATTTCAGGAACATAAGTTGGTACATGTAGGATTATTATAACATGAATTAAGGTGGAAGTAAAGGCATGCTCTGCTCAGATTGATTAAAAAAATAAAAGGTTGTCTTGTAAAACAGTTTTCAACCAGCAGGGATAACTAAAATACTACTTAATGTCTAATTTCGGCAGGTTATTTAGATTTTTTTGGCATAATTATATACACATAATAGTTGCATACCACAGTTACGTATTAGGTCCAGTTGATTCTTAATTGATAAACTGAACATGATACAATTTCTGCCAGACCTCCCAACTTCCAGTTTGTGCTTTAAACAACCATGAAATCAAAACCTTTAAAAATATATATATTTATCCAGCACAAAATCTTAATATTTAAAAAAGCTTATGCTTTACATGTGTGAAAATCTGAAAATTTTAAATATTAAATTTTCTTGCTAATTTAAATGTTCACAGGTACATTTATAGTAAGGCCTTTGCTTTAGCTTTAATGTAATGTAATTGTTCTCTAATCTTATATTCTAATGTTTGTTTAGTTCAAAATTTGACATTCCACTGAAAAATAGGTTTCAAGGTGTTGTTACATTATTTACTTGCATATTTCACAATAATTCACTGCATTGCTTAAAAAAGTGTTTAAATTTTATGGATAAGATCTTCTGGGTATAATGCTAGTATAATCTTCCCAGTTTTATTGATGAGTTGTCAAAATAAAGCTGTAACTGTAAGAATATTTAATTATTTTTTCGGGTTGTTAAATTTTAAGGATCCAAGTGGTCTCTTCAAAGTTAAAATTTGTAATCAAAATTTTGATGTGACTCATTTTATAAAACTTTCCGGGGTTTCCACCAGGCAGCTCTTCCGAGTATTTACCAGGTTGTATGCCTCAAATACAATTGAAATATTCTTAATCTTTTACTAACCAAGCGCTTTATTTTAACACCTCGTATCGTTGAGGGTGAGCTAGCTATACTAGGATTGTTCAATTTTCTGAAGGACACCATTATATGTAATAAGTGCTAAAACCTGATGACGATGACAATTGTGTAAATGGCATGTTATATGTTTATTAATGTGGTTTTCAAAAGCCAGTGGGAAAATATGCCTTGTACTTTTTTATCTTGAAAATAGTTTAGCTTGCGTACTAATATGTATTAGTTTAGTTTTGTATAGATTTGAAATACAAGTGTGCGGTGTTTTCAGTTCTCTCTATTAGAAATTTTTATTTCTGTTTATTAAAGCAATTTAAAAAAAATTAAATCTAAAACATTTATGCATGGACCATTAGTTGTTTTTCAGATTACTGCAGCTATAGAATGTTTCTCTATATATTTTGTTTTATAAGATTTATTTAATTAATAAATATGTTGAAAAAATTGCTGATGTTTAACATAATTTCCTTAATTACTTTCTATTACATTATTTTGCTTTTATGCTGTTCCGTTGTAGTATGTTTTACATTTATCCTGAAATGTTTGTTTCTTGGGCGGTCACTTTAATTTTGTCTCATAGCCGCCATGCTACATGCAGTGTTGCCAAATATTAGCTCATAAGATGAGAACAAGAAGAAAATTATATTAAATATTTAAGCATTGGCTGATAACAGATGTGGTGGATAAGAAGATAAAAGTTCAGCTACTTTGTTGTAGATCACTCTTTTGGTGGTAACTGTTGCTCATCAGGAGTCCCCAAATTGTGCATTGTTTTCACAAATCACTAACATAGTTTGTAAACAAGTTCCCTTCAACTGAGGTGTTTAAAATAACCTGCAATATAATGTCCTTCAAATTGTAAGCAACACTAATATTTATATTATCAAAGAATAGGGAAGGCAGCTGTGGTTGTATATTAATCACTTTTTTGTATTAAAAAAGGTCATGGTATAACGATAAAGTAGAATTAAGCAACCACTTGTTGAATCTAGATAAAATAATCCAAGGAAAAAATTCCAAGAAGTACGACTGGTTGGTGGAGGACATTTGGGCGCTGGTAAACAAATCAACATATAAATTGTTAAAAGTCATTTGAAAACACCATTACATACTATTCTTTTTAGAATACAATTAAGTTAATTTGGAAATTATTGTAGTAATATTATACCATGCACGGTGATTAGTTTTCGAAGCACACTGGGAATCTTACTTGCTATAATAGAAAGTAGTTTTAAATTAGAGAAAGTGGTTAAATTTGATGCTTGTCGATAATATAAAAAGGAATTGGAAGCTACTGAAAAAGTATTTTCCCCACTACCGCCAATGTAAGTATGCCATACATCCGTGGCTACAAGATATGTAGGTACGTGCCTTATAACATGTTTATTGGTTATGCTTGACTATGGAACTTAATAACTTATATTCCTAGAAAAATAATAGTAATACAGTTTTAGAGCAACAGGTGTAGCTAACTTACGAAATAGAAATAATTAAATAGTCTAGTCAACGAAAAGGTTGTAGAGGGAAATGGAAGGAACACAATTTTTGACTTTGGGACTTTGTTTGGACTAGTTAGGAGGTAAACATACTAAAAGTCCCCACTCCTAGGAGGTGAGCGGGATGCAGGGGGGCACGTAGAAGGTCCTTTTTTTGGTTTTTCGCTTATATCTCGGAAACTATGCGTATTTTCCGTTATTTCACTGCTGTAACACTATGTATAAGCCAATGTATACGTATTTATATGTATAAATAGTATGTACTATATATATACACTGTGTCCATAAAGTAACCCCCCCCCCAACTAACTTTTGAACGACTTGATATTTTTCTACAAAATTTGGTGTGCTGTAATGGGAAATTAAATACTATTTTTCAGACCATATTAAAATTTTGTATCATCCAAAATGGCGACTAGGCGCCATTTTGAATTTTTGTTTAAATGGAAAGGGGGGTCACCTCATTGGAACGGTCTTTTAGTTCTGCGTCTGATCCTAGAGTTTCAAAGAAAAATATTCAGCCATAACAAAATGACAATGTTTGAAGATAAAGAAGTCTATTAAAAAAAACTAAGAATTAAAGCTTAAATTAATTAAATTAAGTGTTCGAAATGTTTACCATTCACTTCTTGGCACATAAAAAGTCGGTTATGAAATTCCTGCCTTACATTTTCATAAGTTTCTGGAGTGATATTTCTGCAAACTTCTGTAATGCGTTGCTCCAGTTCTTCAATTGTTTCTGGATGGGTTCTGTACACTTTCGATTTCAGATATTCCCATAGAAAAAAATCTAAGGAAGTTAAATCTGGGGAGTGAGCCGGCTATATTACAGGCCCCCGCCTACCAATCCATCTTCCAAGAAAATGTCCGTTGAGAAAGTCAGAAACAGGCCTATAATAATGAGGCGGGGCACCGTCTTGTTGGAACATAACGTTTTCAATATTACTTCAAGCCACCTGAGATATTTCTGGGAAAATTTAGTCCTGCAAATGAAAAAGTGGACTACTGGATAAGAAAATCAAAACAATTTTGAACTGAGTGAGTCCATTGGTTTACAATTCGCCATTTTGTTATGGCTCAATCTTTTTCTTTGAAATTCTAGGATCAAACGCAGAACTAAAAGACCTTTCAAATGAGGAGTCACTCGACCCTGGATAAAAAAATCAAAACAATTTTGAATTGAGTGAGTCCATTTGTTTAAAATCCGCCATTTTGTTATTGCTGAATATTTTTCTTTGAAACTCTAGGATCAGACGTAGAATTAAAAGACCTTTTAAATGAGGTGTTACTCGACCCCCCTTTCTATTTAAAAAAAAATTTCAATATGGCGCACAGTCGCCATTTTGGATGATACAAAATTTTAATATGATCTGAAAAATAGTATTTAATTTGCCATTACAGCACACCAAATTTTGTAGAAAAATATCAAGTCGTTCAAAAGTTAGTTGGGGGTGGGGGGGGGTTACTTTATGGACACAGTGTATAGAAGTGGCACATAAAGAAATTATATGTATAATATAATTTCAGGTACATATGTAGTTCTTCAAAAGTAATATTGTTTGGTGTCGTTGAATACTATTTTCGACACCCCGAATCTAATGGAACACTTCGAGAGCTCCATCTCTCACCCCTACAGAAATACAATGACTATATATGATGGAAATTTTTTGATAATACTCAAAATTGGCAATTAATCGAGGATCGCTGAATATTTATTGTTATTTAGGAGCCATAATAACCCTCTACATAGGCAATAATACTGCACATTCGCTCCGCAAAGGCACTGGGGTAGGATGATTCCAGAGTCAACAACAATTTGTACATAACTTTTTTTATTAACACATTAACTCGTAAATATTTTTGTTAAACTATGTTACATTTCATTTAATAATATATTTACACCTTATAGTACAATTATACAGTAGATAATAATTGTTATCAATTCCTGGCTCTCTTGGGGCGGGAGAGTCTTTGCTCGTCATGGGAACTTGGTCCTGGGTGGGTTCTGCTTCGTTTTCTTCTTCATCCGTTGAGAAAGGGGATAAATCTTCGAGGATGACTGGCAGAGGATCAATGTCGAGTTCTTCATCCTCATTGTCGCAGAGGGGGCCCCCATTAAGACAGTTCCCTTGGCAGTTTTGGCAGGCAGGGGAACACTTGAGAGATGCCTTTCTGCATCCGCATTTGGTGGTGACACAATAGTTTGTGCACCGACAAAAAATTATTTTTAATATTTCATCCGGTGCAGCCTGCTGCTCACTGTGCACCGGCGTCAGAAATTTGTTGGTGGTTAGCTCCCACCCATACATCTGATGAGGCAGCTCATGTCCCAACCACATCTGAATGTTGTTTCGCTGCCCCCTCAGTTGGTGGGAGGCATGAGATGTCCGGTTTGAAATTAGCTGCCGATTTAACAAAGGATTGGTAACGGTAAGCGTTTAGAGATTTCTCTTTAGGTGGATTCCCGTACCACCTCAAAATACACTTTTTCCCAGCTTCCTCTATATCATCCTTGGTTGAGGAAGAGTCTGAGAAAACTGCAGCAGCTCCCTGGACGTCTGGAGACTTCAAACACAGTTTGATAAATCCCAGTTTACTCTTTCCGAAGGCTGCTGAGGTGGTATCGCACCCAGTGAAGGCGTGTAGAAATAGTATGTCTCGCAGCCCCTGGGTCTGAAGCTCCTGGGTAGAAAACAATGAAGGTTTTTTGTTTCCACGTCCAGGCTTGACGAAAATTATGTCCTGGTCACCAGGTGTTTTGGCCATCAACAGCTAAGTTGAGAAAGAACCGAATGGTAAGGGATCTGGTGTTGGACCCCCAGCTTGCGAGCCCTTCGGAATTCCTGAGGTGGGTGAGGAGTGGGGATAACGGTCCCTATTGGATGCGGGGTTCGAGGGGACGGCCTGAGGGCTACAGAAATCACTCTCTGTTTGAACTTATAGATATTGACGATGTTTGGTATACAAAAAAGGTCAGTGGCACAAATAAATCAAAAAATGCAAAGTGAAGCCTCATTACAATTAAAGCAAAACAATTCAACTTCTATTGAACCAATAAGCTGCAAAAACAATTATCTATTAATTAAGAATTATTCATATTTGTGACAAACAAATAATTAATTGTAAACAAAACCGGAAAGCTAACATTCATATTTAATTATTAAAACACGTAATTATTAAAGAAAGTGAAATAAAATATATTGGCTTATACATAGAGTTAGAGCAGTGGAATAACGGAAAATACGAAAGTTAAGTTTTTCTGCAAAATCTCGGAATTTACACATAAAGTTAAAATTGCTCTAACTTTTGAACGGTTGGAGATAAAAAGTAAAATATTATATATTCTTGAAGGAAATTTAATGATCTACAACTTCCTTTCTCATGACTTTTTCGTAGAACGAAGGGCTGAAGAGTTAGCTAGCCAAATAAGGCAAAAAACGTAAGGCAAAAATTTTTTTTCAAAATTAGCGAATTTTGAGCGTGGATGTCTCGGAAACTATGCGAAATAGCGAAAAAATTAATGCAGTCAATCTTGTGGCACATTTTGTCAGCTTTAATTTTGTATAGAATACTCTTATCGCTAGGACGCATAGTTTCCGAGATATAAGCGAAAAACCGATAAAAGGGACCTTCTACGTGCCCCCCTGCACCCCGCTCACCTCCTAGGAGTGGGGACTTTTAGTATGTTTACCTCCTAACTAGTTCAAACAAAGTCCCAAAATCAAAAATTGTGTTCCTTCCATTTCCCTCTACAACCCCCCTTTTGAGCATTCATTGACTGGACTAAAAACAAAATTCTGATCATAGTTCTGATGACAGATGTCAAATTTTACAAATATTTTCTTATTATTTTTACCTTATTGCTGCCAGTAGTGAGAAAAATATAATAAGCAACACGTAATGTAAGGATATAATATTCTCGGAAGGTAATATAAACCTCAGCTCTGCCTTGGTTTATGTTACCCTTCCTCGAATGTCAATACGTCTTATACATTCCCTGTAGCTTAATAGTTATTATGTTGCAAGCGAAGAAAGTGATATTTTTTCCCACGGTTGCTGTGCAATAAAGCACACAGGAGAAAAAAAAGACTTTCTTCCCGAGTTTTGCATATGTCTTTTTTCGTCCGACAGTGGTGTAAAAATCGACTAGTGCAGATTGTGCCAGTCATTGTAAAAATAAACAGTGATAAATATGAATGATCAATGAATACTAGCAAATTACCTGCAATGACAACACGTGCGTTTGGAATGTCACTTGTCAGCAAGTTGTCAGTTTACTATTCAAACGTGCCGTGGGCTTGTGGCATACCACATCTGGAAAGCTACGAGACAACCTACACACTTCACCAACCTTGATCCATGGTAACCAAGATGACATATCCAAGAAAAATAAACAAAGCGTAAACAACATTCACATTTATAGGCGGGAGCAAAATCACTTTGCCTTTCGGTGGAAGACAATAGTATACAGGTTGTTCAAGATAAGGAGATAGGGATCTCGTAAACGGTAAGAGATACAGATTCGGTTATATGAGAAGAATTATTCAGCATCTCAAGTACTACTATGATTCACATTCAAATCCTACAATTTTTGCTTAATTTTTAGTACAGACTGAAAAAGCTGAAATTTTAAGTTTTCTTTTTTTGTGTATAATTTGGTTATTATCATAGAAGTACGCAAAATTGTTAAATTATCAAGATATTGACATTAACATCGCTTTTTTAAATATGAGTCAAAGGCGGTCATGTCATCATTGTATAGAGCTATTTTTCCTCTTTTCTTTGATATAAGGTGTAATGGGTTTATTTTCACAAATAACGGAGTTATAAGCAAGAAACCTTTTTTTATAGGGAGTAGTATGCTCAGAAAATTAACAAAAAAAACAATAAAACGAAAAACAAAAGGCTGCATTTGTGTCCATTGAGGTTTAATTAGTTTATCTTCCCAAATAATAAAGTTATAAGCGAGAAATTGTTTGCTGATGGTAGGCTGTGAAAAAACAAAAAAAAACACCTCAATGTTTCAGGAAATAAAACTATTAAAAATGTATGATCGTATGATAATGAGAGATGAGTACTATTTGTTTTGGCAATACCTGTATCTTTACACCAGTTTATTGTCATTCTAAATTTATCTTCCTTTTCGTGTTTTATTACTTAGCAGGAGCATTTAAAAAGTGATGTAAGGAAGAGTATGGTGTTGCAACTCCCACTAGAACACTGAAGGAACTTTTAACTTTTAAACTTAATAAAAATTTTATGATAAATCCAATAAATTATTCTTTTATGAAGTCTTTAATTGTCGAAACAGGCGGTCCGCAATCGCATGCGAACGCTCATATATTTTTTTCTTATGCAAGATCGCATACGATGTCGGATCGTGTGGTTTTAGAATCCCGGGATTAAACAATCCTGATGCCAAAATCCCGGAACTGAAAATATGGTCCGGGATTGCATGCCCTAGTCATAACTTATTTTTTTAAAATACCCCTACTTGAGTTTCATTGTACCTTTTAAATTACCATTTTGTTTGCTTTAATTTAATACCAGTAACATACCTTATTATTTTTAGCAAGAAAAAATAAAATTATTGTATTATTAACGAATATTAAAAATAGCTACGTTTCTGTAATTAAGTAGGCTTTGAAAACAAAATACGAACAAGGTATCTTATTGGTATTATATTAAAGCAAATAAAATGGCAACTCAAAAAGTGCAATAAAACTCAACTAGGGGTATTTAAAAAAAATAAGTTATGACCGTTTAAAAATTAAGAATTTTGTTTTATTTAATTTTTTTAATATCTTCCAGCCAAAATAAAATGTTTAAACAAATTACCAAAAAAAAAACACTTAAAGTTCTTTATTCTTTTGTTTTTAAAGCCAACTTAAAAAAAATTAATTATGAATATCATTATTAGGCATTTAAGGTTTTTTAAAAACGCCCTCTGGCGGCCAAAATTAAAAGTTAATGGGTAAGTATTATACACAGCTGTAAAGGAAATTGAAAGGTCTATCCAAATATGAAAAATTTACAGAGTGTTCCATTACAAATAAAGAGCTATCACGTTCGTATGGCCAAGGCCCGACACCCCACCTCCCATCGAGGAGGATTGGGAAGTGGCGGACCGGGTCGTAAGGGGCGACAAAGTAACCTGGGCTATAAACTCCTTTCTCCCCTTCAAGTCGCCAGGAGTGGACGGTATCTTCCCAGCCCTATTACAATGGGGTCTGGACCTGATACTTGCCCACCTGGTGCGCATCTACCGGGCATGTATCGCCTTTCGATATATACCGGAGAGCTGGAGAGAAGTGAAGGTAGTTTTTATACCCAAACCAGGGCGTGTTGACTACACCCTGGCCAAATCTTACCGTCCCATTAGTCTTACATCTTTCTTATTAAAGACTCCTGAGAGACTTTGTGACAGGGAAATAAGGGAGAAGGTGCTTGTTTCACACCCACTGCACCTGAACCAACACGCTTACATTCCAGAGAGATCTACCGAATCGACGCTACATGCCGTAGCGAATCGGATCGAGAGATCATTAGACAACAAAATGTCTACCCTGGGAGTTTTCATTGATATTGAAGGAGCCTTTGACAAGGCCACCTTTGAAAGTATAAACTCTGCCTTACGCAGACTTGGTGTTGCACCTACTCTTTGTGAGTGGATAAAGCACATGCTTGCAATGAGAGCAGTGCAATTTAACTTAGGAGACAGCTCAATTAGAGGTGTCGTGATAAAAGGCTGCCCACAGGGCGGAGTTCTGTCTCCACTGTTATGGAATACAGTGGTGGACAGCCTTCTAAGCGCACTCTATGATGCTGGATTCTATACCATTGGATATGCGGATGATATCACCATCCTCATCACGGGGAAGTTTGAGGGCATGCTCTGCACCTTAATGCAGACGGCTCTTCGAATAACAGAAAAATGGTCTAATGAACAGTCCCTATCTGTCAACCCCTTGAAGACAGAGATGGTACTCTTCACAAAGAAAAAGAAGTGTTACGACCCTAGCGGTATATACTTAATTATCGACTTGGGTTCTTGTACTAGAAATCTTACCAGGCAATGAAACAGAGTATATTTGGTAAATGTATATTATAAGAAACACAGTATAAATATAATACAAAACACAGTATGAATATAATACAAAACACAGTATGAATATAACACAAAACACAGTATGATTATAATAATATAACCACAATAGAATTGTTTTTCAAAGAAACTTACCTAACCGACACATAGCTTTAATCTTTACAACTGTTTACGCTAGACTTATTGTAGACTTAAGGATAAGGGTGGCGGGTGAACTCCCAATAACACGAGATGCGGTATTCGAAGAATGAATTTATTATAGAACAACTACTGAACTACTGAACTTGGTGCTCTGAACAAGAATGAATAATCTATCCTATAAACGTATGTGACTGGGCTGACGTCACTCGCCCATGTTGATGTTAGTCGCACGTATCGGCGAGTCAGCGTCTGCACGGCCATCCTGCAGTTTCGTTCGTCCTCGAACGGACTATGGCATTGCTTAACTAACTGAAACAATAAAAACAGTAGTTAGAGGATATCACAGGCATGTTTTTAGTTGTGACTTTCTGGGTAAGAATGTCTTAGCGCCATCGAGTGCAGTCTTGGTCATCTAGGGTATCTTGTGCCATCTAGTGACATATTGTGCCGTCTAGGGCTGTCTTGTGCCGTCTAGGGCTGTCTTGTGCCGTCTGGGGCTGTCTTGTGCCGTCTGGGGCTGTCTTGTGCCGTCTAGGGCTATCTTGTGCCGTCTAGGGCTGTCTTGTGCCGTCTGGGGATGTCTTGTGCCGTCTAGGGCTGTCTTGTGCCGTCTAGGGCTACCTTGTGCCGTCTAGGGCTGTCTTGTGCCGTCTAGGGCTATCTTGTGCCGTCTAGGGATGTCTTGTGCCGTCTAGGGCTATCTTGTGCCGTCTGGGGCTGTCTTGTGCCGTCTAGGTAGTGCGCTGATATGTGCTTACCTTAACGTCTTTGAATCTCAAAAGGCTTCATATGTTCTAGGCCGACAATTCCTTCGTAAGGGCGTCTGGATCTTTCGGTATGTCGGTCTTCTTTTACTCTATAACGGTCGTTTGGAAGGATCTCCACGACCTTGAAAGGGCCTCGAAACTTTGGTAGAAGTTTCTTGCTTTCGTTGTTGGCTGGGAAACTAGTAACCTTTGTTAGCACTAGGTCTCCTACTTGATATATTTTGGGTGGGCTGCGTTTGGTATTGAAGGTCAAGTCTTGTTTGATTCTATTCTGGCCTAGTCTTCGAGTTGCATCTCTACGGATTTTTGTGACGTCAATTGTGTCTTCTTCCGCATTATGTACGTCGCTATTGGTTTTGAGTCGAAATCCAAACTGGAGCTCTGCGGGCGTGTAATGCGTAATTCGGTGTTTTGTGCTGTTTAGTCCTTGTTGTACTTGTGTGAGGGTTGTGTCCCAATTATCTTGTGTGATGCCAGCACTAGAAGTAGCTACTGCATCTAATATGGTTTTGTTGGTTCGTTCTGCTTGTCCGTTTGCTCTAGCCAGTCCTACTGCCGCTATAGAGTTTAATGCCTTTGTTTTCGACAAAGTGTTTGAACGCATTTGAAGTGAATGCTGTGCCTGCGTCGGTTATTAACCGTCTTGGGTTACCCATTATTGCAAAAAGTTCTTCTAGTTTTTCAATAACGTGGTTTGTCGATGTGGTTGGTACCGCTCTGATGTATGTGAATTTTGAAAAACCATCGACGATTACCAGTAGGTATTTGTTGCCATTCTGAATCTCTATAAAAGGACCAAGGTGGTCCAGATGGAGAGTGTGGTGGGGTCTAGCGTACTTGGGGAGGGAGTGGAGATAACCAGGTCTTTTGCCGGCATGCTCTTTATGAAAGAGACAATGTAAGCAAGCGTTGATGTATTTTTGTACAAATCTGTTCATTTTGGGGAACCAAGAGTTTTGTTTAAGTCTTTCTATAGTTTTGTCAAAGGCAAAATGACCAATTTGATCGTGGTTAGCTTTGACTATTTGCCAACGGCATTTCTTAGGTACTAGCCACTTGCGACCGGTTGTGGTTAGTTTAAAAACTTTATTGCCGCGTAGGTCGTATTGATTGAATATGTCTTTATGATTCTGTATATCGCCGCTTTGTAAAATCTCCTTAATTGTCGTAATGCTCGGGTCTTGGCTTTGTGCTTCGCGTAAATAATCGTTTTCCTGAATTAGGAGAACGCGCTCTAAACCGGTGTCATTAGGTTGTTGAAAATTTCGGCTCAACGCGTCTACATGGTGCATGTGTGTTCCTGCTTTGTGTTCAATTTTGAATGAAAAGTCTTGTAAAAAGAGGACCCATCTGGCTATTCGTGGTATAATTGATTGCTTATTCAAGGCGTTTTTGACTGCATTACAGTCCGTAATGATTGTGAATTCATTCCCTAAGTAGTATTTGAATTTTTCCAATGTTTTCACTATAGCGAGTAATTCCAGTTCAAAGGAATGATAATTTTTTTCAGGTTCTATGGTTTGTTTACTGAAAAAGGCAACTGGTTTTTCTTTGTTATCGTACCTTTGAACCAAAATCCCTGCGTAACCATCACGACTTGCGTCAGTGTATATGACTACGGGTAGGTTAGGGTCAAATATGGCTAAAATTGGTTTTGAACAAATTTTTTGTTTTAGAGTGTCTATTATTTTTGTATGGTCATTCGACCAGCTCCATGATGAATCCTTTTTTAACAACTTCGTGAGGGGGGAGGTTGTCGGGCAAAATTTGGTATGAATTTCCGGAAGTATCCGACTGGGCCTAAGAATTGCCGTAGTTGATGTTGGTTTTTGGGGCATGGGAAGTCAAGGACCGCTTCCGTTTTTGAAATTGAAGGGGTTATTTTGTTTAGTGAGATTTCATAGCCTAAGTATGTAAGTTTCTCTACCAGAAATAGTGATTTTGGCATATTGAGAGTGAGACCGTAGTCTTGGATAACGTTTAGGATTTTGTGTAGTAGATCTAATCCTTCGGCAATTGTTGTAGACGGGATTAGAATATCATCTAGATATGGAATGACATGAAACTTTCTAAATGGCTGAAGGATTTGATTCATAAATTGTTGAAATACAGAGGGGGCGTTACATAATCCAAATGGGACTCTTGTGTATTCATAATGGCCTTCGGGTGTGTAAGGGACCGATTTTTGGTCCATAGGAATTTGGTGGTATCCAGATGCCATGTCAAGGCTAGTGAAATACCTGTATCCTTTAAGGTTGTCGATTATTTCTTCAATGATTGGCATGGGGAATCTATTTTTGACTGTGATTTTATTTAATGCTCTGTAATCTACTACTAGACGTTTACTGCCGTTTTTTTTGTTTACAAGTAAGGCGGGACTGGAATAGGGTGATTTGCTTTCTTGAATTGTCCTTGCATCTAATAATTCTTTGATAATTTGTCTAAAGGTTATTTTGTCTTTCTCGGCGCAACGGTAAGCACGGTGGGTCACCGGTGTCTTGGTTGTGAGCTCTATTGATAGTGTTACGGAGTGTGTTTTGCCGAGATTGTTTAAATTTTTGAATACACAGCCTTCATAATTTTGCAAAATTGTGTTAAGATTGGATTTATCAGCTTCTGGCAAATTGCCGTGTTTAACGTCCTTTAGCCACTGGGGTGTGTTAACTCTGTTTTTAAATGATAAGGTATCATCGATACGATAATAGATGATATTTTTGTTTTCCGTAAAATTTCTGCCGATTAAGATGTCCATGTCCATGTCTTTATCGTTTAGTATGTAATAAGTAATATTTAATTTGACCTCGTCGATGTGTGTTAGGGATTCGGTGTAATGCGTAACAACCGTACCAATTCCTAAAAATCCGGATAAGGTAACATTGTTTTCCAAAGGTTCTATTTTTAGTTTCAGAGAATGGGCGACTGTGGATTTTATTAAGGAGCAGTCACTCCCGAAGTCGATAAACGCCAAAGTATTCTTGCCATTAAGATAAATTTGTTTATGAAATTTAGATGAGGTATCTTTATTTCTGATTATGTTTACGTTTTCATTTTTAAATTGTGTCGTCGTAGGGCGTGTATCACTGTGTGTGTGTACGTCTCTTTTTATGTTAACATTTCTTTGCTTACGTAAGCAATTTCTTTCAATATGACCTTTTAGTTTACAGAAGTTGCATATTTGTTTCCGGTGTGGGCACGTCGCGCGATCGTGACCTTTATAGCCACAGGCTGTACACAGTAAATTGTTATTGGTCGATTTCGTGGAACTATAATGTTTGAAATGAATAGTACCCGGCTGACTAATCATACTTTTTAATGGGTTTTGAGTAACTGTTTCTTTTTTTGCGCAAATTTTATTTTTTAAGTAAACTGCTAAAACATTAGGATCCTTGATTGCCGATGCCTCGACTGCTGCGCTAATAGTGCTATCGCTGATAGCACCTACAATCAAGGACACCTTATCAGAGTCAGAAAAATGTAATTTCAGCTTGTTGATTTTTGCTAAATGTTTGAAATGAAAGTCATACAATGAGCAGCCTTCTGTCGGCCTATGCTGAGTTATGTCCAGAAATAGCTGATATGCATTATGCGTACTTTGGAAGGTAGTTCCTTTTAGTTCATTCAGAACCTGATATACAATGAAGTTATCAGACCAATTATAAATTTGTGCATTATATTGGATTATGTCGATCCAATCGGTAATTTCCATAGTTTTGGGGTCGAACTCTGGGATTATGTTCGGCAATGTTATGCTTGAGTTAATAAAGCGTTCGGGGTAGGACTGGTTGTTTTGACTTACGGTTACAGATTTATCTCTTCGTTTTGATTGTCTTTTTCGTCGGTTTCTTCGTTGAAGAGTGTCGTCGTTGTTGCTGCTCTCTGGAGAGGTAGGTGACGGTGATGAGTGTCGCTTTGATCTTTTCTTATGTTTTGGCATTTTGCAGCTCTAAAATAGCACTACACCGTGTACACAGTTCGAGCACTTCTGATGTAGACTTAAGGATAAGGGTGGCAGGTGAACTCCCAATAACACGAGATGCGGTATTCGAAGAATGAATTTATTATAGAACAACTACTGAACTACTGAACTTGGTGCTCTGAACAAGAATGAATAATCTATCCTATAAACGTATGTGACTGGGCTGACGTCACTCGCCCATGTTGATGTTAGTCGCACGTATCGGCGAGTCAGCGTCTGCATTATGGAGTGGAATCTGTCCTTTATGTTAAATGTAAAAACTTTATATACATTTTTTGTCAAGGTTCAAAACAGCTAATTATTGCTTTCATTTTACTTGTGATTTTACATTCACTTTGCTTTTTAGTTAGTAATTAACTAATGATGTTTTTTTTCTTTAAGTGGAGTTTTCCGTTGTTTCATAATGCTGCTACTATCACATAACCTTCCCCTTTTTTAAAAATTTAGTACCTGAACTAATATTTTTAACTAAAACTTAAAATGTTCTTAGGAACTATCTACTATTACATACAGTTAGAAGTCTGGTTTTGAACTCTAGGAATGTGTAAGGTTCTTTGGTTACCCTTGTCCATCTTTCTTCGGCCAAGAACGATTTCCTAAGTAGGTTGATTTGGTGCGACATTGCTGCATCTTTGGTTCTGGGTTGTTGCTTATTGGCCGTTGAGAGTAGCTCATTTTCTCATATGAACCCACTATTACGTAGCCCTTGCTGAAACCGCAGTGTGATTCCTTCCAGGTTTGGCTTTTGGTTGGCACTTGGTGGATCCCATCGTAAATATGGACTTTGGACTTTTGGTTGCGGTAACCCGAGGAACTTACACATTCCGTTTGAGTGATTTATTTCCTTAAACAGTTTAAACATACTTAATTGCTTAGTTCTAGTTGACATAATAATACATACGTTAGATTATAGCTATGCGTTATTATTTTTTCTTTCAAAACACTGACGAGTAGACATTTGATGCAGAGGCTACATGTTCTTCTAATAATGGTTCTTTAGGTAATTCTAACATTGGTAAAATTTCATTAGGCTCTCTCACCTTATGTACTACTTGTACCGTGACAGGTCGTGGTTTTGACTTAAAGTATGCTTGAATGGCTTTTCTTTTGTATATTAAAACAAAACAAACGGCTATGAAAATGATAGGTCCTGATGACCAAATGATAGATTGCTGAGCAATGAAATGTTTGTGCTGGGTGTTTCTAAATGAGTTTAAGTTCTTTTCCCATTCCTGGACAGATATTCCAGCTTGAATAGTGGAAGTGTCCACTGATTCCAAAACTGAAGCAATTTCTACTTCATTCCCTAATTTAGACTCTTGTAAATGTGTTTGGTTTGCCGAATGGACGATACTAGTTATAATCGGTGGGATGACTATATCAAGTTTTGTGGTTTGTAAAATTGTTCTAGTGACTGAATGGGGCAGTAAGGTATAATTTGGACCATGAACATAACAAGCCTGTGGTATCCCTATGATACCAGTTCCTGTTACTACCTTACTTGACACATTTAGTTTAGATTTTGCGAAAGGTTCTACTGGACAGTTTAGAGTTAACTTGTCGTTTTTGACACTGTAAACCCAAACATTACTGTCTTTCCTCCTATACCACACTGAAGGTGTGGCAGTTGATATTACCTTTGTGCAGAGTTCCTTAATAACGAGTTCGTTACCCATGAACAGGGCATATAGACAAATTTCCGTTTACCCTTATATATTGGTGAAGTCGACGGGCATATTTTGAAAACACCATTGGTACATTGTAACTTACCTGCTGATGGTAGTTCTACGTACGATTGATGGTCTTGGGAAATTGCTAGATATGGATACTCTGGAGTGATGTGTATAGATACCCTGTTGTTGACTGGATATGGCAGTGGCAGGGCCTGGTACATGGTGAAAAATCGGCTGGGTGCTTTTAATGGGATCTCTGTAAACAATCTAACAGAACGGCCTATGACAGCCGCATGCACGACTGCCACGTTATAGTAGACATATAATTCCGACCTCACTGCTTCTGTAAGCAATGATAAGTCAACTGGTAACTTATGCTGTATTTCTAGCAAAGTTTTTAACAACTTACTTGGTGAAATAAAAAGTGGGCTAAGTTTACTTTCTGCTGTACTTTCTAGAGCAGTTTGCAACTCACTAATGCTAACCTTTAGATTATTCAGAGAGTATTCTATCATTCTGAAAGCTGAATTTAACCTAAATAATCCTACTAATTTATCGTCTGCTAATTGTCGCCCTTTCTGAAAGGTACTGGTACTAATGTTGATTTTAGTTTAATAATATTTTCTCTATTTTTCCCAGCTTGCTCTAAGTCTGAATTTTTTTTTGTTAATAATTTCCAAATCGTTGTTATCTAATGTACCAAATAGAAATTTTAAAGCATTCCCTCCCACATTTTGATCGTTGCTGTATAGGGGCAAGGGAATCAAATAAGTTTTCTAATTTTCCTCTAACAAGATCTAAATCAGCAACAAACATATCGTATTCTTCCTTAATGGTTTGAATAATAACATCCCTAGTTGAATCGTTAAATTTATTCTTGAAAACATCTACTAATGTGAGGATCTCAAAAAGTCTTTTGGTAAACATACCATACGCTTCCTGTTGGCTGGTGGTGTCGATATCTGTTACTATAATCCATCGATCTCCTGATAAGATAAAATCGTCTTGTTTGATAAACACCAGGCCTTTGTCCAGTGGTCTTTGATCTTCAATTGCTGTACATAGTCCCACAAGGGTTGTCAAAAGGCTTACTAGAACAAATAATATTTATTAGTAGGTACTTACGGGCTATGGCTCGTGATTTCTTAAATTCGTTTCTTTAGAGTCCAGGAGTGCTCTGAACGCGTGTGGTGCGTAGCTAGTACCGTGGGTGGTTGTGATGCTGTGACCATGGTGGTGGGCTGTTCTTCTAGAGTGGCTTGCTCTACCTGTTCTGCTACTACCAGACTAGGTGGATGGTCATCTGGGGCTGCTTGTATCAGCGTACTGCTGCGTCCTAACTCGTGAATATTTTGTTCCCCCCGCTCCGGTTCTGGACTGGATGAATGATCTTTTGGGACATCCTGAGTTTTCCCGCCGCCTGGTGTAAACTCAGTTTGACACTGCCATAGTACGTCCATATCTGCGGTAATACCCCTATCTTGTGGTAATGGGTCTGGGGCTGTCGTAGGATCTTCAGGCGGTCGATCTGCAGCCGCTTCCGGTGTGTTGCATAATTTTAACCTGTTGGCGTGTACAAGTATATTCCGTTTACCCCTAACTTCTTGAATTTGGAAATTAACTGGACCAGCTTGTTTCATTATCCTAAATGGTCCTGACCACGGTTTACCTAATTTTCTTGTTGTCCCTACTGGTGTCACTTCTTCATGTAAGTAAACACGGTCACCTAGCTGAAAAGTCACTGGAGCAGTCTTTTTGTTATACCAATTCTCAGGCTTTTCGGCTGCAACCTCCAGCTTCTTTGTAACTACCTCATACACATTATGTAGTCTAGTGACAAGTTCTGCTACATAATTTTCACTGATATCGTATCTAGGTCGTTGGGGGCTCATGATATCGTCAAATGGCATCACAAAATCTCTTCCGTGCAGTAGAAAGTATGGAGTTTCCCCCGTAGCGCTGTGAACACTACTCCTTAAAGCTAACAATACGTACGGAATGTGGGTGTCCCAATTGCGTTGGTCCTTGTTGACATAGTGAGAGAGGCAGTCCTTCAGTGTCCTGTAGAATCTTTCTATCCTTCCGTTTCCCATTGGATACCATGCTGTTGTTTGGATTTTCCGTATGCCTAATAGTCTGCAGGTTTCTTTAAATACTTCGGATAGGAAATTAGATCCCCGATCTGTAAGTAGTTCCATCGGTGCACCATGTCTGCTCACAACGTTGGTTACAAAGGCTTGTGCAATTGTGTGAGCTGTGTGATTAGGAAGGGCTATAGCTTCTGGATATCTGGTAAAGGCATCCTGAAAGGTTAAAATGTATTTATTACCCGCATCAGTTACTGGCAGAGGACCGACAATATCCATGGAGGTCCGCTGAAAGGGTGCTGTTAGCTCTTGGAACCTTTGTAGAGGGGCTGCTTTATGGTTTGGAGGGGTTTTTCGCTCATTGCAATACGCACAAGATTTACAATATTCGGTGATGTCTTTAGTCATACCTTTCCAGTAAAATACTTTTTTGATTCGGCCTAGGGTCTTCTCACCTCCTTGATGAGCCGCCATTGGTGAGTTGTGGTAGGTTCTTAAAATCCTTCTAACCATCTTCTGAGGAGCTGCTATAGTATCTTGCGTCTTGCGTCTCACCTGGTTTTCTGATTTTGTGCAGTACATTATCCACATCTAGATAGAATTCGCTGTCCTGTCCTTCTTCAATGGTTTTGAACGTCTTCTCTAGCAGTGGATCTTTTCTTTGTTCTTCCGCAATGCGTTCCCTATCCCATATTGGTTCAAATTGCTCTTCCACATGGCCAATCACTATCCTAGAAAGAACATCAGCATTTAAATGTTGCTTACCCGGCTTGTACTCAATGTCAAAATCATATTCACTTAAAATAAGTGCCCAACGGGCCAACCTGGAACTGGGGTCTTTTATTTTCATGAGCCACCGTAAAGGTCTATGATCTGTCTGGATGATAAATTTCCTACCGTACAGGTAACATCTAAAATATTTAACAGCCCATATTACTCCAAGGCACTCTTGTTCGATGACGCTGTAGCCTTTTTCAGCTTTATTCAGCTGCCTACTAGCAAAGCCTATAGGTCTCTCAAAACCTTGAAACTTTTGGTTGAGTACGGCTCCGATTGCTTCACCAGATGCGTCCGTGGCTAAGATGAAGGGTTGTACGAAATCTGGATAGGCGATCACAGGGGCTGCACACAAAGCATCTCTAAGATCTGTAAATGCTGCTTGCTCACCTGAGGTCCACTTGAATGCCACATCTTTCTGTGTGAGTTTTGTCAAGGACAGGGCTCGGTGCGCAAACTTATCTATGAACCGCTTATAAAACCCTACTAGTCCAAGGAAAGCTCTGACTTCCTTAACTGTTTTAGGTGCCGGGTATTGCTGGATTGCTGCTGTCTTATCTGGGTCAGGTTGAACACCTTCCCCTGAAATAACATGGCCCAAATATTTTGTTCTGTGCTGTAAAAAATTGCATTTGCTGGGTTTTAGTTTTAAGTTAGCACCTCGCAGCCTGTCGAATACTTCTCGCAACCTACGAAGGTGCTCTCCGACGTCGTCGATGCTGAATACGATGACATCGTCAAGGTACACAAATAACTTCTCACCTGTAAGACCAGAAAGTATAACGTACATTAGACGCTGCCAAGTTGAAGGTGCGTTTGCCAAGCCAAATGGCATACGGTTCCACTCGTAGTGTCCTGCCGGTGTACTAAATGCAGTTTTTTCTCGATCTTCTTCGGCAACACTCACCTGGTGGTATCCGCTTGCCATATCTAAGGTGCTAAACAACTTTGCTTTTCCTAGCTGTTCCAACGTATCCTGAAGTCGTGGTAAAGGAAAATAGTCCCGCTTGGTTATTAGGTTAAGCCCTCGATAGTCTATGCACATCCTCATCTTTGGAGTAGCTTCCGGTGACTTTTTAGCTACCAAAACCACTGGAGCACTCCATGGTGACTGTGATTCGCTGATGATGCCATCCTGGAGCAGTTCCTTAATCTGTTCTTCGAGTACCTCACGTTGTGCGTATGGGACCCTATAGGGTGCTCTTGTAATGGGCGGCACTTCTTCAGTTATTATCTTGTGTTGTACTGCACTTGTGCAACCTAACTTTGTTCCTGCCAACATAAAATTATCTTCGTACTCACCTAGTAACTCTAATAACAACGTTTTGTCCGTTTTGTTTAGGTGGTTATAGTTGATATTATCTTCTACGTCTAACAGTTTGTTATCAATATAGGCGATGCTCGTTTGGTTGCCTACGATGGTTGTCGTCTTGTCGACTACTTCACAGGGCACCAGTTCACCAATTACTAATTTTGCAGGTACCTTCAGTACTGTCTGCGTCACGTTCATTAGCCGGACTGGAATTTTTAACCTGCTGCCGTCTACGACAACTCTAGCAGCCACTACCCCTTTAGTTTGCACTTCCACTGGTTCTAGGAGTGCATCTCCTTCTTGGGTTTCACCGCTGCATTCTCCGATGCACATAACTTCTGTCCTGGGTGGAATATCTAGTTCCTCTGTAGTCCGTATGACTCTCGCATGGGGAACATCTATAGCAGGGTTGTCACCGTCCTCTTGCACTAAATTAATTACCTTACCTGGGGTCCTCATTATTAACTCCTCAGAGCCAATAGTAGCCTTTCCGTTTTTGTAACTAATCGTTGCCTGCTGGCTGCTTAAAAAATCTTCTCCGATAAGGCCTTCCGTCTTCAAGGGTAAGTTGTTTTCGCAGACCACGAACTCGTGCTCTAACTTGCTGCTACCAACCTGTATATTCACCCTGGCTTTTCCTGCCACTGGTAATGGATGACCATTAATGTCGGTTATAGCACGAGCCCCTAATTCATCTATAGTACGCCCTTCTAAAACGCCTTTCTTCAGCACACTCACCCCAGCACCCGTATCCACAAGTAGCTCGCACCTTCGGTTGCCGATGCCTACACCGACGGCGCTTCCTCCTTCGCTCCTGGGGATTGCTACTACTGGTTGAGTTATTGTGAAGGTGGCGTTGCCACGACAGCCTGGGCGTTGGCTGTGGGCTGCTTGGAGTTTAAATTGCTGCGTTTTTCCCTGCATGTACTTATCGTATGTCCAGGTTTCTCACATCGCTTACACAACACTGGTCTGGAATTAATTGGAGATCTCTTTGCTGGGGAATACCTAGAAACATGACCTAGTTCTTCGCAATTGAAGCACATGACCTGACTCATGTCGCGTTTTTCCCGTCCTCTTGGCCTCCCTTCCTTGTTGCTAAACCGGCCAGGGTTTCTTGTTGCTGGAGCTTGATCTCTAAAAGGTTGCGTAAAGCTGGTGTTTACCTGGCAGACTCGATCGTTGCTCCTGCTTCGTCCTAGTGACATTGTAGCCATTTGGAGTTCCACCGTTTCTGCTAATCTCGCGGCCTCTACTGCTTTCGTAAAATTCTCTGGGGATTTGTGTAGCACTGGTCGCCGTATGTCCAACAGTAATCCATCTAAAAATTGAGTTAAAAGCCTCTCACCGTGTATCTCCTCTTGCAATTTGCGCTCTTCCTCGCTGTCGCAAATTTTTAAAAGTTTTGTTCCGGCCCTTTTCAATCTGTCAGCATAATTCGCCACACTTTCACCGGTCTTCTGTATGCACTGACTAAATTAAATATTATTCTATCCTGCAACGTCTGGTGCTTTGTACCTGTCGAGTAAAGCTTTACGCAAAATATCCCATGTTTTTGTGTCTTTTAATTCTTTGTTCATTAAAACGAACTCTTGAGCTTCTCCCTTTAATGAAATTCTTACCGCCGATGCTGTGTCTTCTGGTGACCATTTCCCTATCCTGCTGATTTCATCTACACAGAAAATAAATGTCTCGACTTTCATACCTGTAGTACTTCCTGAAAAAGTTTCTAATTTATTTATTAATCCCGTCATCGTGTTGTTGGTATTGACGTTAGCTACTGGGACATCTGGCATTCTAAGATCTTTTTCCTGTCCTGGCAATTACTCTTGAAATTTCACGCTGGTTATTTCTGTACACTTAAAATAATCCTCTGAGCTGCCACCAAATTATGTTACGACCCTAGCGGTATATACTTAATTATCGACTTGGGTTCTTGCACTAGAAATCTTACCAGGCAATGAAACAGAGTATATTTGGTAAATGTATATTATAAGAAACACAGTATAAATATAATACAAAACAGTATGAATATAATACAAAACACAGTATGAATATAACACAAAACACAGTATGAATATAATAATATAACCACAATAGAATTGTTTTTCAAAGAAACTTACCTAACCGACACATAGCTTTAATCTTTACAACTGTTTACGCTAGAACTTATGGAGTGGAATCTGTCCTTTATGTTAAATGTAAACACTTTATATACTTTTTTTGTCAAGGTTCAAAACAGCTAATTATTGCTTTCATTTTACTTGTGATTTTACATTCACTTTGCTTTTTAGTTAGTAATTAACTAATGATGTTTTTTTTCTTTAAGTGGAGTTTTCCGTTGTTTCATAATGCTGCTACTATCACAGAAGGTTGGATCCTTACGTACACCTCTCCTATTCAATACTTCTCTCAGATTCTCAGATAATGTCAAATACCTGGGAGTTATTTTTGACAAACAGCTGAACTGGGAGAAACACCTGAAAGCTAAAACGAACAAAGCATGCATGGCTTTCTGGCAGTGTCGCCGCGCTCTAGGTAAATCTTGGGGACTTTCCCCTAGAATTACCTTGTGGCTGTATACTGCCGTGATTAGGCCCATGCTATGCTACGGAGCACTTGTCTGGTGGCCCAGGGTCAGACAGGCTACGGCAGCAACCAAACTGGGACACGTGCAACGTCTCGCTTGTCTCAGTTCTACAGGTGCTATACGCTCAACCCCCACGGCCGCCTTAGAGGTGATCTTATGCCTTCCTCCACTTGATCTCTTTGTGGAGGAAGTAGCTGTGAGGACTGCTTTAAGGCTGCGCCACAAGGGGCTGTGGCAAACAGCAGGCAAGGGAGGCAGACACACCCGCATCTTGGATGAGGCAATCGTCAAGATTCCTCTTCTGGATGCTATGGTGGACTACCTTCCTTTACAATATGCCTTTAATAGACACTTTAGTGTCTACGCGAATGCTGGACCAACCCAGCATATGGACATATCCATCTTCACCGATGGATCTAAAACAAAGTATGGAACGGGTGCCGGATGACCTAAACCTACGCCAGAGTATACCACTAGGCAAAATTGCCACTGTCTTCCAAGCTGAGGTAGTGGAAATGATGCATGGTGCAAATGCAATTCTTGAACGACAAATCAAGAGCCAACGTATTGGTATCTACAGCGATAGCAGAGCCGCTTTACTAGCCCTAGGCAGTTGCAAAATCACCTCAGGAGTGGTACTGCGGTGTCGTGAAGCTCTCGCCGATATCTCAAAAGATAATGCCGTCTCCCTTGTATGGGTGAAAGGACATGACGGAACCTATGGCAACGAAAAGGCTGATGAGATTGCGAGACTGGCCTCCGGACAACCTCTTTGGGGGCCAGAACCCGTAATTCCCATATCCCTGAAGACATTAAGCTTTATGCTATACCAAGAAACCTTAAAAAGCTTCACACGAAGATGGGTTAACACTCAAAGCTGTCGTCAAGCAAGGGCTGCTATTACGGCACCCTCACCAAAAACAGCCAAATACTGTGTGCAACTGTCCCGAAAGAACTTTTAGCATTTTTTGGGTAGCGACTTTAAACTTGACCTACAATAGAAACACGTGTAAACACTTAAAATCGGCGACGATAGAATGGTATTGTACATCTTTAGGTTTTGAGTTTAGCCGCTCTTAGTTGGATTCGTCAATGGGAAACAGTTGAGAAACGGAAAAATCCCCCTTGTTTTAAGGGGCTTTTGCTCTCAATTACGGTTATTTTAAGCCTTTACGCAGATCTAAAAAGGAAGGTATCCCGTTTTTGCTTCCGTCAAGATTAAATCAAGACATCCTTGAAAATATGTTTATATAAATATGTACATTTCGGACAAATTTGCGACAGATAATTAATATGAATTTAAATATAATTATATCTGACCAGGCAAATTGTGAATCAGATAGTGACAAATCGCTCTTTTAAATACAGTAATGCATCAAAAAAGCGATAAGAAAGGCGATGAACCGGAATGTCCTTTTACTGTAAACGTAAACAATGATGACGTGCGTCAAATTCATATTTGACCGAGATATTTTCACTTTTACAAAAATCGTTATATTGTGCGCTACGTAAGTCCGACCTTGACAAGTTTGACGGCGTCAGATTCCTTGCGAAAAGACGCGTTCTTAGAATGGTTGCATGCCAGTGTTATCTTCAAATTTGACCGAGATATTTTCACTTTTACCAAAATCGTTATATTGTGCGCTACGTAGATCTAATCTCCACAAGTTTGACGACGTCGGATTTCTTGTAAAAAGGCGCGTTCTTAGAATGGTCGCATGCAAGTGTTATTTTCATATTTGACCGAGATATTGCTATGATATTCGGAGTTGACTGGAGTATTGTAATTCCTGGAAGGCAGTTTTTGCATTATTCATTTTGATTTTTTAATAAACTTTTTAATATTAGTGCGCATATACGGAGTGATCGAAAATGATTGAAGGTCACGTGACCACGATCTGGTCGCATTATTATCAAAAATGCGTTTCGATGTGTCCGCGAACCTGTTGTTTATCAATACTTACATCCCTGGAATCCATTAGCGTACGCGCATTTTACCTGTCAAATGTAATAATAACAGTTATTGTTTTCTTTTGTGTTATTGTTCTCGTTTTTGTAATCCCCACGTTATAACAGTTTTTTTCAAAACTCAAAGTTTGTATTCGTTCCCTTTATTAGGTAAGACAATAAAATTACAAAGTTTATTTTAAATGAGGGTGATAACAGGTGTGTAATTTTAGGTTAATATGGTGTTTACAATAGAGCATGATAAATTTATTTTGGAAGCGTACTTTAGATCCGGAGAACGTGACCAAAATGGTGTTTGGCAGTACTCTTATCCCTCCTGTTTCAATCAGTTCCAAGAGCATTTTCCCAACGAAGCAGTTCACTATGAAATTTTTAGTCAACACGTTCGTCGTATTATTTAACGGTACCACGAAACAGGCAGCGTCTGCAAAGGAAAGTCTACGGGCAGGTCATCTGTACTTACCGAAGACACTGTACATGATATTCAGGAACGAATGGATGCAAGTCCCAACAAATCGTTAAGATGTTTATCTGCTCAAACAGGTAATGAGCATAATGTTGTTTTTGTAATTGATTTATCTATGTTAGTTTCAGGTCTTTCATACGGATCGTTTCAGAAGGCTTGCAAAAAAATACTTCATATGCACCCGTACAAAGTGTCGGTGGTGCAAGAGTTGCTACCAGCAGATTTTGGAAAGCGTCGACAATACTGTACATGGTTTAATGAAAACTTCAACAATGATGACATTTTGGATCTGACATTTTTCAGTGATGAAGCCTGGTTTCATTTAAGTGGCTACGTAAACTCGCAAAATTATCGTACGTGGTCAACTGAAAATCCCCATGTATATCGGGAGACCTCATTGCATCCCCTTAAAATTGGGGTTTGGATTGCAATGTCGAGAAGAAGAATAATTGGCCCTATTTTTTTTAATGAAAACATCAATGCTAACAATTATCAACGACTACTTTTAAGACCGTTTATTGATCAACTCCACGATGACGAACTGCAGCATGGGTTCTTCCAGCAAGATGCCGCAACAGCTCACACAGCAGGTGCAACGTTGAACTTTTTAAGGGGATTCTTTGATGAACGAATAATAAGTAGAGGTCGTTGGGCACCGCGATCGCCCGACTTAACACCTCTCGACTACTTTATGTTTGGCCATCTTAAGAATGTTGTATATGCAAATCGTTTACACACAATTGAGGAGTTACAAGAGGCCATAGTAAATGCCGTGAATGAAATCACACCAAGACAGTTAGTAGCCGTTTTTGAAAATATGAAGCGCAGGGTCAATGTTTGTTTAGACAATGATGGAGGGCATTTCGAGCAGTTATTGTAACAACTGTCTTACAAAGAATTTGATTTTTGTATTCATTTAAATTGTGTCATTGAAAAATGTGTTTTTTATTAATTTAAACTGTTATTAAATTGTTAAATTAAGTAATTATTGTAAGCAACAATCAAGAAAAATGTGTTTTTTTATTAATTAAACTGTGTTATTAAATTACGTTATTAAATTGTCTTGTTTTTTAACCTATAGGTTAACTTTTGGAATATAAAAATTTACTAACATAAATCGTAATTTACAACAAGAAAAGTCTTTAAAAGTCCCTAACAGTAATTATTTCGCTAAAAAAATTGTGCACCAACATTCATATAAAGAACACGCCACCCATTTTTAAATTTCCCGCGCTATTTAAATTACTATTGCACGCCAGTGGAATTAGTCAAGATCACATTAAGTAGTAAGCGGACAAGATCAAATCAGTATGAAGCGGCACGTTCAATCATTTTCGATCGCACCGTATAAAGAAACTGTGTAGACATCGAGAGTTGTAAGAGTAGGAAATGCGGGTGTTTGTGATAAACTTAGAAATTTAAAAAATGATTAATTAATGTTTCATGCAGTAAAACCAGGGACGTAAATAAAATAACGTTTCGCTTTTCGGTTACGGTTAAAATTTTTTTAATTTCGGTTACGTTTTCAACAATGATGACGTGAGTAATGAACTGTAATGAACTATTTAATCAGAAGCTTCTTAGAACAAAAGGATATCTTATTTCCTTTTAGATAGCATTTATTATATAAGCGTATTTCTGCACATTGCAGTTAGTTAGTAAGTTTGAGCATTTGTAAACTGTTACTCTGCCAGTTTTAACTCCGCTTTTGTCTGTATTTTAAAAAATAAAGTTTTTAAAAACAGAATTTGGTGAAACTAAATTATTTTTGGCGCAGTCGGTAGGATGCGTAAAGGGCACTAACCAAATTTTCAAAAATCAAAATTTTAAAGTGCACCTTGAGTTTTTACTCTTAGTTACGCATTCCTTTTCATCAACCACTCCCTGGAGATCCTGAACCTTCGGTGGACGACAAGCATCGCTAAAACCGAACAGAAGGAGATTCACATCTGGAAATCAGACGATCAACTCATCACGGACAAACATCGCCACGGTGAGCATCGCTGGTTCCCGCAACTCTAGCTATTGAAGCCCCTGACTATTGGAGTCGAAAATGCTTAAAGCATTGTAAGTAGAAAAATTTATTTTGCAAGTGAAACAGTGGCTTTTAAATTAAAATATATAAATAATTTACTAACGTAGATAAGTTAATTTAAGTGCATTTGTCAATAAAATCAATCTACACATCTTGTAATTGATAGACAATTCAAGCCAGTGATTGATTTATTGCCGATCATTGCAATTTAGTAATAAGTTCACTTGAACTCCTGTAAGCGTGAAATCTGGAGTGTTGAATAACAATACTTAATATACCATCCAGACGACTAAGAGTTCATGGTAGGAACCCTGAATTAGAATACTAACTTAAAACATCCCTTAAAGAAAAAGTGCTAAACTTCATGAGTGATACTGACTCTGATCCCGAAATTGACCAAATTGAACCAAATCTTATCAGACCTATTCGATTTTATTTACGCCCACCTGTGTTAAACATGGAAAATCAAGGCGTTGCACCACAACCTGTTGTAGTAAATTACCCGCAAGGATTTCACATGTCCATTCTGAATGAAATTCCTCGGTATGAAGGCGACCCGACCGAATTAAGTGAATATATAAGAGCGGTCGAAGACATTTTTTCCCAATTTTATCAACCAAATGACCCCAACGCTTACATCAACAAACTCCTTTTATCAGCAACCCGAAACAGATTAAAAGGAACAGCTTTAGAAGTAGTTACCGGACAGACAATCTTATCCTGGATAGATCTAAAAACAATCTTGATTGACAATTTCGGAGATCAAAGATCCGAACTAAATTTAGTTATTGATTTATCCAGACTCAAACAAAATCTTAGGGAACACCCTGTCAATTTTTATAATAGATGCCGTTCTTTACTGGCAATTCTAAATTCAAAAATATCGCTCACAAACGAAGATCAAGCAATCAAAAATTACCGCATAAATAATGCTAAAGCCCTAGCCTTAAAAGCATTTACAAGTGGACTTCTGGAACCACTCGGATCCTTTCTCAGATCGCGAGCTCCTTTTACTCTTGAAAATGCTTTGACTTTCGTCAAAGAAGAGTTAGATGTCAGGTATTTCCAAAATTCTCAAGCTAAACCCCAAATGTCATCCCAGCAACCCACTAAATTACCTCCAAAACCGCACCCTGCATTTCACAACTATCAATCTTCCTACTCACAATCTCAACAAAATCACTTCCCACAATATACACAACAAAGACAACAATATCGACCTAATTTTACACCTGTAAGACAATTAAACCCCAATCAACCCCCTGCACAGTTTCCTGGCTATCAAAAACCCTTCGGTAAACCCGACCAAAATGTGTTTGCACCCAAGAAAAATTTCCAACATTCCACTAAACCGGAACCCATGCAAACCTCAACTATTAAGAAACGCCCAGCCTCTCAACAAGTGGGAAATTTCAGACAAAGACCTTTCAATCAAAATTTTCAAAATCAAGGTAATTTTCAACAAAGAAATAACCCCCCAAATTACTCCACGAATAACGGACAACGTCCAAATTACGTATCTGAGGAATTATACAATTTGGCCACCGAACCCCAACAAGAATTCAACGACTTATACGATGATTATCCCACTGAAACCGATCACCCAGAGTACCCAGAAATGTACGACGAACAATCTAATTTTGACAATTACCAAGAATACGAACACGAGGATTTTCCGCTATAAGCCTCGGAAGAAACGACACAATAGAAAATTTTTTCATCAATCCTAAATCCAATCTACCATTTATTATCATTCCCCAAACTAACGAAAAACTTCTAATTGATACCGGATCATCAAAAACCATAATATCCCCCGAATTTGTTTTCAGAAATTTTCCGAACTCCGTCTATCACCACAATTTCGAAATTACGACCTCTCACGGAACTTCTAAGCATAACCTAGTTGCCGACATTCCTTTGCCCACGCTTTTTCATAAATCAGCTAATCATCAAGTTTACCTCTACAATTTTCATGATGAATATACAGGCCTTATAGGATCAGACTTATTAGCCGCACTTCCTTCCAATATTGACTATAAATGGATGCATATCCAAACTGAAAATACTACTGTCCCATTCTTCTACAACCCATCTATGACAAAACAGCAGCAACAAAAACGTAACGAATGTAATTTCTTAAAACTTAAAGACCCTGAAAATACACTTTGTAGGAATATGATCCCATCTCGTACCGAAATGACCATCCGACTACCAGCTATTGGTAAAAATGGAAATAAATTATGCCCAAAAATCAAAATTTCTGATACCTTAACTATACCTCCAGCCATAGTGCGTTTGCATAACAACTGGTTCACGACAACTGTATTAAACACCTCTGACAAGGAACAAGCTATTTACGTAGTCGACCCTTTATACCTAGAAGAATTCGATATTTCAAATACCAAATCAATATCAATAAATAACCACAATGTATCGATTAACAATGAAATTAACCAAGCCTCAAAAAAACAAATTTTGGAACAAAACCTAAAAACAAACCTACGATTAGATCACCTGAACGAGGAAGAACAAACTCTTCTTAAAAACCTTTGCTTTAACTATAAAGATATATTTTATACCCCTGAACTACCCCTGACCTCCACTAACTTGACTCAACATCACATTAGAACGAAAACCAATGACCCGATTTTCACCAAAGCTTACAGATACCCACACTGTTATCGAGTCGAAGTCAAAAATCAAATAAGCAAAATGCTTAAAGAAAATATTATCGAACCCTCAGAATCGCCCTACAATTTCCCAATTTGGGTGGTTCCAAAAAAAGCCGATGCCTCTGGAAGACAAAAATTTCGTATCGTAATCGACTATAGAAAATTAAACGCTGAAACCATAGAAGACAAACATCCTCTTCCAAATATAGAAACTGTTCTAGACACTTTAGGACGAGCCCAATACTTTTCAACTTTAGATCTTGCCAGCGGATTCCACCAAATAGAAATTAAACCAGAAGATCGCGAAAAAACTGCCTTTTCCACTGAGGAAGGCCATTTTCATTTTAAAAGAATGCCCTTCGGATTGAAAAATGCCCCTGCAGCTTTCCAAAGAATGATCAACACTGCCTTATCAGGATTAGCACCCCTACAGTGCCTCGTTTATCTCGACGATGTCATAATATTTTCTACTTCCCTACACGAACACTTAAACAGATTAAAAAGCGTTTTTGAAAGATGTCGAAAAACCAATTTAAAAATTCAGCTTGACAAATCAGAATTTCTACACAAATCAGTCAATTATTTAGGACATGTCATTACACCCGATGGAATAAAGCCTAACCCCGACAAAATTCATAGTATCAAAAATTTCCCTCTTCCCAAAACTCGTACAGAAATCAAATCTTTTCTCGGACTTTTCGGCTACTATAGAAAATTCGTGAAAAACTTTGCCAAACTAACAAAATTCTTAACAGTGTGCTTGAAGAAAGATAACAAAATCATTCATTCGCAAAATTTTATTGATTCGTTTAATCACCTAAAAACACTTTTGACCAATGAACCAATCTTAGCCTACCCTGACTTCGACAAGACCTTCGAATTGACAACTGATGCTTCGAAATTTGCCCTTGGAGCCGTTCTCTCTCAAAATTCTAAACCAATATGTTTTGCCTCCAGAACCCTGAACGAAACGGAACAAAAGTACAGCACAATTGAACGCGAATTACTCGCCATTGTTTGGGCCACCAAACATTTTCGACCTTATCTATTCGGTACCAAATTTCTATTATACACAGACCATAGACCTCTTATCTGGCTAAAAAATCTAAAGGAACCCAATTCTAAACTGACCCGTTGGGCCCTCAAACTAGAAGAATTTAATTTCGATATCCAATACCTCCCAGGTAAATCCAACAAGGTCGCAGACGCCCTTTCTAGAATTCAAATACACCCTACTTCTGTAAAGGATTTAACCCTCGAAATTTCCAAACAAAACTTAAATGAAATCCTACAACCAGAGCTTAACACCCCTGAACCAATATTAGATAATATCAGCATCTTACCTGAACGAGCCGATTCCCCTAACTTAGAAGACTTCATGACAATTCCTGTATTCATACCACCTTCTGAAAATATTGAACCTCTAAAAACCCATGACCAAATTATTGATAACGATTCTTTACCCGATACTGTGCACACACAAGCCAGCTCTACACCTGTTATAGATATCTCAGAAAAACCACTACAACATTTCAAAAATCAAATTGAATTTATTAGGGCCAATATTCCCAAGAAAATCAAAATTACAACTTTTGACAACAATAAACACATCTCAGTATTCATTAACGAATCAAACAAAAGAATTAAATTTAACGAACTAGTAATTGAACATTGCCAACCAAATACAGACTATTATTGCCATTTTCCCTCTGATCAATTATACAACGAATTTTCCCAATATGTTAATGACATAACCAATGACAACACACCCAAATTTCACAGATGCATGACACAAGTAACCTATGTCACTAATCCCGATGATCGACTAGAACAACTACGACTCTATCATGAAGGAAAAACCAATCATCGAGGTATTAAAGAAACGCTCGAACACATGCAAAGAAAATATTATTGGTCATCAATGCAGAAAGATATCAAAACCTACATAGATAACTGCTCTATTTGTAAAACTCAAAAATATAATCGACATCCTCTAAAACAACACCTAAATTTAACCCCTACAAATAACCGACCTTTTTACTCCTTACATATGGACGTATTCCAAATTAACAATCAAAAATATCTTACTCTAATAGATCCATTTTCAAAATTCGCACAGGCTTATCACCTTCGTTCTAATAATCTTGTAGATATCATAGATCGATTATTCTATTTTATTACTACCTTCCCTGCCCCCCAACTACTTATAGCCGATAATGAATTCAATAAAAATCCTCTAAAAGATTTCTTAAATTTCCACAAAATCCAATTTCATGCCACTACCCCATACCATCATAATTCCAACTCACCTATCGAAAGACTCCATTCCACTTTAATTGAACAGTATCGTCTATACGAAAACGAAGTTCCCGAATATAAAAAAATTCAATATTGCATTCTAGCCTATAATAACACTATTCACTCGAATCTAAAAATGACCCCTAACGAAATAGTTTTTGGACATACAGAAAACCGAAATCCCTTCGACTTAGAATTTGACCAAACTTTTCTAAATGATTACGTCAACGATCATAAAAACAAAATGCACAATATCTATCATAACCTATCGAATACCCAGCAACAGACAAAAATCAATCGAAACTTACAGATCAACGATAAAAGAACAAATCACGAATTTAAGGAAGGAGATTTGGTTTATGTTAAAACAAATAATAGAAACAAAAGTAAACCTCGTTTTATTGGCTCTTATAGAATTCAGCGTGTTCTAGAACACGACACATATATTTTAATTAATGACAAAAATCAATCAACTTTAAAGCGACACGCTAACGAATTGCTCCCGTTTACAGGACAATCTACACCCTCATCCCATTCATCGAGATCATCAGATGTGATGTAACTATAAAAACTTTAACTGATAACCCAGGCCTTTACCCATTAATAAAAGGTACAGCCCTCTTAAAAGATAGTGAATGGACACTTGTGAAAACCCTTGACTATACCCCTCTCCTACAAAACTATGACCATCTAAAAACTAATATACAAAGAACCATTAAAACCCTTCAAGGACGCCGTTACATCCTCTACGAGCACCTCAAACCTTCCGCTAATTACCCATCCGATTATTACAACACCCACGACAATCAACTGTTAATTCTCGACCAATATCTCCAAAAATCCGATTTACTGATCAGACAACTCTTTCCTGAAACACAAACCACCCGGCCTAAACGTGAACTCTTTGACGGCCTTGGAACAGTTATCAAATTATTCACGGGTAACCTTGATGCGAGAGATGGTAAAAGATACTCTGAAACCATTGAAAAATTAACCAAAACTACAGACCTACAGAAAACGATTTTAGAAGAACAAACTGAAGTACTTAACAACACCATTACTGCATTCAACAATAACATACAAAAATTATCCCAGAACCAACAAACAATAGCACAAAATTTACAAGATTTTATACTGGAAGTCCAATCGCAACGCGCAAAAACCTTAGGCACCCTATCCACAATTACCACCCTCATTGAAGCTTCGCAGGCCCTCCAACTTTTTATAGACACCTTCATGGAACTCGAAACATCCTTAACATTTGCACAAAACCAACAAATTCACCTTTCTTTAATCGATAATAATGATCTTCTAACTTCACTATCTAGAATTCCAAATTTTCTTAATAAAATACGAAGCCAAACCCTACAATTACCTTACCCCGTTGAACCTTCAACCATACACCTATATGAAACCTTAATTAAATTAAAGGTTTACCAAATTAAAAATAGCTTCACGTTTATCTATGAGATACCACTCGTACGAAAATCCGTAAATTACCAATTTATTAATCTAATACCTATACCTGCATATTATAAAAATCAGCTCTTTCACATGATAATACCAACCTTTAACACAATACTATTTTCAAAAGAACACAGCATTCCAATAGAGCCCCAATATTGCCTACCATTACCCAATAACCAATATTTCTGTCAAAAGGAAAATCACTTTCCCATTCCCAACACCAAACTATGCGAAACGCAACTTCTCAGTTTCACCTCTAATCAAACATGCAAACCTTTCATCTTTTCTCTATCTCACACTAAATTGATTAAACTAACAAAAAATAGTTGGATCCTTAGTTCCCCTAATGAAATAGTTTGCGAAATCCAATGTATAAACACTCAATATCGCAAAATACTTATCAATACACAGCTGATTCAACTAACACCTGATTGTTCAGCCATCATAAACTATAATGATGCCATATTTACCTTTGAATCCTCTTCAAAAACTTCAATTAATCTATTAACTGCTACCATCGGTAAATTGAAAACTAACATAATCAGTAACAGTACAAAAATCAATACTTCATTAGATTTATCCCACATCGACGTAAATCTTTTAAAACACGAACAATTGAAACTTAATCATCAAAAAGAACAACTGCAAAGAAGCGATTCCCCGATGATACACAATCTTAGTCTAAGCTCAATCATTATTGTAATCTTAATTGTAATTATCTTTGCTTGCCTTTTTATATATGTTTTTCTTAAACGTCAAATCTTACTTAATAAATTAATTGCCAAATTACAAACTTCAAACACCCCTAATACTATTGAAGAATCACCATCACACCTGTTACAATGTAAAGTATGAACAGCCTATACCACATCTTTCATGAAAATCAATTTTTCAAATATGCTTTTCATACTGGTGATGGAGGAGTAATGAACTGTAATGAACTATTTAATCAGAAGCTTCTTAGAACAAAAGGATATCTTATTTCCTTTTAGATAGCATTTATTATATAAGCGTATTTCTGCACATTGCAGTTAGTTAGTAAGTTTGAGCATTTGTAAACTGTTACTCTGCCAGTTTTAACTCCGCTTTTGTCTGTATTTTAAAAAATAAAGTTTTTAAAAACAGAATTTGGTGAAACTAAATTATTTTTCGTGCGTCACTTACAACTTTGTGCCATAACCTACACCACAAACTATGCAATTCAAATATTGTATAATATTTTATACCATTTTTGTACGTGCAAGGTGTACTCAAGGAACCCAAAAAAGTGGTTTAAAAAAATGTATGTCTGTGGGTGACGCTTCTACAGGCGAAAGGACTGGCCGATTTTGATGAAATTTAAAAGCAAGAGGTGTATCGAAAATTGTAGTTCCAGTTAAGCTTTTCAAAAAAATCCGAAACCGGAAACGGAAGTTAGACCTCTTTTTTTTGGATAATGTTGTTTTTTCAAAACTAAGTTTTGAAAATTTGAGCACGGAATCTGATAGAACAACTTAAGGCAAATCGAAAACTTTACCGGCATTTACTTGATTTTAACTCCACCTATCAATTAGCTTTAGTTAAAAAATATATTTTTTATTCTTTGCATATTTTTGTTAAGTTCCCAAATAGAAATGTTATAGCCATTTTTGTCGGACATCCGAATTATCAACTTTCAGTATTATAAGTTTAGGTGTAACGACAGTTTCTCTTGTTTTGAATGTATTTAGAACATCAGCTACCTGGTTTGGCGGTCGAACTGGCATAGGCCGACCAGGACAGACCCTTCATCACAATCGACCAGCATATTATTATTTAAGAGTGTTGTTTATAACTTGTTTGGTTGACTGCTTTCTAGATCTCTTAGTACAAACAGCGCAACCTGTCGCTCACGTCTACTACTATTTCAAGAAATGTAATAATTCGTAAACGTTGCGGGTCTATAAAAGTATAGTCAATGGTAATATGCATATTTATGTGTATATTACCCAGAACAAATTTGAAATTAATAGTTTAAAAATTTAGAAAATAGCCGGTTGTTACCTGTTCTCGCGACCACCCGGTATAAGAGAAGGATAGAACAAGAAAGAATTAAAATTGATCTTTTAGTACATCCCCAAATTTAAGTACAAATATGAATTTATGAAAAAATAAAATGTCGGCTTTTTTAATTTATTACCAAAATATAGGAGGAATGCCAATTAAAAAACAAACTTTTAGAAATCATTTAGCAAGCATCAATTATGATATAATCACGCTATCGAAAACCTGGCTAAAGGGTACTTTTTTGAATTCAAAATATGTTAGCAACAAGTACAATGTTTTAGAAATGATCGAACTTATGAGGCAATGTTCTGTTCAAGAGGCGGAGTATTAATTGCGGTGCGAGTTGATCTAAATGCGGTAGAAGTCGAATCTCAAAAAACTCATAATGATTTATCGATAAAATTTAAAATAAAAAATGTCTCGTATTTATTTGGAGTAATATATTTCAAACCCCAATCTGCATTAGAAAATACGAATATAGATAATTTAATATACCGCATTTATCAGAAGTCTGGAAATAATAGAAAATCTGCTACTTTCATCCAATGTCTTTATTGCGAGAGATTTCAACTTCCCAGATATTACTGGTGCTAATTAGTCACTCAGCAGTTGTTAAGGATGAGAAGCATGAGAAATTTTATCAAGTAGTTTTGTTTGCGACTTGTACTTGTTTTAGTTTTCGAAATATAAACAACTTATTTCTGGCGTCTTTGTCATGCATTTATTGGTCCTTCGCAAGCTCGATATTCAGTGAAATTCGAAGAAATAGTCTCCACTTCGTCCACATTGATTGCTCTTTCAACTCTACCTGTTAGGCTTGGCTCGACGGTCATCTGCATTCGATACCATCAGACACAGCACCAGCGTAGGCGTATACAAAAAAGTCAACTGTAGGCTAGTGGTTCCCGCACTCAATCATTCCCTTAAGTATATTACATATATTACATTTACTTACTTGCTGTCAATCCTAGTTTCTAACATTTACGACATGTCTGAGATTGACCAGTTATTAAAGAAGCGAGTTATTCTTAAAACTCAACTAACCAAAGCAAAAACCCATTTAGACAAACATTCACCAAGTACAGCCTTAGATTTCACAGACTTAAAATTACGTTTAAAACATTTAGACAGATTATTGGAAGATTTTCTGGCTGTTCAATCTGCTATCGAGATAACTAATCACGACGAGCGTGAACTCTTTTTAGAAAATTACTATAAACTAGCAGCAGAGATGGAATTGGTTCTATCAGAAAGTTTGACAAGTTCGCAATGTCAGTTACTTGACAATTCAGCACTGCCTCAAGTAAAACTTCTTGTTCTAGGATTGCCTAGTTTTGATGGAGATTTAGAGCAGTGGATGCCATTTCACGACGCTTTCACAGCTCTTATTCACAACAATGCACCTTTATCTGATATTCAACGACTTTATTACTTAAAATCTACTCTAAAGAAAGAAGCTGTCAGTGTAATATAATCTTTGGAAATTACTGCTTAAAACTATCAAGTTGCATGGCAATTATTAAAAGACAGATATCAAAATAAAAAAATTCTCATCAGCAATCATATTAAAGCTTTGTTTTCACTTGCCAACGTCGAAAGAGAATACGCAGCTGCACTATTATTATTAGTTTGTTCTGGGCTTTGGCCTTAACTTGCCTTTCGTCACTGCGACCCTTGATGGTTCTATTGTGATTTGTGAGCCCTTGTCTTGTTAGAGAAGTTGTAGGCTGTTGAAAAACCTAAGTATATCTCTGAGATTCGATTCCCTTATTTCGGTAGGTGTGATAGTCTCCTTTCCGAAGATATTCTGTCTACGACGACCGGCAGCGTTGCATCTGTATAGGATGTGTTCTGCCGTTTCTGCTGCCTCGTTACATAGTCGGCAGATTTGGTCCTCAGCCTTACCAATCTTGAAAATATGGTATTTTAGTGGAGCGTGGCCTGTTAGAAGACCAGTGATTGTTTGTAGCTCGTTCTTGCTGAGAGACAAAGCATTCCTTGCTTTCTTTGGCGAAATAGTTATAAACTGTTTTGCCTGACGTTGTCCCGGTATGTTTTCCCAGTACGAGGACTTCATTAGTTCCTCCCATAGACTGACCTCGTGTTTTATGCGGCTTTTCTGTACACCACAGCAAGGTTCGGGTCCAATGTAAGGCGTCGTCATTCATCGGCCTTTTCGTTGCCTGGTACATCCTCGTGCCCTGGAACCCACATAATGTTACGTGGTTTTTGTTAGCCAGTTGTTTGAGGTTACCCAAGCATTCCCAGACAAGCTTAGATTGGCCAAAGTAGGCTTTCAAAGCCTTTATTGCTGCTTGGCTGTCTGTGAGTAGTATATCAATTGTTGCACCTCTATAGCCCTTCTTGAGGTTTATTCTTGTGCACAGGTTTATGGCATATACCTCAGCTTGGAAGATGGTAGTTTTAGATCCAAGGGGTTAATAAATACGGCACCCAGGACCGTAGACACTTGCTCCAGTTTCCCCTCCTTCCATCTTTGACCCATCCGTGTACCATTGGAGCGATCCTCTTTTAAAAGGGGGCACTCCTGTGGACCATATAGCCCGGTCTGGGATGTTCACTTTGAAGAGTTGATCAAAGTTGTATTTTATTTGTATAAAATCCGATACGGTGTAGGCCGTTCGCTCTAGATGGGCGAGGCTTAAGATTTCTAGGTGGCCAGTAAGGTGCCCTGATTTGAGTTTGTTTATCCTACCGAGTGTCAGCGCATGTGACATCGCCTCCTTTTGCACTTGTAGGTGTAGGGGCGTTAGTCCTAACATGGCTTCCATTGCTGCCGTTGGACAGGTACTCATTGCACCTGTAATACTCAGGCAGGCGAGACGTTGTATCTTCTCTAGCTGTAACTGAGTAGTGACTTGTTTAGTTTTTGGCCACCATACAAGTGATGCGTAGGTGACCATGGGTCTTATAATAGTCATGTATGACCAATTGATCAGTTGTGGCTTTAGACCCCAGTTTCTTCCAAGAAGCCTGCAGCATGTTAGGGTTGCTACCACCGCCTTCTTCTGAAGTTTTCTAATATGTGAGTTCCACGCTAACCTTTGGTCTAGTGTAACTCCAAGGTATTTGACTTCATTGCTGAAGTCGATGGTCGTTCCTTCTAGCGTGGAAGCTTTTAGGTTTAGCTTCCTTCGTCTAGTAAAGGGAACTATGACCGTTTTCTTCGGATTTACGCTTAGGCTTTGATCTCGACACCAGCCCTGGATGGTGTCGGGAGCCCTCTGCATACGTTGTGACACATATGTGTCGAATTTGCCACGGACCATTATCACTAGGTCGTTAGCGTATCCCTGTGTTTCGAAGTCGTGCTGTGTTAGCATGTTGAGGAGATCGTCAACTACCACAGACCACAAAAGAGGCGATAGGACCCCTCCTTGGGGGCAGCCTCTTGCGGCTATTATGGTAACTGTTTCTCCTCCCAGCTTAGCTGTAATTTTACGACTTTCCAACATGGCTTTGATCCATTTGATAATCGAAGGTTCGAAACCTTTCTTCATGGCAGCTCTTTCTATTGCTACGAAGGAGGTGTTGTCGAAGGCACCCTCAATGTCAACGAAGGCACAGAGAGCTATTTCTTTTGCCATGTACGTCTTCTCCAGTCCTTTGACAAGACTGTGCAGAGCCGTTATAGTTGATTTGGCCTTTTGATAGGCATGTTGGTTGGGGTGGAGCGGTCGGTTTGGAAGTACCTCGCTTCTCAGGTATTGATCTAATACCTTTTCCATTCCTTTTAACAGGAAGGAGGTGAGGCTTATGGGTCTGTACGACTTGGGCTGGGTGTTTGAGCGCCCTCCTGCCTTAGGTATAAAGATCACTTTCGCCTCTCTCCATATCTTGGGAATATGTCCAAGGCAATAACTAGCCTTGTATAGCTTGCAGATGGTGAGCACCAGGTCCTCTATAGATTTCTGTAGTAAGGCCGGAAAAATTCCGTCTCCGCCGGCTGACTTAAAGGGTTTAAAGGCAAGGACTGCCCATTTCACCCTGTTTGGCGAAAATATTTTGTTGGCCTGACTTTTGACCCTTGGGTGTGGACGTATTAGTTCCATTACCTCCGGATCAGGTTCGTCAGGCCTGTAGGTTTGAGAGCCAGGGAAATGAATGCTTAGAAGTAGCTCCAACGTTTCTTTTGTGCTCTCAGTAAAGCGTCCATCAGCCATCTGCAGGTGGCCAATGTCGTTTGTGTGATCTTTTGCTAGGACTTTTTGTAGGCGAACCGCTGTTGGGGTGTATTCTACCCCTTCACAGAAGCTACGCCATGTCTTTCTTTTTGACCTACTAATTTCAAGGTTATATCGTGTGAGGGCTTCCTTATATTGGTCCCACATTTCTTGACGCCTCTGTCTTTTGGCTTTATTGAATAGCCTTCTTGTTTCAGATCCTAGAGTTTCAAGCTCCCCGTTCCACCAGGGCACTTTACGTGTAACCCTTCGGCTTTTGATAGGGCAGCTTGCTTCATACGCTTTGTGTATGAGGATGTGTAGATTCATTGAGGCTAGTTCTAAGTCCTCTACTGTATCTATCTCACTGTTGAGTTCGTCCACTTCAGATCTGATATGCTCCTGATAGAGGCACCAGTCTGTCAGCTTAGGGACTCTTACTTCTTCGCTGTGTTTGCCCGTAACCTTTAAGTCGAATCTAATATGTTTGTGATTCGACAGCGAGGCTTCGCGGGAAACATGCCACTTTATGATGTTTGCGCTAAGTAGGGGAGACGCAAGTGTAATATCTAGTACCTCCTGCCTAACTCTAGTCACAAAGGTGGGTTCCTTACCTCTATTTATTATGTCTAAGTTTGTTACAGACAAAAACTCATAGAGGTACTCACCTCTATTATTGGTATCCGTGCTGCCCCATGCCAGGTGGTGTGCATTAGCGTCGCAGCCAAGGATAAGGTGTTTGTTCCTTTGTTCGCAGAATGCAATGAGATTACGGACTTCTATGGGCGGTGTTTCTTCCGAGTCCCTCGGAAAGTAGGCCGAGGCAATTACTACCTCTTGTCTGCCCCCGGTTGTCGGTACTGTAATATTATGTAATGTTAAGTTCGTAGTTGTAAATAAAACACTAGTTTGCAGGAGGAATTTTAATGCGAAGTTACTAAATACAATTGAACAATATCTAAAACCAAGGGCTGCTACAGTACCACTGCCGTTACTGCGACCAGATCTCTGGAAAGAAACTGTGTTAATAGCCGGCATTTTACAGAGGGTGTGACGAGCAATGCTGCCCTAGGTGTTTTATTACCCTTGTTGTACATTAGCCTACCTGTTGGTGTAGCTAGTCTGCGGACTAGACCTCCATGGACGTATGGCTCTTGAATCAGCACAAAATCTAGGTTGTTTTGGGTGAACTCTTTGTTCAGCACATCTGAGGCGGCTTTACTGTGCTGAAGGTTCACCTGCAGGAAGGCGATCGTCGCCATTTCTATTTTGTTCTTTTTACTGGGAGCCAGGCCCCGAAGCATCTGGGAAGGGCGACAAGCGACCCTCGCCCCTAGATTTCTCCAAGACCTTTGCTCCCTTCTTGGGTGGGGGGCGATTCCTTAGCGGCTTCTTCCCGTTCTCCTGGCATGTTGGTTTGGCCGTGGACGAGGTGCTACCATCCTTCGGCTTTTCCATCTTTTTTGGAGGGTGCGTTTCCTTGGGCTTATTTGGGGCTAGCCTTTTAGGTCTTATACCCACTTCTCCAAACTTGAAGCTTATTTTAAAGCCAGACTTCTTAAGCGTCTCAAAGGAAAGTTGATCCACTGACAGGGTGAGGTGTGTGGCTGTACCTTCTTCCGTTCTGTTGAAAACTGTCCAGTCAGCTGTGTTTAGGCCAGAATTTTGGCCTTTAACCAGCTTCAGGATCCTCTCATTTTTGTCTTCCTGACTATTGGGGAAGTAGGCGTTAATGATTACTGCCTTTGGTAGGTCCGTATCTTCGACGGCCTTCAGTGGGGCCCTCTCCCATGGATTTATTACGGTGATCAGGTGCTTCAGCCACTCCGCGGTGTCATTATCAGCACAAGTCACCATTAGCCATCCGGCCTTAAAGGTGTTGCCTAGGAATTTTGGCTTTGTCGAGCCTTTTTCCAGGTCCACAATGGCTTGGAGAATGGCTTCTTGGATGGCCTTCATCTTCTCGGTGGTGAGGTTGACCTCCGGGTACCTCTGGTGTATAATACCAACTTTCTTGGATACTAAGGCCTGCTTGAAGTTACCAGCAGCCGTGGAAGTCGCTGCCACCTGCGGAACAATTGTCTCGCTTGGAGGTGCGCTCTCCCTGGCTGCCTTCTTCTTCTTACCGGCCATTTCAGGAGTGGAGTCGGAGGACCTAATCCTCTTCGACCCCTTTCCTGAACTCTTTAGCGGTTCTAACGCCTTCGTTCGGGCTTCCTCAGGAGCATGCCCTTGCTTGACCAACCACTTAAATCTCTTTCGTGCGGCTCCACTCAAGCCGCTGTCTGTCCTTCAGCTTAAGCGTTGAAACAGCCTCTTCGAGCTGTTGGGCAGGGTCCTCTATAGTTGTTGAGGCCTTGACTTCGATGGAGGAGGCGCTTGGAATCAGCTCTGTCTCTATTTGTGTTTGCGGAGTTGCTTCCCCTGGTTTCCCAGTTAGAGGCTGGGGTGGTTTGGTCCGCGATGCCGCTTTAGTCGCTACCAGTCACAGTTTTACACTTGACGAGCGACCTATCATCAACACTGACCTTTGCGTCACCTACGATCATCCACTCACGTCGTTCCCCTATCCGCCACCTGGGGACGCGCCTGGTAGGGAACCACCCCTCAGGTGCAGCTGCACTGAGAGCGCTGTCAGATAATTTGAAAAAACATCTAAGAGCTTTTGAAGCATTAGGTCATACACCTAATTACCAAGAAATTAGATTTTAACACCCAGAAAGCTTGGGAGACTACACTTTCTTCAGATGAGCTGTCAACAATTGGAGTTTTATTGCATTTCTTAAGTAATAAATGTCGCATTCTTGAATCTGTCAACATGACAGGAGAATTGCATGCCAACAAATCAGCAGTTTGGGCAAAACGTATTAGAAACACCCATATATCAAACACATTAGCAGCTGTTAAGCAGTCGAACGTAGACGATGAATGCAAGCTTTGCAATCAAAAACATTAGCTGTTACATTGCAAACAATTTAGATCGCTTTCAGCTCAAGAAAGGAAGAAGCAAGCTACCCAATTCGGGGTATGTTTCAATTGCCTCAAACCGCAACATGTCACTGCGAATTGCTCATCAAGTAATTGCCAAAAATGTCAAGGTAGACATAAAACGTTACTTCATTTTGATCAAAAGAAAAAAAATTCTACACCTACGTCTGCAGAGACATCAGTTTTATCCATGTCTGCAGAGATGTCAGTTTTAACCAATAATTGCCATACAAGTAAAAATAATTCATTAGTTTTACTTTCTACAGCTATAGTCAACATCAGAAGCGCTAACGGCTGCGAGCTCCCATGCAGAGCTTTATTGAATTCTGGGTCGTAATCTAATTTCATGTCCCAAACTATGTGTGAGAGATTGCAGCTCAAACGCCAAAGCTTTTTTAATCCAATTAGTGGGATGGGTGAAACTAAAACTACAACCTCACACTGTGTGACTACTACAATTTCATCAAGATTGAATGAATTTAGCAAACAACTAACTTTAAGTATTATTCCTAAAATAACAAACAACTTACTTTTACAAAAAATTTGTTTTAATAATTTTGTAATGCCAGACTCTTTTCAGTTAGCAGATCCAACGTTCGATACTCCGTCAAAAATATACATTTTGAACGGTGCCGAACTGTTCTGGGATCTCATGGAACAAGGACAAATTAGATTCAATAATAGCTCGCCAGTCTTACAAGAAAGTAAGCTAGGATGGTTAGTTACCGGAAAGATATCTCAAAGCAATTTAACGTGTACCAGCATTGTAAAAACCACTTCAATGTTGTGCCATTTATCATTTCTCTCATTAGACGATCAATTAGAAAACTTCTGGAAACTAGAAGAATGCTTCAACGTCTGCAGAAGAAAAATTATGCGAAGAACATTTTCAAAATCATGACACTAGAGATGACGAAGGGCGATTCGTTGTAAGTTTACCATTTAAAGTAAAACCGGAGTGTCTAGGTGATTCTAGGCAAAAGGCATTGAAACAATTTTATTTACTAGAAAATCGTTTAGAAAGAAACCCCCATGTTTATGAACATTACCGCCAGTTTATGAAAGAATGTCTAGATCTAAGTCATATGCGGCAAGTTTCACCTCATGAGAAGGAGTTTTCAAATGGTTCGAAGAATCATCTACCTTATCATTGCGTTATAAGAGACTCTAGCTCCACGACGAAGTTGCGTGTGGTCTTTGATGCTTCGTCTCAAACTGACAACAGTCTTTCTCTAAATGATATTCTCTTGGTTGGCCCAACCGTGCAAGACGATTTGTTTGCTATTCTTTTAAGATTCCAGAAACATCAATTTGTTGTAATAGCAGATATAGAGAATATGTATCGTTAGATCAAAATCAATCCCTTCGATTAGAATTTCCAAAGAATACTTTGGCGAGAAAATTCTCTACAACCAATTAAAGAGTACCTACTTAACAACGGTTACGTACGGTACGGCGTCGGCCAGTATTTAGCCACAAGATGCATCAAGCAGCTAGCGCTGGACGAAAAAGAAGTATTTCCTGTTACATCTTTAGTCGCATTAAAGGACTTTTACGTGGATGATTTGATTACAGGTGCTAATACGAAAGAAAATGCTTTAACAATACAAAATCAAATCATTCGCATGCTTCAAAGAGGAGGTTTCAAACTTAGAAAATGGGCCTCTAATAACAAAAATCTACTTTTAAACATACCAGAGAAAGAGCAAGAATTACAATCTTCTTGCCATTTGATTAAAAAAATACACTTAAAACGTTAGGAGTGTTATGGCAAACAGATTCTGATTCACTTATATATCATGTACCTTCAATTGACACTAAGTGTATTTCAAAACGAACTGTTCTGTCTTCGATATCACGTGTTTTTGATCCACTTGGACTTGTGAGTCCAGTTATAGTAATAGCTAAGCTCATCATGCAACATTTATGGCAACTCAAGCTCAGATGGGATGAAATGTTGCCTTTGGAGTTCGTGTCATCATGGTTGAAATATTTACAGAATCTTAGTAAACTAAACGAAATTAGCATAAGGCGCAAGGTCATAACTTGTTCATATGTTGTTACAGTTGACCAAGACAATAATCAGACTAGTAATTTATTATGCTCCAAGTCACGTGTTTCTCCTTTGAAAAAATTGTTACGGGCAAAATAGCCCAAAAATTGGGCGACAGATTTGTTAGAGACACCGTAACAAAAGGGGTGCACTCAGCCAGCTCAAAGTCGATGGAGAGAGTGGTTCGATCTATAAAACGGAAGGGCTCTTCGCAAATAACTTGGGGGTTAATAAAATTGGGGGTGATTAGAGAGGGCGCCACCTATTTTTGATTGTCTTATCAAGGGCTGTTGAAGCAGGAAGGGCAAGCTGACGTTCAAAGGGGGGAGAAACAGGAACCTTCCTTGTAGACAGTTTTCTTGGAGTTTGACTTACCTTCGGCTTCCACCTAGATGGAGTTTACAATGTTTGCTTATAATTTTGTATTTGTCTTCATGCAGGGCCTCAAGCTTTGTTAACAGCAATTAGACAGCAGTACTGGCCTATAGGTGCGCGAAATTTAGGTCGTTCTACAGTTCACAATTGCGTTATATGTTTTCGAGCAAAACCAAGAAACTTACAACCCATCATGGGTGATTTACCTAGCAACAGAACTCAACAGATACGTCCATTTACCAACGTTGGTATAGACTACTGTGGACCAATTTTAATTCGGCCACACTTCAAAAGAGGCTGCAATTCAGTTAAGGCATACATATGCATAAATGTGCGCTTATCGTCAAAAGCTATTCACTTAGAACTTGCCAGTAATCTTACCACGGAAGCATTTATTGCAGCACTGCGAAGATTTATAAGTCGAAGAGGATTATGTACTAATATATATTCTGAGAATGGAACCAACTTCGTAGGCGTAAACAATGAGTTACGTAATCTATACGAACTGCTTAAATCTAATATCCACAACGCGACTATCGCAAATTATTTATCTAGCAGTAATATTACTTGGCACTTTATACCTCCAAAAGCTTCACATTTTGGTGGTCTTTGGGAGGCTGGAGTAAAATCAGTCAGGCATCACTTAAAACGTGTTACCAGAGACGCATTACTAACTTACGAAGAAATGTATACTCTTTTGACTCAAATAGAATCGTGTCTTAATTCACGACCTTTGACTCAATTTTCCACAGACCCAAACGATCTTTCTTATCTGACCCCAGGTCACTTTCTCATAGGGGAACCACTAAACTCGCTCCCAGATTATGATGTAACATCAATTCAACTAAATAGACTTAATCGTTGGCAACGATTGCAACAAATGTATCAACAATTTTGGAAGAGATGGTCACGTGAATATTTACCTTAGCTACAACAAAGAACAAAATGGACACAACAAGCAGCATCACCGATCCAACCTGAAAGTTTGGTTCTGCTTCACGATGACAATTTACCACCACTCCACTAGCTAGAGTTATTTCGCTACATTCTGGTAGTGATGGCGTTGTTCGAGTAGCTACTGTTAAAACAAAAAAGGGGGAACTGAAAAGACGGATCGACAAGCTGTTTCCCATGCCAGTGAATTAGTGATGTTCAGTGTTTTTAAATTAATAGATTGTTCAGTTTGCTACCTACTAATTAGTATAGTTTTGTTCAAATTTGAAAAAAAATAAAATGTTTTTCAAGGTTGCCGGAATGTTAAGCACTGTTAAGCATGAGAAGCATGAGAAATGTTATCAAATAGTTTTGTTTGCGACTTGAACTTGTTTTAGTTTTTGAAATATAAACAATTTATTTTTGGCGTCTTTGTCACGCTCCTACAGCAGTGGCAGCTCTAAATGCAAAATTATAAAAAAAATATTATTTCGATGTATAACCTTAACTCAATTAATTCAGTGACCAACTAGAATAACAGGATACTAAATTTGACAAGCGTCTACGGCCTAACCATTCTGCAGGCTTCGCACAGGCGCAGTCTCGTAAAAATGTGTTAACTGGCACGGCCGGACTTGCGCAGTTAGTATGCCATCAATCTCAGTGAGCGAATGCAACTTTGTTTTCGTGTTTCTTTCTGTAAAAATATAACTGCTCTTAACCGTAACCTCGGGCAGACCGCAAAGACCAACAACATTGTTTTAAAAAAGCAGTATAAGCACCAAGTCTGCAGATTGGTCAGGGCGTAGACGCTTCTCTAAATTTAGTTCTAACAAATCTAGTCGTACGGGCAACTGTTACTTACTTTAGTTACAGATAACCCGGTACCTCCACCTCTAGAAGTAACGTATTCAATGGAAAGGGTAAAACAAAACATGTACCGAAAAGCTTCGCTTCGCCAGCCACCCCAGCAAATGTGTAAATGTAAATTGTAAGCATTAGTGTGGTAGGAATAAAGTAATTAAAGAATAGACTCCATACAGCTAATACCAACGAAACAAAGCGACATGTAGCACAACAGATACACGAAATAGACAGATAAGTAAAAAGAGCAGCAAGAAGGGATAAAAGAAGGTAGGTGGACACGCTAACAAAGCAAACACAAGAAGCAATGTACAAGAAGAACCTTAGAGAGGTGTACAGAATAACAAGGAAGCTAGCGAATAGACCCCAAAACACCAACAAACCATTGAAAGACGAAAAGGGAAATATCATTACCTCGGCAGATGAACAGATCTGGAGCTGGGAGGACTACTTTGTCAACACATTAAGCACACTGCCAGCAAGAAAAGCATTGCCAGATGAGGCAGCTGAGCCTCTACTGAGAATAAACAGAGACGCTCAGACCAAAAACGAAATCAAAGCAGCAATATTAACACTGCGAGAAGGACGTGCAACGGGCCCAGATAACATACCAGCAGAATTCCTTAAAGCAGATCCTTAACACGCCGCAAGAATAATACAGCCGATATTCAAGACAGTTGGGAAGAAAAATCGATTCCTACCGACTGGAAAGAGGGTACAATAATTAAGCCTGCAAAAAAAAGGGACCTATCCAAATGCATCAATTGGAGAGGCATCACTCTGCTCAACATGATCAATAAAATAATAGCACATCTGCTTAACACAAGAATGATGGAACACATGAATCAAAACTTAAGGAAAGAACAAGCAGGATTTAGGCCAAACAGATCCTGCATCGACCACATTATCAGCTTAAGAATTATTATAGAACAATGCATAGAGTGGAGAAACCCACTATACATTGTCGTCGTTGACTTCAAACGTGCGCTCGACTCACTAAACCATGAAGCGATCTGGCACACTAGAACTAGTCGGAATACCGCCGAAAATAATAAATTGAATAAAAGCTCTATAATATACTGCAATGATATGCGTGTGCATGTAGTTACTAGAAAACAATTCCTAAATGCCTTCAGTTCACGCAACTGCAATTATATTTTGTATGAGACTCTTATTAACTTTCTCAGGGTCGTTATTTAGCTATTTAGATTTATTAATAAATAAATAAGAAATAGAATAAACACAAAACAATATCAACGTTACAACAAAAAAAAAAGGTTTTATTTAATAAAACAAATTTTGAATAAAGTTTTCGAAAAATCAAGTAAATTCTGCTAACTACTATCGTTCTTTAAATAGAGAACACTTATCTTAACGTCTCCTTATTGGGATATCTATCACTCGAGCAAACGATGAATGTCCAACTTCTACTTCAATAGTTTGCTGGTTCCTCAAGTAACCACAAACACTCGCCTTTGGTTTGAATCTTGCTCTGGTGTGTTTTTTTATTATTTTAGACTTGGTTTTACCTCCATCACAACTGGAAAAACTTTCTGGATTGTTTTTTACTTGTTATTCTTCTGGAACTTTTCACAATTCGTAGATAATTAGTTGTATTTTCTTCCTTTATATTCACAATCACTTTTACGTTACTTTTAATCTCGTTTTTCCTCTTTTCATCAGAGGATTTCAATTTTTCTGCCTTTTTTTACAAAGACAAGTCGTAACTAATTAAACAAATGTTTTTTTAATCTTTTGTCTTCCTTCTTTGATTCCCAATTTTTGAACAAACAAATAAATCTCATGACCATGAGTATTCTTTTATACGTTTGTGACATTGACACTGACATCCATAATGACATTTATAGTTGCACATAACAAATAAGTCTAAAACTTCTTACAAATTAAACCTTTTGAACAATTCTAAACTAAATTATAATTAAAACTAACATAAATAAAAATCGCATCAATCTGATTGTGTTTTTCTTTTCTTTCTGTACAAACAAACCTCACAAATATGAAAAATATAAATTATTAGAATTTATAACAAGAAATTATAGCAAAAATACGCAACCCTGAGTTTAAAAGTTAGAATATGAAAATCTTAAAGTTCTCACAGACCTCCAATCGCAAAATGAATTGCAGCAAGCATCCCAAAAATTGCCTTCCAGGAACCACAATATCCCAGTATAAACATACACCTCCAAATATCATAGCAAGATGCACGTTGCTGCGTGACACATAAAGAAAAAAATCACCAATACTTTCCCGGTCCTAAAAGCGTCAAACAAGGATGCCCCCTGTCTTCACTACTTTTTAACCTCTCAGTAGACTGGATCATTAACAACACAAACCGCCAACAACGAGTAGTCCAGTCGCATTAGGATCCGCCTGCCGAAAAAATCCAAGTGAGCTGAAATTTTGCATACACCTTTAGAAATAATGTCTCAAAAGTCCCCATCGATATCGCCCTTGCGTTTTTGTTATTCAAGGTCAAAGGTCACAGAAATTCGTTTTTTGCAAATATCTCGCTTCCTATGGGTCGTATGACTTTTTTAGTTATTACAAAAAATGAAGGCTAGGAAATTCTCTACAAAACACCTCGGAGGTAGGGTTCAAGGCGCGTTAGGGCCAGTAGGCCTAATCCATGTTTTTTCCTGTTTTAAGTACGTTCTACAGCTCGTCCTCGTTCTAGTCCTCTCCCTCCCCATCCACATGTTCCTCTTCGTTCTTTTTTCTCTCTTCGTTAACTTCTTCCTTACCATTTTCTTCTGCTTCTGCAATATTTTCTGTGATGAGTTCAACAAGATTAATCTCGTTATATTCATCATCTTAAATATTTTCTGTTGAGTCTTTAATAGCACTATCGACGTTTGCGTTGAGACATGACTGACCGTGACAATGGCCACAAATTATTCAACAGGACAGCCCAACTTTTCTGCACCCGCAATTTGTGTTACATCCTTTAATGCAATTGCAAAAGATGGTGTTTAGAAGTACATCTGGCGCAGGTGACAATAGTGTCTTAATGGGCTCCAAAATATCATTATTGATCGTCCACTCCCACTGATCAGGATTTAAATCATTACCAAGCCAAATCTGTACCTGATAATACACTCGACTCAGATGGGGGTAAGCGGCTGCGGCAGTAGGTGGAAGTGACGACAATTTCACAGCGGTCTTGTTCACTTCGCGAATGTCATGTATCGATAGTTGTCAATGGATACTTCTGATTGAGGGGCTCCATACATTGCCAGAAGAATGCGTACTCCATTCTGCAAAATGGTCTCTACTGGACAATTTTCCTGCTTAAAAACTTCTGCTGATTGCTGCAAGTCTGGGCGTTTCTCGAACATTTTAAGAACTTTTATTTTTCCTTTGTTAAACAGTGCAGATGTTGTGTCGCACCCAGTGATGGCATGTAGAAACAATAGATGCTTTTTACAATTAGGAAACTTATCTATGCTAGAAGAACAGTATATCTTTGATTTTATTTTTCCTATACCTGGTTTGAGGAAGAAAACTTGCTGGTTCGAAGGAGCACGTCCTATTAGGAGAACTAAAAGATCTACACCTTCTCCAACGATAGTTGTGATGTTGTGTAGTGATTTTTGAAGCGCCGTTTCTACTATTAAAACGTCGGCGTCGTCCCTACCTTGTTTCACAGTGATGTTGACAGACTGTAGTTTGTTCATTAGCATTGATATTAATCTGGTTTTATTTGAGCGATTGGATAGGAACTTTTCTTGGCTGAGAGTCATTTGCATTGTTTCGTCGAAAAGGACTTCTACCGATCCAGAAATTGAAGCAGTTTGTCGAAGCTGTTCCATTGCTTTTATATATATATATTCTTGCTGTTGTCATTGTACCCATCAAAGACAACCGTTATATTATAACCGAAATGTTTTCGTATATAATCAACATATCTATTAATAATACAATGGAAAGTATCATGTTTTTGCCATATGACACGGTGCAGCAGGAATCCACCATCAATGACGTAGGTAATGTTATCAGCGGTCACTTCAGCACACCGAGGCTCAAAGTATTTATAGAGCATTGATTTAGTAGTTATTCGCATGCCTGCATCATCGAAGAGTGCCGTAGGATAAGGACTTAACTCATACTGCATATATTCTCGGAGGTTTTCGTCAAATTTCTTGTATAAACTGATTCTTTGAAACAGCAGCAAAGGATCTAAAGCAACGTTTAAGTCATGAACTTTAATAGAGTTGTTTACGGACAAAAGCGGAAGGACTCTGTTTGCACGTTTAAATTATATTTCACTAAATTTTTTGCCAACAATATTTTGCATTGATTCGAGGCCAATTTTATATGCACCATGACAGTTTATTTTATCAGTACCGATAACATCTGTAGCAAGTGATATAAGTTGATTTGTTGTTGAAAAAGGACTATGACAAGTAAACCATTCAACTAATTTCTTCACGTCTGCATTCATTATCTCTCTCAATGCGCGAGTCTCTTGCGTCAACATGTTGATCACGGTGTCCAGAGAAACGTTGCAAAATTTTTCTATCTCTTCACAGACAGAATTCATGGCGTGCATTCCACAAATCCATTTACATAAAACACTTCTGCGTGTACTTCGTCCCCGGGAAACGCCTCCCTCAGATTTCATAGATTTCATCAGTGTTTGTTCAATTACCATGTCGCTCCAGGTTCCGCAGTTAAACTTATTCGATTGCCGAATCGTGAAAAATCCGTCAGTAAATATCTTAAACGTCTTTGATCCATATTCTTTTGTAATGCTAGCATATCTTGAAGGTACAAATGTGATGACTTTGCATATAAGAAGTGTCCTGCAGCGTGGAAATAAGGAAGCATTTTGTTGACAGCATTTAGATGTCCAGTCCAGTTGCCTAATCTCTCAGCTCGAATGAAGTCTTTTGCTATAGATACCATGTCAAAATATTCTACCCATAATTGTGATGTGGGGCCTCGACTTCTTATTTCATTTATTTTATCGGTGAACTGCTTCCTTAATGGTTCGAAAACACCACAAGATTCTTCTATATTTTCATATGATACTGTCCCAGTTAATATGTTTTCAATGTAGCTCTTAGAAACGTCTTCTGTCTTATAATTCATTTCTGTTTCTTTGAAAATAATAGTTGATAAGGTGACAAGTAGTAATGTGTGACCTCTGATAGCTCGTGCAAAAGCGTGACCACTCAACATTTTGGCAACTGAATTGGGAGCGTAAATAACACTAAGAGCTTCCTTGATGCCACTTCCTGCCATTATGTATCCGATGCACCCAAGAAACGATAGAAGCATATGAAAACCTCCAAGTCTTACTATAACTTTTTACATATCTGATACAGCCGTAGAAGCAGCAACTATTTCACGAGCTTTCATGTATAGTAGCTGATCAAAAGTAACTATGCAAGTTTCGTGTTTGTGCAACTGAGCATTTTCCATAGCACAATTTATTGTTGTATAGATCGTGTTGTAGTTGCTCGCCGGGTGGTGTATAAATGGCAGGAAAATAATTCGAGATACTGAAAAGTTTTTATCTTGAGTAAGATACTCCATGAACCCATTCCATCCAGGGAGCCCTGGAATGCTTGGTATTTTCCATACATCCACAATAGATCAGGTAATTTTGTCACAATCAATTTGTTGGACTATAATTTTGCTCATTCCAGAAACACTAGGATTTTCGTACATTTGAAGAGGCACATGCGTAACAGCAGCCAACTCTTTTGCAGGCAGCATCGTCCTATATTTCTTTATGGGTTGTTCAGATACAACGCTCTATCTGGAGTTACTATTTCAATAATTCCCATAATATGGAGTGTGTTATGACCGTCTATTGTGTAGACATTTATATCTGCATTGTCTGCTGAATACTGGATAAGAGCACCAGACTCAAGTGATAGAATGTCTGGTTGAGGATGGTAGACAGTAGCAACTCATACATCAATGTTTCTCTGTACGACGCGCTGAATAAATAAATATCTAATAGACGTTTTGAACCATATCGTCGGTGAAGAAACACAGATAGGCCAAGTAATAGCTGAGATGTAAAAAATCGTGGACATATCGCAGCCGTAATAGCATGGCAAATGGCCGTGCACTTAGACTTTAAATGTTTAATTTTGCCTTTTCGGTTTTTTTAAATTATTTCTTCAATTAAGTATGAAAGGCTATGTGGGATGTTTTCATTAAGATTGTCAAGCATTTTATTAGGAGGTGGATAAGATTGGCAATCAACAGCCATGGAACGAATTCTTCTCTGATAATTTTAGCAGCAGTTTGCACAATTCGAAGGCGTTCTTGTGCCATTTGCGATTTCTTATTTTCATACCAAGCTTTACTTGAAATATTACTTTGAGTATCGCGAAAACTAATAATAGTCATTGATCTTGGTTTCGTAGTCATGATAATATTTTTATCGTATCGTTCTGTTAATTTTGTGATAATAATTGTTGCGTCATCCGGAACATAATCAAGTCCAATTTCTTTCAATTCAGGCAACGTAAACTGGCAGTCTTCGTTATTTTCAATATAATTTATAATATAATTTTTTCCATTGCCTCAATTATTGTTTCATCTAATGGACGACCTTTCGTACCGCTCGATTTTGGAGTAATAAAAGAATCGAAACACTTATTATGATATTTTGCTTCAGCAGCTACTAAATCATATTCAAAATTAATACGGTCTCTGATAGTTTTTCCGTACCTATCGCCGCGTGCATTAGCTGCTTTAATAACAATGTCTTTAAATGAGAGTGTACGTACTTCTCTAGTTATGCGTCGATACTTTTTAGGTTTTTTTGTCTCTGCTTCAACGTTGGCTTCTTCGCCACAAAAAAAACACAATGCACGAAAATCAAAAGAACCTAAGCTAGAGCGTACTTTACGAGGAGAACACTGAGATGTACTAGGAGCCTCGTCAACTCGGCGCCTTTTAAATTCCACTATGCTACTCCTACGAGCATACTCCTTGCGACGGTGTGTATGTATCGTCACCGAATCCGCACTCTTTAAACGTTCTGTATGTTTATCTTCTCTTTCCGCACTTACGTCTCTCAAAGCGTCTATATACAAACTGTGACGGATGCACCGCTGCTCATTTTTTCTCTAAAGTATAGCGTGAAAATGATTGGTTGTACGAAAAAATCTATAGAACCTTTTTTGTAGAGAATTGCCCAATCTTCATTTTTTGTAATAACTAAAAAAGTGATACGACCCATAGGAATCGAAATATTTGCAAAAAACTGATTTCTGTGACATTTGATCTTGAATAACTGAAAACGCAAGCGCGATATCGATGAGGAGTTTTGAGACATTTGTAATGTCAAAATAAAGGTGTATGCAAAATTTCAGCTCACTTGGATTTTTTCGGCAGATGCTGCTTTTTTCCGCCTGATGTAACTGGACTAGAGGAATAACATGGGGACTACAAAACCAACTACTTGATCTGGATTACGCAGATGACATATGCCTCTTGACAAATACTTTGAACGACGTGCAGTCCCGCTTAAACCAGCTGGCCGAGTGCGCCCAGACAGTAGGGCTAGACATAAACATATCAAAAACCAAATCTATAAGAATCAACTCTATCCATCGTGCTTTCAACGTCAGAAATGAAACACTAGAGAATGTCAAACAATTTAACTACTTAGGCAGCGTAATAACCACCACAGGAGGCACAGAAGAGACATAGAAAGCCGCATAAGTAAACAAGAGTCGCTTTTGGAACATTAAAAGTAGTATGGAACAGCCCTCAACTAACCAGAAACAACAAAATAAGAGTATTTAATACAAATGTAAAATTGTTTGGGCCACGTCAGCAGCGACAGTTAGTCTTTATTGATCGCTACGGAAATATTACATATTTCTGGCAAAGACAACACGGTAGCGCGCACCTCGTCGTTGAAACTATATCAGTTCAAGCCCATCAACAGTCAAACTTCGATTTACTGCGACTCATTTACAGAACAGATACGTCCATACGTATCCAAGCGTTTGCGTAGGCGTGTTTTCGACGTGGTACATCGCCTGGCCCACCAAAGTAATCGCACTACTAACACTTCGCCTTATAAAGCAAAAGTTCGTATGGCTATCAACAAGCAAAGATGTCAAACACTGGGTGCGTACCTGTATTTCATGCCGATGCTCTAAAATATGTACCGCTCTTCGCTTAAAATAAATAATAGAGCGACATACGACCCGAATAACCATCTCAAAGTATCGGCGAATATGGTCGTAAGCAAGAGTGAATTGTTTTGTGGATCATTAAATAAATAGGGCGCCAGTTGTTGTGAAGCAACAACAATAAAAAAAAATAAATTAAAATTAAACAAAACAAACAACCAACATACATTGTAACCCAGTATGTATATTGCTATGATATGAGGCTATGTACTTACCAGAAAAACAATTCTTTAAATGCCTGCAATTTACGCAATAACTAATTATATTTTATATGAGACTCATATAAAATTTTTCAGGGTCGTTATTAAGCCTGGGAAGAAATGTTATTAATAAATAAGATTAAAAAAAATATATACAAACCAATATCAACGTTACAACAGCTTTTTGTTTAAAAGTCAATTTGAGGTTAAATTTTTGAAAAATCAAAAAATTTCTTTTTATTCCACTGTTCTTAAAACTGAACACTTATCTTTGTTTCTTCTTTATAAAGATATCCTTAACTCGACAATCGTTGAATGATAAACCCCCTCTTCTCTGGTTTGCAGTTTCCACAAAAACCCCAGCACTCGCCTTTAGTAAGAATCTTCCTCCGCTGTTGTACCAATATGTACTGGACTGCTTTTATGCTTATTAATACTTGGCCTTTTCTACCATGATAACTATAAGCTCGTTCTGGACCGCTTTTATATTATTATTCTTTTGGATATTTCCAAAATTAGTTGAGAAACACTTGTATCCGTTTTGTTATAGCTTCTATTCGATTCAATACCACTATTTTATTTCATATAACTCGTTTTCTTTCTCTTTTTCTTTCAGAGAATGAAAAATCCCGTGTCTTTGTTTTCAGGACGAGCCGTGATTAACTAATAAGTTTTCACTTGCTTTTGTCTTCTCTCTTGATCTCCCATTTTCTTAAACAAATAAATCTCATGAAACAATGAGTGTCCTTTTTATACATTTGTCAAATTGACATTCACATCCATAACCCCCACAAATGACATTTAACGATGCACAAACAAGTAAGTCTAAAACTTCTTATGTATTAAACCTTTTAAACAATTCTGAACTAATTTATAATTAAAATTAACATAAACAATAATAGTATCAATTTCATTGTGTTCTTCTTTCTTTCAGAGTAAACAAAACTTCACAAATATGAAAATATAAATGATATAAAGATAACCACATTATTTGAATTTTAAAACAAGAAATTACAGCAATAATACGCAACCCTGAGTTTATAAGTTTGAATACCAAAACCTTACAGTCTTCACAAACCTCCAATCGTAAATTAAATTGTAACAAGCATCCCAAAAACTACCTTCCAGGAATCACAATACTCCAGTCAAATCATACAACTCCGAATATCATAGCAATATATTTGGTTTTATACTACAAGAGAAAAAAATTAACAATCGGTCTAATTCCCTAAAAGGGTCCAACAGGGCGCACATACCGTATTTAAAGTACTAATCGACGAAACTCTCGCAGCACCCTTTTGGTAAGTTGGCCGAAAGCTTTCAGTAAATTCCCCTTTTTATTTACAAAACAAAATATAGTAATTGGGAAATGAATAATTAATTAAAACATTTGATCTTAGTAAAAATAAATATATACTTTATATTGACGTAGTTTATTTTTAATCAAAATTTCCATTTAATGCTGATAAGCCGGATAACAGGCGAACGTGTTGTTTCGAAGAAAAACTTAGTAATCTGGACTCACAAATACCTCGCTTCGTATCGGTGACGTATGACCCTCCAAAACATGCTGTACTATAATTTACCAAAATAGTTAAAAACCATTTCGTCGGTAATTAATTAATCGTTGGATCCAGTAATCGAATTATCTGTTGTTGTTGAACCTTATGGATGGAGCAGCTGATTTAGAAAGTCCCGATAAAATCCTTCCAAAAAAGGTTCAAGGAGCAAGACAACCCCTCACTCGGAAATCCGGCAATCGCCTTATAGAAAAATAAAAACACTATCTGATAACAGCATTAGAATTAATTATCGATGATTACCTTCCAGTGGATAGACGACTTCACACCACAATAACTTTAAATATTTAAATAACCAATTAACGAAACTTTATAATTGGTAAATAAGTTTTCATTAGTATATAAACGAAAAACTATAAGATTCTTCATCCATAATTCGTGTAACCTTATTGTTTGATAGAAAGATAGCAAGTGCCGTCAAATGTGGAAAACGAAGATATCCAAAACGTTGGGCCCGTGATATCGCAAAACTAGTTTACCTACATCAAATCGCCAATAAAACGTATTTGTAAAATTCGATAATTTTATGCTTGTTATAGTAGAAAGAAATAACTACGAAGACTATTTAATTAGAGTAACTAACCAATCCTCCCTCTCTCTCTCTCTCTCTCTCTCTCTCTCTCTCTCTCTCTCTCTCTCTCTCTCTCTTGTCGTTAATCTTCAGAAGTGAAGAGTCGTGATTTGTGCGTGAATATATGAGGATTTCTTCAATTAGTTGACATTTTCATAATGTCTTTCTATGCGTTACGATCTTTCGCTGATTTAATGTTGTTTTGGAGATTTGTACCGGTCAGGTCGCTTATTTGATCTAGCCATCGTTTTGGTGAGCGTCCTCGTAACCTTTTTCCATCCATCTTGCCTTGAACTACCAGCTTTCCCAAGTTGTTATCACTGCTCCTAGTTATGTGTCCAAAATATTGGAGTATTCGTCGTTGGACAGTTGTTATCAGCCTTGTTGTTATACCGATTTCTTCCAAGATAGAGTGGTTGGTCCTGTGTGCTGTCCAGGGTATCCGCAGCATTCTCCTCCAGCACCACATTTCGAAGGCATTAACTTTCCGTTTATCTATTTCCTTTAGTGTCCAGGCTTCTGCTCCGTAAAGAGCTATTGGAAAAACTAGTGCATGCATTATTCTTACTTTAGTCGGAATTCGTATGTTTCTGTCTTTCCAGATTTTCATTAGCTTTGTAACGGCTGTTTTGGCTATGGCCGTACGTCTTTTTATTTCTTCTGTGCAGCCGCCGACATTACTGATAAGAGTTCCTAAGTAGATTATATGGTCGACTACTTCTATGTCCCCAATGGTATTTTGATGTTGCTGAGTCCCCGATCTGTCGATTATTATTATTTTAGTTTTATTACGGTTCAATTTTAATCCAGCGTTCTCACTTTCTCTTTCAAGTTTCTCGATTAGATTAATCATTTCTACATCAGTTCTTGTTATCAGGGCAGTGTCGTCAGCATATCTGAGATTTGTTATTTTTTCACCGCCAACTGTTATACCGCAATCCCAGTTCTCAAGTACTTTCCTCATAATGTATTCACCGTATACGTTGAACAGAAGGGGCGACAGTATACATCCTTGCCGGACACCTTTCTGAAGGGTGAATTTATTCGATGTTCGATCATTTATTCTGATGACAGCCGAGTTACATTCGTAGAGTTGTTTAATCATGTACACTAGGTGTGGTGGTGTACCCATTTCTAATAGTACCTCCCATAGTTTTGTCCATTTGACACAGTCGAACGCTTTTGCGTAATCGACGAAGCATATGTAAGCTAATACGTTGAATTCTCGGCATTTTTCAACTATTTGTCTCACATTAAGAATTTGGTCTCTCGTCCCTCTACCTTTCATAAAACCTGATTGTTCTTTGGATATCTGCCAGTCGAGAAAGTTTTTGAGTCGACCATGTAATATGTGTAATAGGATTTTACTGGCATTGGATATTAGGGCTATAGTGCGATAATTTTCGCATTTATTTGTGGACCCTTTCTTGTGGAAAGTAATGATCATAGAGTTTGTCCAATCTTCGGGCCATAAGCCGGAGGTCCATATTTTATTGCAGATCGTTGTTATAATTGAGATACCAGTGTCATCTAGTGATTTAAGCATTTCACTGCTGATGTCATCTTGTCCTGTTGCTTTGTGATTCCGCAGCTTATTTATGGCATTTTTTACTTCGATCTTAAGAATTTCCGGTTCAAGGTTTGTTGAGCTTATATCATTCAGGTCGCGCGTGCCCTGATGTGGTTCTTCGTCCTTATAGAGATTTGTACAGTATTCTCTCCATCTCTCTACTACTCTGTCTATTTCTTCCAGTTTGTTACCGTCCCCGTCTTCTATAGTCCAGGTACGCGGAGTGAATTCTCGTGTTATTACTTTTATTTTTTGAAATAGATCTCTGGTCTCATTTGTGTTGTGATGTATCTCCACCTCTTTACAAATATTAGATAGAAAGTCATTTTTGTCTTTGCGACATTGTTTCTGGATTTCTTTATTGAGTTGTTTAAGTTTTCTCGTTCTATCTTCTCGTTCTATCCCTTGGGCTTTTAGTTGTTTTCTTTCCTCTATCAGGTTCCAAGTTGAATCTTTTATCCATATCTTCTTTTTCGTTTGATCTTTTCTTGAAGTTTGATTATTATGGTTCTTTATAATTTCTTGTTTTGTATTAATCATTATTGTCTTCATATTTTCCCACATTTTGTTGGCATTATAGTTTCCGTCATTTACTTCCATATGCTTTAATTTATCATTTACTTCTTTTTTGTAGCCGTCCATCATGGATTGCTCAAGCCTATGTTGTGGGCTTTTCTTAGTGATTTTCTTTAGGTGAATCTTTAATACAGCTTTTAGTAATTGATGATCTGACCCACAGTCCGATCCCGGATAAGTTCTGATATTCTCTGCTGTTGACTTCCATCGTACAGGTATAAGAGCGTAATCGATTTGATTGCGGTATCGATCACCTGGGTATTTCCAGGTGTAGAGGCGTCTGATGTGATGTTGGAAAAACTTGTTGAGTATGGCGTAGTTGTTTTCAATACAAAACTGTAGTAGTTTTTCACCACTGGGGTTTCTTGTTCCTATACCAAATTTTTCAACCAATCGTACTAACTAGAAAATAAAATAAATCCACAACTTAGGTAGCGAGATTTTAGATTGCTACAACTACACCGTCATACACAGTCCCCACTGGGCAATTTCCTAGTCCCGGACAATCGTTTCAACCACGTTCACCTAGATTTAATTGGACCGATGCCACAGTCCCAAGGGTTCAGGTACTGCCTTACTATGATTGACCGCTTTTCCAGATGGCCCGAAGCAGTTCCGATGGCCGACATCACCAGTGACACAGTTGCCAACACATTTTACAGCAGTTGGGTAGCACGTTTCGGCTCGCCAGGTACCAGGGCTCACAATTCGAGGCTTCATATGTGGGAGCTGTTGGGAGCGAAACGCACACGAACCACTTCGTACCACGCCCAGAGCAATGGCCTAGTAGACGTTGGCACAGAATACTCAAACGGGTCATTATGTGCCATTAAACCGAGAAATGGGTCGATGTTCTTCTCACCGTTCTATTAGGACTCCGAGCAAGTTATAAAGAAGATCTAAAGAGGTTTCCCTCAGAACCACTTTATGGCACACAATTACGACTTTCTGAGAAATTTTTCTTATATGAAACCGTCTCTGGCGACTTAGCGGCGCCAGAGTGGCCGAGTGGTTAGGCCACTTGGCTGCTGCGCGGATGGTCTTGGGTTCAAACCCGAAGACTGGATGCTTGGCGGGCGGCCTACCCAGTCGCTTTTTAAAAATTGGGAATTAAACCCCTCGAGGGGTGAGCCGTCTAAGGCGTTGTGCTTACCACACCACCCCGTACTTCATATAAGAGTGCGAGACGGCTGGGTATCGGAAGCGATGGTCCGGTGGCCCTTACCCACCGCATTGCAAGCCAAACTCCTCATTGGAGTGTAGTGCCACCAACTTTACTTTTACTTTACTGGCGACTTAGCATCGTTCGAGGAAGTTCTGCGTTGCCAAATGTGGCCACTACGACCGGTCCCAACAGCAAATCACAGAAGGAGTGCCGTTTACGACCACTCAGATCGACTCACTTGTACACATGTTTTCCTGCGGGACTACGCAGTCCGCAGACCACTACATCAACCATACACGGGTTTACATCCAGTCAACTCTCGCCAAAGCTTTAAAGTGTTTAATATCTTATTCAACGCCGAAAGTGTAAATGGTCAAGTGGACGAACTAAAGCCAGCATTGATCGCTAGCCCTCCCGGGAAGTTGCAAACTGCACTGTTAGTAGCTCCAACTACTTCTATCTACGACTTAGGGGATCGATCGTCACTGGGGAAGGGGTGATGTGACCGCCAGGACACCTTTCATAAAAATTCAAATTTTGCAGCGTTCTGGATTTTTCTAGCATATTTTGGATCCTTCTAGAACATTCTAGAACATGTACCGAAAAGCGTCGCCTTCGTCAGCCAATCAATGAGCGAGAGCGATGCACACCCCAGCAGCGCGGCAAAGTTAAAGGCTGCGTTACTCACGCATCCCCGCATCATCTTGCGTCGCGCTTTGCTGCAATCAACATCATGTCTTACCTACTCTATATTGTGTAAATGTAAGTTGTAAATATTAGTTTAGTAAGAATAAAGTACGTTTAGTGTTGGATTTCTTATCCTCAACCTACGACACCATACGTGTGCACATTTTCCGGTCGTTCCATTACTATATCTTTTCATTCTGGCCCTAGAGACAAATACCTTCCTAGATGTATGGTTACAAAACAGAATTACAACAATTCATAAAAGTGAAAAGAAAAATTTAGTTGAAAATTATCGACCATGTTGCAATAATACTCGCAATTGCTAAAGTATTTGAACGAATTACTTACAACAGTATGTATTCTCATCTAGGCAACGCAATCTCTTCCAAACAACACGCATTTATTAAGAAGAAATTGACTACCACTAACCTAATGCAGTTTACACTTTACGTATCTAAAGCTCTAGAAGATGACTTTCAGTTTGACTGTATATATACCGATTTTGCAAAGGCTTTTGATAAAGTATCCTACTGAGTGCTTCTCATTAATTTACAAAATTATGGTCTCGGCATTCCAAATGTAATTGTTTTTCATTCATATTTAACACCCCGCAAGACTAGAAGCAGATTCAACAACAACATGTCAAATGATATCCACCCCACATCTGGTGTACCGGATGTAAGGAACGTTATTGGGCCCATACTTTTTTTACTGCTCATTAACGACTTACCTCTTGTGATTAAGCATTCCGATATTCTTTTGTTTGCCGACGATTTGAAAATTTTCAGTTAGGTTCAAACACAAAACGATTTTCTCAACATTTAAAATAATGTAGACGTAGTACTTGAATGGAGCAATCAAAATAAGCTAAAAATTAAGGTCAAAAGCGTAAAGTACTAGCTTTTAATAGATCAAAAAACGTGACTATCCATAATTATACTTTGTCGAGTAAGAATCTAGAAAGAGGTTACAAAAGAAAAGTCTTTGGCGTAACTTTTACTTTACACATTGAAAAACTAATATTTTGATATGGTAGAAAAACTCCAGAAAAATTTGTACGAATTTTATATTTTAGAGCTGCCCCTTTCTTATCTCATATTTAGATTAATTGCATTATTTAAATATTACTTATAATTGAAAGATAACTAGGTCAGTAGTACGAAGAGATATTATTAACTTAACACTTGTGTATAAATTGTTTAATAACACCATTAACTCACCTAAATTATTAAGTGAAATAGGATTAAAGTCACCTTACGTTAGATTAAGTTTAGGGTCTATGTCGTTCTGGAAAAAGGGATACCTTAAACAATATGCAATAAACCAGTGCACCTGATTTATTAAGCTCACTTGAGCAATAAAAGATTAACGATTTCATACGTGTGCGTTATTTTTATAACTCACGAGTGTGCTAGGAAACTAAAAAATGAGCGAAACACTTCGCCTGGACTTTCCTATACTTATAAAATAACATTGTTTTATATTTTCCAACACTTTCGATATCACCTGTCTAGGACACGACTAGTTAAAGTAAATAGTTTTTATAAGTTGTAACATCTTGAAGCGGTTGAAGAAAGACCGACCGCTGCGCTCTGCAAGCATAAGGTTGGGTAAAATATTCGGACTGAATCAACGGAAGGGCGGTAATTGATATTTGAAAATATATTAATAACTCGAGAAGTATTATTTTTAGCAAGAAATTACTCTTATTAATTTGCATTTAGAATTTAAAAACCTTCTGATTTGAAAGCCAAAATGCCACGTTTCCATTTAAAAAAAAGTTATTTTTTACCGTGGCCGCCATATTAAAATTGGAAACTCAAGTTTTTTTCTTAAATACAATCGAGAAGAATTTGCCCTACAACTTTGCTCTTGGGTTTGCGAGTCTATCTATTAAAATAAAAAAGTTAGCCTACACTGAACATTAAACGACTAGTACAAGAATACAACTGCTGTAGAAAGTATGTGAAATTCTTCTAAGGACAAAAAGATTATCAAGGGGCAAAAAATTCGATTTTTTGATTTTTTGTAAAAAGATTCTCCTAGAGCAAACAAAAGAAGATATCAATTTTTTAATTTTGTAGCGAAAATTTTGGGGGGGAGGGGGAACAGTAGCCCCCCTAAATATTAAAGTATCAAAAAAATATTATGATATTCGGATTTTGCTATCAATGATGAGCTATATTGCCTTAACAGAAATATTTTATTGCCCCCCGTTAAATAAATAATAGGGTACCAATTTTCAAAAATTCACAGAGGGCGTCACAGTGAAATTATAGCAATGCGCAAAAAAACAAATTGTAGAAGATTTTCAGCTCTATCAGCTTAAAAAGTTTAAACAAAAACGTGTGGGCAGTTTTTGAGAAATATTTTTTTGGAATATTTCAAAAATTTTGGAGTGGTGCCATTGAGATCGTTTTTATATTTTCAAAATTAATTATATTTCATGGTATAGTACCCTTGAAGTGCTACCAAACAAGATGTAGTTGATTCCAATCAGATAACTGGTTTTTGAGTAAATGGGCGTTAAAGTCGAAATTTTCAAAAATTCGTAGTAGCCGCCATGTTGAAGCTAGAAAGTTCGGTAAAAAATCGTTTGATTTGTCCTAAGGCCTTCTTTAATCTCCACTATTAAAATTTCCAAAATTCCGTTTCTGAAAAAAATGCTACCAAAAAAACATGTCTAACTTCCGCTTCCGGATTCTTTTTAAAAGCTTATTTTGTCGATGAATTTTTGATATACCTCCTCATTCCAAAGCACATCGAAATCGGTCCAGCCGTTCCGGAGATATGAGCGTTACCCACACACACACCCACACCCACCCACACACACACCCACCCACAGACAGACATTTTTTAAAAACCACTGTTTTAGGATCCTGGAAGCCCAAAACATGTATTTCCGTCAAAATCTCGATTTTGAAAATTTGCATGAAAACAATACTTCCCTATACTGAAAGTATAGGAAAGTAACAAAGCACCGCTGTAGGCATCGCTATTGGCGGGAGCGCTGTAGAGGTATCTGGCAAGCTGCTCGCAATTTGCCGTAGAGCTGTAGAAGTATCTGGAAAGTCGCCACGCTAGGCGTCTGCCACGAAAATTTAAACGTCAAATGTATATTTTATTGACAGCAGTTACCCTACGCATTACACATTATAAAATAAAATGTTGCAAGCAGTGAACGAACCATCATCTTCTAGGACTTCGATATCCTTTATCGCAAACCCTAAACAGCCAAACACTATAGCACCCTATTCACTTTTCTAATCGTAATAATAATAATATTATAATAAATATTTGCAATCATGATAATAAATTAGAATAAATTGTTGAATTGAAAGTGATTGTTTTTAACGAAAAAAAATCGTCAGCTCTCTTAATGATACAAAAGAAATTCGCGAAAACTTGTTAAAAAAAATTCCCCAAAACTATTTACTGCGGCTTATTATTTCACGCTACAAACTCCAATGAAACAGAAAAAAGGCGAACTCTAATAGACGCAGTTAATATGGTAAATAATGCCATACATGCTACATACTGGCTGTTCAGTTTTTGTATAAAAAGATTTTATCATAGCTAAAAAAATGCACATATTTTAGAAGATGACACGGAAATAAATAATGTACATTTAGAACCAGACGACATATTGTGTTTTAATTTTGCTCCTAGTACTTCTGTATGCTGAGATATCATTTTTTATATTAATATAAAAAATCGTTTTAGATGGCAGGTAAAGCTCTTCAGTTGATAATTTAAACATCTTATTATACAATTAATAAGCAGTATGAGCCCGTGTAAATAAATTTGTCCGTTTATTGTTAATTTTAGTATTGATAATACATTATTAAGTTATTCTCAACATTTTTTCGTTAAACTTGGTAAAATTGTTTAAAAAAAATTAATACATTTAATTGTTATAGCTTATTTTTAAATTTTACAATGCTAAATGCTGACCTAGTTTATAGTTATTTACAAACCAAATGCGGGAAAGCAATGTTCCCGCATGAGCGCTGTGTTGAAGCATGGGCGAGCGCTAGCGAGCGAATGCCTTCATATGTGCGAATGCGTGGATTAAGTTTTCTCGCATAAGGTTTGTACAAAATTTTTTGTATCGAACAGAAATGCATTAATAAAGTAAAATCATTAGTAATTTAGAATTTCAAGCGAATGCTTGTATTTTCTAACCAATAGAGGTAGTTAAAAAACAAAGTAGATTGATAGCAATTGTTTCATGCAGTTGTCGACTGACATTTCATATTTTTAATTTTGAAGAATGGCCGAACGCACTTACCTTATTTTCAATAAACTAATTTCAAATGGGAATAATTTCTTTTACTATTATCACGTTTTTGCTTTGATTGCAATCAATCAGAAATCGATACAAATTATTTATCAAATAAATCGCCGCGTTTCCAGTAGATGGCACTACCAAATATGTAAATTTTATTATTAATGATTAGTCTTCAATTTGTAACATTTAATAAATTAAAATCGCGGAAATGGTACTTTATAAATTTTATTACTGTAAAGACGATTATTTTGTAAAATGCCTGAGAGGTCCAGTGGTTTTTGCTATTTTTCCTGGGTAAGTAGATCGGGAAATTGACGTTTCGCTTTGCCACTAGAGTGCCCGGAATGTCATTTCCTACGCAGTGAGTACAAAAATTCAAAATAAAATGATGTGAAACATGCATAAAAAATGCGGAAAGCATAGTAAGAATAAGCGTTTTAGGTATGTACTTTGTAAATTACGTTTTTAGGTGACTCGCTTGCTGCATCTGCACTGCATAACACAATTTAATGTTTTATCGATTGTAGTGTTACCATGTCAACAGATTACATTTTACCTGACAGCTATTAATAAAGTAAAAGTTTTAAAATCAATTAATGTGATAGTAGTATGACAGTATCAAAAAGCTTGTAAAAATGGTGAATGTATCTGCTATTAAACCAAGTAAATCAAAAAATGGTTCACCAAAAGTGGTGGATTCTAAAGCAATAACTATTAAGAAACGAACACACTTATATCTGCACGAGAAATTTCTTACAAACCTAGTAAGTATTTAATAGTAAATGTACCTAGTAAATATTCCTTAATGACAGTTTTTTTTATTCAACAGGAAAATATTTCTGTATCGGAAAATTTAGCTGTATTATATTTACACAACAACAATATATGTAAAATCGAAAATTTAGATTCTGCTATAAATTTAAGGTGTTTATATTTGCAAAAGAATAAAATATCAAAGATCGAAAATCTACAGTGCTTGAAAAACTTAAGAAAACTATACTTAGGACATAATGAAATAAGTGTATTAGAAGGACTTGAAAATTTAAATAATTTAGAAGAACTTCATATAGAGAAACAAAGACTTAATGGTGATTCATTATGTTTTGATCCCAGAACCATTACAAGCATTGCTGTAAGAAAAATTGCATCATGTTGAATGACTAGAACCTATTTACATGGAATTACATTTTCAGAAAAAATTGCTACTATTAAATATTTCACAAAATAATATTACAAGCATTAGAAATCTCGGTCCTCTAAAATACATAAAAGTAGTTAACGCAAGTCACAATAAACTAAGTAACGTTGGAGAAGTTTCTGGTACACTGCGCAATTGGTATTATTTGGATGATGCCACTTTTATAGGAAACCCAATTGTAAAGCAACATCGATACAGAGAGAACCTGATTGCAAACACATTTCGCTTATGTAAGTGCGGCAATTTTCAGTGTTTTTGAAAGTATTGTTTAGGTTAGGTTAGGCTGAATAAATAACCAAAATAAATAATATAGGTAATCAACTTGTTAGCACCATGCAAAGAGAGAATCTTTCCTGCTATTTTAGTTTTTAAATATAACTGGTAAGATCGAAAGCATAACGTTAAATTTCAAGTTGGCATAATATGGAATCTGTACAATGTCTAGGAAAACAACACTTTATTGAACAGTATTTATAAAGGTTTTTATTTCATACTGTACGCTATACAGGTTGTTTCAAATTCGAGCCCCACCATGGGGATCTCGCTTATTTGAAGAGATAGAGAGTTAGTTAAATTGAGGCAAAGTTGCCAAATTTTATGCCTAACAATAATCTGTAAAGAAATTTAAAGTAGCCACTCTGGTTTTTCAGATATCTGAAAAAAACTGAAATTTTGGATTTTTTATTTTTGACTATAATGCATTTATCATTTATGCTACATATTTCTAGTTAACGCATTATTAGAACACTTTTTTATGCTGAATTTGAATGATTTGTCAGATTTGGTGTAACTGTTACCATTGTTCATTTTCGACTGTCAACTTTTTTTTTTCTTATGGTCGGTATTTAAAATTTTTTCATATTTGAATAGAGTATTCAATTCTGATTTCAACGATGTGTCACACTTTGCATTTTGTTTAAGTTTTGAGCATTTTATTACAAAAAATAAAAATTTCATAAGAGTGCCATGGAAAGACCACGTCATTTAATTTATTTTGAGAAAATTCTAGTAGGCTATGAACTGATGGAAGTAAAACAAAACACTTCTCTTATTTACTTTTACTTTTAGATACATTAAGTATGCGAAAATTTCAGGAAACTTTGTTTTGAGCGTAGGCAGCAGGTTAGGTTATTTTTTACAAAAACAAATGAATGACACAGTTACTAACATACTCAATTTACTAAAAATTCCACTTGCAGTTTTTATGTTTGCAACTGACATAACAAATTTGATAATAATAACAGGTTAAATAAACACAACAGATAACACTACAACTACACTAATACGAACAATTATTAAATGAATGTTCAAAACATTTTAAACCTTTGTAAAACATGCTCAGAAGCTCGTCTAAAATGAACACTCTAATATGCGTGTTAGTAACTGTGTCATTCATTTGTTTTTGTAAAAAATAACCTAACCTGCTGCCTACGCTCAAAACAAAGTTTCCTGAAATTTTTGCATACTTAATGTATCTAAAAGTAAAAGTAAATAAGAGAAGTGTTTTGTTTTACTTCCCTCAGTTCATAGCCTACTAGAATTTTCTCAAAATAAATTTAATGACGTGGTCTTTCCATGGCACTCTTACGAAATTTTTATTTTTTGTAATAATATGCTCAAAACTTAAACAAAATGCAAAGTGTGACACATCGTTGAAATCAGAATTGAAAACTCTATCCAAATATGAAAAAAGTTTAAATACCAACCATAAGAAAAAAAAAAGTTGACAGTCAAAAATCAATAATGGTAACAGTTACACCAAATCTGATAAACAATTCAAATTCAGCATAAAAAAGTGTTCTAATAATGCGTTAACTAGAAATATGTAGCATAAATGATAAATGCGTTATAGTCAAAAATAAAAAATCCAAAATTTAAGTTTTTTTCAGATATCTGAAAAAACAGAGTGGCTACTTTAAATTTCTTTACAGATTATTGTTAGGCATAAAATTTGGCAACTTTGCCTCAATTTAACCAACTCTCTATCTCTTCAAATAAGCGAGATCCCCATGGTGGGGCTCGAATTTGAAACAGCCTGTATACCACTTTACGTCATTGATTTGAGTCCGGGAAATGGCACATTACAGGCCAAGGTCGGGAAGTGTTGCTTAGCAGCCCTTCCCGGACTGCTTGGAGAAAAATTCATCAAACACATCTATTTGTAGCTAAGCAACGAGAAATACCAACAGCGAATTTTTAATTTGACAGAATATAAATTTTAAAAATGACGTTTTTATAAAAAGAAAATATTCAAATAAAAAAGGGTTTTGGCAGTAATGAAATAAAATTTTGTACGATACACGTCCGTGAAGTGATTATTAAAGCATTCGTTTAGAAATTTCGGACTCGGCTCCTTTCGTCGCCTCGTCCGCAAATATCTAAACTTATACTTTAATATGTCACTTCCCGGACTAGTGACGTAAATAACTATTAAATTACCGAAACCACAGATTTTGTGACCTAAACAGACCTCCAAATGTCATGGACAAAGTAACTAAATACCACAGTAAAATTCATAATGCAAAAATTTAAACCCCAAATTAAAATATTCCTAGCTTCAAACTGAAAAACATCATCATCATCATTATCTTTCTCCTCTTATACCCGAAGGTGTCGAGGGCTTTCACTCCGGGTAGGCTCTTCGCTTGTGTAATAGGAGGTAGTGGGGCCTTTTGGCCTTTAGACCGCTACGCTCCTGAAGCTTATGCCACCCTTTATGCACATTCATTCAATACCATTCACACGTGTGTTTTAATTGTCTGTAATATGTGTATGTGGGGCTATTGTTACTTAAAAATGGAAAATCACTAAGAACTAAAATGTGGCGGTTTCTTAGCTTACATGATTAATTATTTCCCTTAAAATAAAAACATGATTGTATATCAATTTTAGCTATACTGGACAGTAAAGAGGTAAGTGAAACAACAAGATGTTTTATAAAACGATTTGAACAAGAAAAAGTTAACCAAACCAGTAGACACAGCATCAATTTAGCTGACAAAATACCAAGTAAGTTAAATGTGAATATTCTTTTATTAAGCTTATTATTTATATTTCTTATTTATTTAAACGTTATACGAAACTACAAAAATAAGATAGATAATTAAGATCTTAACTAGTATTTAGTTATTATTCTCTAAATACAATTTTGTCTACCGCTATTGATACCGCTAATAAATTGCGAATTAAAAAGATCATATCAATCATTATTTATTTTGTTATTTATTTATTTATTTTATTTAAATCATGGTACAAATGGCACAATATTCCATAGTAGTAAAATGCATTGTGCACAGAAGCACTGTTTGAGCGTGGCCAGATAAAAAAAGAATGGATGATTAATATTAAACGGAGTCAATATGCTAGAGATACACATTAATATAAAACAGTTAGAAGAAAAAAGTAAGTATTATTCAACAGTTATTGTTAGGCTAGAATAATACTCTAAACTGATTGCTTTTATCCCTCTTTTAATATTAAATTTAGAAGAGTTTAATGTTATGCAAGATCTAATTTCCGTAATTACTGTACTAAGTATTGATTTCTTGATAATTTTTCGATTTGATTAAATTTTAATTTAAGAAGTATATCGAAAATAGTAGTGGAGCTTTTTATGAATGTTTGAAAGTCGAAAATGTGTACCTTTTTATTTATTAAACGGGATCCGATAAAATTTAAGCAGAATTGCTTATCATGAGTAGTAGAACCTAAATCGAATGTTAGTTTTTAGATACTTTTATACTTGGTGGGGTTACTGTAGATAATGTAAATTCCAAGGATTTGAATTTTTCAAAATAATATTTCTCCAAAACTGGCTATCCGTTTTTTTAGACTTTGTAGTTTTATAGAGCAGAACATGGGTTACAATTTATTTTTAGTTGAATACCATAATTCTCCTGTGGCACCCTCTACGTATTTTTGAATTTTAAAAATTGTTGGTACCCCTTTATTTATTAAACGGGTAACAATAAATAACTTCTAAAGTTAACATGGTGGAGGGCGCGTGTGCCTCTTGCGAATCGGAACTCGAAAAAGAGGATAATATAAAGTATAATGGCGCGTGTCAAAGTAGCTTTCATTCAAAGAGTGTAAGTATTAAAAAAACACAATTAAAAGTGATAAGAGGATGTAAAGGAATTAAATGGTTTTGTGATGCGTGTTACAACCACGATGGAAGTGAGGTTATGATACCTAATAAACAAATATTGGCAGAAATAGATAAAGTTAAGCAACTAATTATAAGTAGGGAAGCAAAGGAAGTTATTCCAACGTATTCAGAATTAGTAAAAGGATCGAACGTAACCAAGGGCGATGTGCTTATAATAAAATCGAAAATGGGTAACACAAAAGACCCAAACATAGTGGAAAGGGTGGTCAAAGAAACACTAAACCCTGCTGAATTGAAAATTGGATTTAATAGTTTTAAGAGAATTAATGAAGGTAGGGTAGCTATTGTTTGTAATAATAAAAAAGACCTAAATACGCTTCGTGAACAAATAGATCAAAAGTTAGGCAACCAACGTGACACAGTAATTCCTAAGAAGTAGAATCCGAAGATTAAAATAACTGGTATACAGGATGCAATTGAAAAGGATCAACTAATATCTTGTATAATTAATCAAAACACTTCTATTGGTGAAGAAAATACAAAACTAGAGGTTAAAGCAGTCTATAAAGGGAAATATACATATAATGCAATTGTTGAGTTAGATGTAACAAGTTTTAATGAAGTAATGAAAAGAGGAATGCTAAAGATTGAATGGGCTATCTGCAAAGTATTTGAATATGTCAATGTAATGCGCTGCTATAAGTGTTGTGGTTTTTACCATAAAGCAGTCAACTGCAGGAATAATGTTGCTTGTGGAAACTGCGGAGATGGAAGTCATGAAACAAGATTGTGTGGTTGTTATGCTAAGTAATAACACTCACGTAAATAATTACAAAACTATTTATTGCTAACAAAACAAAACAAATGTACAGACAATTCAAAGACACAGATAGAATAATTATACGCGCGAAATCAGTTACGTTCGTAACGCCATCACCCACTGTACTGAACGAGGGTAGCGCCCGCCGGAAACCCTTAGTCTACCAGGGTTGGTTTTCGGCTTCCCCATTGGTTGCTTCGTACGGTAGCATTTCCTTAGAATCTTCTAGAATGTTCTAGAACGATTTATGCTACCGCGAAATTTAAAAGCTTGGAACCGGTACATCACCCCCTTTCCAGTAAAACGACTAAGTTGCGGAAAATCGTAGGGGCGGTTTTATTGTCCTGCCTGACCCCGTATGCGTAGCGGATTGACGGTGGTGTTGGTGGGCTAAAAACGCTGGTTTCAATCGATCGGTTGAAACGTCTTTGGCCCTACTATTGCAAAATATTCTGTAAACTTTGGTGTTGACTCGGGCGATGACTTCATGTGGTCCTGTATAAGGATGTTAAAGTGGACGGCGAACAGTGTCATCGCGTAGAAATACCTGTGTGGCAGTGGCAAGGTCTGGGTGCACAAATACTGTTTTTGTGTTATGGTGATTTATGGGTACGGCCCTTAGTTCCCCCATTTGCTGACATAGGATTGCTGCAAAAATAGCTGGGTCATCGGAAGTATTTTGATTAAGAAATAGTTCTCCGGGTAAGCGGAGGGTTGTTCCGTAGACTAGCTCTGCTGGTGATGCCTTGAGGCATTCTTTGTAGGTTGCTCGAAGTCCTAATAAGACTGTGGGTAGCACTTCTGTCCATTTGTCAGTTTGCTGGCACATGATGGCAGCTTTAAGTGTACGATGCCATCGTTCCACTAGGCCATTACTTTGAGGGTGGTAGGCCGTAGTCCTCGTGCGTTTGGTTCCTAACATATTTGTAAGATCTGTTAAAAGGGACGCTTCAAACTGCCTACCTTGATCAGTTGTAATTGCTCGTGGTGCACCAAACCGAGCTATCCAGTGGTTGTAAAAGGCGGGGTCAACCGTTTTGCTGGTTATATCTACAAGAGGAACTGCTTCCGGCCATCTCGAAAATCGGTCTATCATTGTAAGGCAGTACCGGAAATTTTCTCATTGTGGGAGTGGTCCAACTAGATCCAAATGCACATGTTCGAATCGGCTATTCGGAAGTGGGAAGTTCCCTATCGGATTTTTCGTGTGCCTGTGTACTTTGGCACGCTGGCAAGCAATACACGTACGGACCCATTCGGTGACGTCTTTCTTCATTCCTGGCCAAACAAATTTTTCTGAAATCAAACGTAAAGTAGAGCGTTTGCTAGGATGGGATAAATGGTGAATCATATGGAAAACACGTCGGTGTAGTGTGTCGGGCACGTATGGTCGAATATTAGTGGTTGATGTATCGCAATATAAAGAGGTGTGTCCACCAGGAGGTGTGTACTGTTGCAGTTTTAATGACGTTGAAGTTCCCAAAAATTTTAGTAATGCTTCATCGTTTGCTTGCTCTTTAGCCAACTCTTCGGAATCAATGGTGGGGGGCAGCGTGATGAAGCCAAGTCGTGATAGTGCGTCTGCTACTACATTCTCACTACCTACAATGTGCACGATGTCTGTTGAAAATTGTCCTAAAAATCTAATTGGCGTAGTTGACGTGGTGAAGCTTTTTCAGGTTTTTGTTGAAATGCAAAAACAAGAGGTGTGTGGTCGGTGTGAATGGTAAGCTGTCGTCCCTCGCACATAAACCTAAAATATTTCAGTGCCTCATAGATCGCAAGGAGTTCCCTGTCGTAAGCGCTGTAGCGTCGTTGTGTGGGGCTCAATTTTCTTGAAAAAATCCTAGGGGCTGCCAGTGACCAGAGTTGTATTGTTGAAGTACAGCTCCTAATGTGGTGTCGGAAGCATCGGTGATTAGCGAGAGTGGTACTCTCTCACTGGGGTGAGCTAATAAAGTGGCTTCGGCGAGGTTACGTTTACATTCTTAAAATGCTGTTTGTGTCTGCGGTGTCCAGGTGATAACACGTTTGTCGTTGCGCGGGCTGTTGCGCAAATATTCATTTAGTGAAGCTTGAGTGTGTGCAGCGTTCTTGATAAACCGTCTGTAGAAATTGATTATTCCAAGAAATTTGCGGAGCTCTTTTACGGTTGTTGGCTTGGGAAAGTCACGCACAGCCTCGACTCTGGTAGGAAGTGGCTTAATTCCGCCTGGTTTGATAAGGTAACCTAAATACTCGACTTTTTCGGTGCCGAAAACGCACTTAGATACATTAATGGTAACACCGTATTCGCGTAACCGCTGAAATATTAACCGCAAGTGTTGTTCGTGCTCTTCTGAGCTATTCGTAGCAAGAAGAATGTCGTCAATGTAGCAATGACAAAAGTCTATACCTTGTAGAACGGTATTAATAAATCTTTGGACGGTTTGAGCTGCATTACATAAACCGAATCCCATAAATTTGAATTCAAACAAACCAAACGGAGTTATCACGGCCGATTTGGGAATATCCTCTTCTGCAATTGGAATTTGGTGGTATGCCCTAACAAGATCGATTTTTGAAAAAATTTGTTTATTGTGCAAAAAGTAGGAAAAATCTTGTATGTGCGGAATAGGGTAACGATCTGGTACGGTAACGGCATTTAAGCGGCGGTAATCTCCACAGGGGCGCCAATTTCCAGGTTCGCTCTTTGATACAAGGTGTAGTGGACTGGCCCAGGGGCTGCTAGATGGCGTGCAGATACCTTGTTCCAGCATGAATTCCAATTCTTCTTTTGCGATTTTCAGTTTTTCCGGCGGTAAACGTCGTGGCTTTTGCACGATAGGTGGTCCTTTCGTAATAATCTGGTGCTTAATTTGATGGCTTTTTTTATTGTAGCTGGAGTAGAAGCTAAAATTTCGGGAAATTCGTTCAAAAGTGATTTGTATTTGAAATTGTTGCTAATAATAGAAATGTTCGCAGTGTTGTATGGTGTCAGCTCGGCTAGTACAGACAGTTGTGTGGTGACATCACTAAGGCGGCGGTGCTTCAAATCAACCAATAAACCGTGATGACGCACGAAATCTGCGCCGATTATTGGACGTGAAACTTTTGCTATGTGAAAATGCCATTTATAAGGGCGTCTTAAACCGAGATTGAGACACAGTAACTTGGTTTCGAACGTATCTATTACTGACCCGTTTGCTGCATATAGCTTGAAACTTGCTGGTACAACCCGACGCGAATTGTTTATCGGCGGTATTACCGAGACGTCGGCGCCTGTATCAATAAGAAAACGCATGCCTGTTGTTTTATCTGAAATAAAGAGACGATGTATTGTTTCTCCGTCGTTGAACGTCTTTACCAGCGACGGTTGCACTAGTTTTCCGGATTAGAAAAACTACAAGGTTTCGTGCATTTGCTGGCGTTGCTGCCACATCTTCTGTGGTAGAAGCAAATGCCATCGCTACTGGCACGCCTCGATCACGAGCGGCTGCGAAAGCGACGTTACTAAAAGAAAATTATAATGAACTTGCTAATATACTAATTAATATAGTAAACACTTCATTGGAAACAGGCGTCATACCTAAAAAACTTAAATTATCTACTATAATTCCTATTAGAAAAGTGAGCAATACAAAAGGTGCTGATGAATTTAGACCTGTAAATATGTTGCCAGCAGTTGAAAAGGGCCTAGAGAAAGCAGTATATATACAACTACTAAAGTTTATAATTGATAATAATATTTTAATTAAATATCAGTCAGGCTTTAGCGAAGGATACAGTTGTGAAACTGCATTCCAGTATCTACTAAATAAATGGAAAAATGCGACAGACAGTAATATGGCAGTAGACGTGGTATTTCTGGATCTCAAAAGAGCCTTTGAAACGGTTGACAGGGAGAGGTTGCTACGAAAGCTGCATAATTACGGTATTGGTGGTCTTGTTTTATTATGAATTGAAAATTATTTAAAGGATAGGAAACAAAGAGTTAAATGTAATGATATAATTTCTCGGATAAGGATATAAAGCTGGGTGTACAACAGGGTAGTGTAATGGGACCATTATTATTTATATTGTATATAAATGACATCGAGTTAGCTCTTACTAAATTTAAAATGCATGTGTTTGCAGATGACACGATAATTTATATAGAAGGGAAGAATTTAAAAACTAACATTGAAATTATAAACAAAGAATTTAATGATGTGAATGACTGGCTAAGATTAAATAAATTGAAGCTGAATGCAAATAAAACTAAGGCAATGGTTATAGATTATGTAAAAGCGAATAGTTAAAAATTGTAATTGAGAAACAAGAAATTGAATTGGTTGACCAGTTTAAGTATTTAGGTTTGATAGTCGATAGACAGTTAAAATTTAAGGAACATATTAATTATGTTTGCAAAAAGATTGCGAGAAAGTTGGGAATATTACATAGATGTAGTAGTTTTGTGTCGAACAAAACTAGACTTACAATTTATAACTCTATTGTGCTTCCACATATTATATACTCGATCTTGTTTATGGCCACCCAAAACGAGTTAAGTAGGTTACAGGTGTTACAGAATAGGGCAATGCGAATAATTTTACAATGCAACAGGTATACTCCTATTGGTTACATGCTACAAAAACCTAATTGGATAGATATTAGAACACTTGTTAAACTACAAGCCTTTATTTTTATACACAAACTTGGTTTGTTCCCGCAGTATTTTTCTGAAGTTAGTGTCATGTCATGAAGTGCATGGTTATCAAACTAGAAATAAAAATAATTTTTATTTAGAAGCAAAGAATACAAGATCTACACAAAATTCTATATTCTTTAGGAGTATTAATGAGTATAATCATCTTCCAACCAGTATCAAAGAATGCAAAACGGTTGCTCAATTTAAAAAAGAAACCAGATTGTTACTTGTAAAACACAATGCAAGTTAGCGATAGTTTTAAAGACGGGTCATAATAAACTTCTACTGAGTATACATACAAATAGTTCAATATCTTTTTATTTTATTTGTATTTTATATTATATATTTTTTTGTTTATATTTATAGGGTAATACTAGAGTGGTGTTTAATTAGTTATAAGTATATTACATAGAAATTTTTTTTGTTTTATAATAAGTGTTTTACGAAGTTGTAGAGCTGTTATTGCTAAATAAACGATTATCTATCTATCTATCTATCTATTTAAGAATAATTACTCATCTTGTATAGTATAGAACCATATTCTAATGTTAGTTTTTAGAAATTTTTATATTTGTTGGGGGCTACACGTCACCCCTCCTATCTAATTTTTTGGCTGACGAATTTAGGATTTGGTTGGCTACCGTAGAAAATGTAAATTCTAAACATTTGTCATTTTCTAAAATTTTAGGACTTGGACGAATTAAAATTCAAAGGGTTACTGTTGCTAAATGTAGTCGTTGTTTCAGTGACATTTATGAGGCTGGGCATTTTAACTAAAGAAAAAATAAACTTATTAGTTTTAGTTTTGTTCTCTCATTTATAATTTGTTTCATTATGTTCAAGAATTATTAACTATTCTCCTTTTATATTATAGATTTACCCAAAAATTATCCACTACCTATACAAAAAGCTGTGTCACAATTTATTTTGAAGGATACGAAACCCAATTTTGATGACAGTACTTTATGCTGTGATGTTGATGATATTTATTTGCCATGGAAAGCAAGTAAGTAAAACCGTAAAACATGTATATTATAATATTTTTGTCAGCTAGTACGCGTTACACGGTCGCGGACTGAAGGGTTAGGAGGAAATTGGGACTTCCTGGGTTAGGTGCGGAACTGAAGGGCAGAAAGAATCGGGGCTGCTTGATTTAGGGTAAACTGCGGATGCACGTCACAACTTGATTGCGTTTAGGTTTACCTCGTTCTTCTTCACACGGCGGTGCGGAACTCCGCAGCACGTAGGCCTCATTGGCCCATTGTACATCCACCGCTGGTTCAGAGATATTCGTCATACAGACCGGTACTTAAGCCAAAGGATAGTACCCCGCTAAGAGAGATATCCTGTAGTTCCTCTGGCTCCGGAAACGGGATGCCGAGGTGTCGGTGCCTGAATACCAGTAGTCTGGGGCAATGGGTGAGAGGATGGAGGGAAGATTCCTCCTCTTCTCCACATAACCAGCAAATGGGGTCGTTTACTACTCCCATGGTGTTAAGGTGTTTGTTAAAAGGACCATGGCCGGTCAGGAAACCTACCGCGATCCTGATGTGTCTCCTACTTAATCGTAGGAGTTGTTTGGAACGCCATGGCGAAGGTTCTCGGATAAGCAGCTTTGACTGGCGCAGCCCTGCATGCGAGGTCCAGTGGATTTTGAACTTCCTGGCCAGAGCATCGGCTTCCTCGTTTCACTAATGTTACTGTGGCCGGGCACTCAGAGTAGCTTGACCCAGTTGTGTGAGCCAAGTCTGCTTAGGGCCTCACGACACTCTTTGACCAGCTTTAATTTGGTTGTAACAGAATCAAGAGCCTTGAGGGCCGCTTGGCTATCGCTGCATATATAGATATGCTTATTAGAGTAACCTCTGCTTCTCTTGGGCACAGGTTAAGATAGCACAAATTTCTGCCTGGGACACTGTGGCAAACTTGCCAAGGGCAAAAGAAAACTTTGCCCTAGGCTTTTCGTTATAGATCCCTGCACCGGAACCTTCTGCCGTCTTCGATCCGTCTGTGAATTAGACTAGGTCCGCTGACTTTAGAAAGTCTTTAGTTCGTGTCCAGTCTTTCCTTTTAGGGATGACAATGTTAAATGGTTTAGTAAAGGAGAATACAGGTAACATGCTCCTCGCTCCGAGAAGCGTGTGCGTCCGTATCGTGAGAGATAGGACACGTGCATGCCCCAAGAACCCTCCCTCGTCTTTCCACTGGCCACTATACTTTAGCCTGTAAGCTGCCTTCTGGGCCTCCGCTTCAATTATAATATGAAGCGGCACAAGGTCCAGAAATGCCTCCAGCGCCGCAGTAGGTGCCGTGCGCATTACTCCTGTGGTTCCCAAACAAGCCAGTCTTTGAAGTTGAGTTAAGCGCAGTTTGGTTCATGACCGTTGGGCTGCGGGCCACCACACCAACGACGCATATGTCACCATTGGTCTGACAATGGCGGAGTAAATTCACCTGGGAGCTTAGGGGTTTAATCCCCAGGTTTTACCAAAAGTCTGTCTACAGGCCCAAAGGCTTGCAGTGGCTCTATCGACATGTTCCCTCTAGGAGAGCCGAGCGTGTAGGGTTACCCCTAGATACTTGACTGCTTCGGAGGGACGCAGCCTGGTTCCGAAAAGCTTCGGTTCAATGAAACCGTCAACTCTTCTTCTCCTGGTGAAGATGACAAGCTCGGCCTTTGAGGAATTAACTCTAAGGCCTTGGTCGGTGCACCATCGTTGTACAATCCTCATTGCTCTTTGTAGAAGCGCGCTGACAATACCTGGAAATTTACCTGAAATTAAAATTGCAAGGTCATCTGCATAGTCTTGAATGTACAAACCGGCATCCTGAAGTTCCGCTAGGAGACCGTCAAGGACGAGGCACCACACTAGCGGTGAGAGAACTCCTCCCTGTGGACATCATCTCTTGACTGACGCACTAACCGGGGTCTTATCGAGCGCGGCTACTACCTCCCGCCCCGCCAGCATGGAACTGACCCACCTAATAATGGTGTTGTCAATGCCATGTCTGGTGGCGACTGCACAGATAGAATTGAAGGAGGTATTGCCAAAAGCTCCTTCGATGTCGAGAAACGTCTTTGCGGCAAGCTCCTTGTGGTGCAGCGCCATTTCGATGTTAAAAACAATGGGGTGAAGTGCCGTCTCTACTGATTTACCTGACTGGTAGGCATGCTGCCATGGGTGCAAAGGTAAAGTGATCAATGCACCTTTTTTTTACAAACCTATCAACTAGCCTCTCTTAAGACTTCAGCAGGAACGAGGTCAAACTGATGGGTCTGAAGGATTTGGCAGTATCGTATGCTGCACGTCCTGTTTTTGGAATGAAGACTACCTTCACGGTTCTCCAGGATACAAGAGGCACCCCAAAGCCAGAGATGCGCATAAGATGGTACAGCAGACGAATGAGGATCTCCAGCCCTTCTTGAAAGAGTGCTGGAAACACACCATCCGCACCTGGACTTATAAAAGGGGCAAACGTATGAATAGCCCATTTGAGACATTCAATCGTCACAACTCTTGAAGCCGTTCTCCAGTCCGCAGTGGTAACTGCGTTCCGGGGGGCATGTGAGTTTGTGCTTCCTCTGTCACTGTGATAGATCCAGGGAAGTGAACTTTCATGAGATGCTTTAACATTCCTCAGTGGTGGTTGTGAGTCTACCAGATGGAAGCCTTAGGGTCTCCAATCTGGTATGACTGTCTTTTTAGAGGGCTTTTGCACAGTCTGCGGATTCTGGGAGGTCTTCGATGCTTTCACAGAAGTCCTTCCAGGCAGCCCTCATTTGGCTGCGAATGCAGCTCTTGTAGAAACGTTGGGAACGTGGACCGTTTATAGCAGTCCCAGTCCGTTTCAAGGCGAGTGCCCATTTGAGACATTAAATCGTCACAACTCTTGAGGCCGTTCGCCAGTCCGCAGTGGTAACTGTGTTCCGGGAGGCCTGTGAGTTTGTGCTTTCTCTGTCACTGTGATAGATCCAGGGAAGTAAACTTTCATATAACCTTTGACAATGGCATGTTAACATGCTGAAATACGTATAAGGTTTAAATAAATAGAAATTGTTAAAGTGATTAAGTATTTTATATACAGATACTCATTTCATGAGATGCTTTAACATTCCTCAGTGGTGGTTGTGAGTCTACCAGATGGAAGCCTTAGGGTCTCCAATCTGGTATGACTGTCTTTTTAGAGGGCTTTGCACAGTCTTGCGGCTTCTGGGAGGTCTTCGATGCTTTCGCAGAAGCCCTCTTTTGGCTGCGAATGCAGCTCTTGTAGAGACTTTGGGATCGTGGACCGTTTATAGCAGTCTTAGTCCATTTCAAGGTGAGTGCGCATTGCCCTGTTAAAGAGCCTGCGCTTTTCTTTTCTTAATGTTTAGAGGTTTTGGTTCCACCACGAAACTTTCCTCCTTCCAGTCCTCTTCCTTAGGGGACAGTTGCCTTCAAAAGAGGCCATAATCACCCCTTGCAAGAGTTTCGTTTGAGATTCCATCTCTTCGATGTTACTAGGTCTACCTTCGAGGGCCTGTCTATAGGCCATCCAGTCGGTAGTTTTAGGGTCCGTGCAGTAGTTCTCATCCTTGAAGGGAGCTAGCTCTAAGGTAAACCGGATGTGGCGGTGATCTGAAAGGGATGGTTCTGTCACAACATACCAGTCTTTGACCCACGGGCCACCGATACCGAGCCCAGCGTGATGTCAATGACTTTTTGCCTTCTTTGTGTAACAAAAGTAGGCGTATTTCCTCGATTCAGAATTTCTAAATCTGTGAAGTATAGGTACTGTAGCAGACTGCCGCCTCTGGGATTGACAGCTGAAATGCCCCAACAAGTGTGGTGCGCGTTGGCGTCGCATCTGATAATCAGAGGCATGCTTTCAGTACTATAATACCGAACCAACTCTTCCAGCTCGGCTGAAGGTGGAGGTGTTGAAGAGTAGCAAGGGAGGTAGACAGAACCGACAATAATGTCTATTCCCCGTTTAAGACTGACCTTAACTACTAGGTTCCTGAAACAGAGATCCCGCATGAGTTTGACATTAACGCCTTTAGAGACGTAAATGCAAGACCTGGAAATTGCTTCGGTGGGCAGTAGTATAGTACCCCGCCATTCCTATTTAAGCCTTGAATAGAGCCCCGGCGTCTATGTCCTACTCTGTATCATAATCTTAGATTAAATACTAGTTCATGCCTTATTCCTTCTAAAAATCCAAGTGAGATGAGTTAAACATGTAAAATGTAAATGCAATAAATTTGTAAATGACTATGACGTACTTGGCTGACTCCGTACTCATTGGTCATATCGAAGGTGCATTCGGTTATTTGATCGCGGAACGGAGCTTAAGTGAAGCAAGTGACTTGCGCCTAGGGACAGGTGTGTCACAGAAAATCCTCCATGTGAACAGACGCCGATAGTAGTATAGTATATTCTGTAACAAGTTTGGAATCTGACATACCCATTCCGCACGAGTGGAAAGTTTGTCACCCGAGCCAAAAGGCGAGGGAGACTGTCCACGAGTGCGGAATAGCACACGTTTGTTTTGATACCTGGACACCAAAGCTTTAAAAGCTATTTGATAATTGGCAGCAGTAAAAGGTAAATTCTTTTACAAGGTTAAAGCTTTCTTTGAAAGACTTGAAATTAAATACTGAAAACGTTCAATGTCAGATAGTGATACATTTTCATAAATCAGTTTTTTTGAAAACATCATTAAATGTGGTCCAATTTTTAGTAGTACCATCAAATTTAGGAATTTCTATTTTGGACAACTTAACTCGAAAGCGATCACCACCTGAACCTACCAGCACCAGAATGTTGTGTCAAAGAATACATGGAATTTACCATCATCAGACCTGCTGCCGAATATTTCACGGTCAATTGTTTTGATCGAATATTGCATATTATCAAAAGATTCCAGTATATCGCCTTGAGCGTCGAGTTCTGGCAGCTCCACGAGCGACACAATCTCAAATTAAAAAGAGACTCAAACACTTCTACCAAATCGTGTTCGTGACGTCAGTAGTGCTAGTTGCAGTCTTCTGTATGTATAAAAGCAATGACAGCGACGTGCAAACCATAATTTTCATAAAAATTGAAATATTTACTGCGCAAAATTATATAAATTTGTATGAAGGCTTAATACAATTACACTTTACATTTTCGTTGTAGAATTCTGCTTATTTACTCAAAACTGAGACAGTATTTTAACGTTTAGAAAGTTGAACCTTTTGTGGTGCTCGCTAAATAATAGTTATTTCATATTTGTACAAGGGACAACTTTTCAGACCGAGTGTGAAGTTTGGTGTTCAAGGCCAACAAACACAAGAACGGAAATAAGCACTTTCTCCAAATTTGTACATATGACTTTTTCTACGACCATTCCTTCAGAAGCACATTGATTGGTAAACGGTAACAACGGATTAAAAACAGTACCTGTTGATTAGCCAATATACTTGTACTGAGTTTTTTCCTTTGCACAAATTCTAGTTTTGAGCTTCTTTTTGCCAAAAAGATCCTAGTTCTACGAGAAAATATGAACATATTTATCATTAATAGTTTTTTGTACTCACTGCGTAGGAAATGACATTCCGCGCACTCTATTGGCAAAGCGAAACGTTAATTTCCCGATCTACTTACCCAGGAAAAATAGCAAAAAGCACTGGACCTCTTAGGCATTTTACAAAATAATCGTGTTTACAATTATAAAATTTAATTTATAAAGTACCATTTCCGCGATTTTCATTTATTAAATGTTACAAATTGAAGACTAATCATTCATAATAAAATTTACATAAAAATATAAAATGTCAGTCGACAACTGCATAAAACAATTGCTATCAACCTACTTTGTTTTTTAGCTACCTCTATTGGCTTGAAAATACAAGCATTCGCTAGAAATTCTAAATTCTAAATTACTAATTATTTTACTTTATTAATGTATTTCTGTTCGATACAAAAAATATTGTACAAACCTTATGGGAGAAAGCTTAATCCGCGCATTCGTGTATATGAAGGCATTCGGTCGCTAGCGCTCGCTCATGCTTCAACACAGTGCTCATGCGGGAACATTGCTTTCCCGCATTTGGTTTGTAAATAACTATTGTATTTAGATTGACACGACGATAACACTAAACTTACATAATGTTGCTTGCCAGTTATTATAACCATTTCATCGTGTCAACGGATGGATCTTAAAAAAGAACTTTTTTTGATTTCCCGAGTTTATACAACCAGGCATTTAGTAGAAAAGGTTGTTAAAATTATATAAAATCTTACTATTAATATTTTTTAGCATCAGCTAAACAATCAATAGTACAGCCAGTTTGCTACTTTCAAAGTTAACATTCGATTTGCACCAAATAACCTACTATAAGATGGCCTAATCAACTAGCAAAACTAAACTCTGACCGAGAGACCTTGACGAGTATCGCTTTCATTAAAAAAACTCTTGGATTGTGAAGTATACCTGGCACACTTGGCCAGAGCTTGATTGGTTATCTATATTAAATCCGTAACTGTCTCACAATAACACGACGACGATGGGCTCTTACATCTCGAGATAGCTTCTTTATTGTTTTGAGCGTATGTTTATGTAGCAGTCATGTAAGGCGGCGCTGCACATAGAAGACGCCCAAGCTGCGCCGCACGAGTCGACCTGGCTTACATCTCGACGTTGTTAAAACAGCGTGGGGCGAAGGTCACGGGTTTAGCTAATATTAAGTAAAGATTAAATTAAGGATATTGCAACTACTATTTTACTGCTGGTCATTAATGATTATTTGTATTTAAAATCTTGTGTTCTAGATTTAGTTATCTACTGATAGTATAATTTATACAATATTTCATACTTAATATATATTAATATTTATTTAATTTTCAGTGCCCAAGAGTGATAGTAACATTGGAAAGAAGTTCCCAGCTCTACTCAAGATACAAAAAAAGCAGAAGGCAAATATAGCTCCATTTTTAGCAACTTTTCCATATCTCCCATAATAAGCAGATATAATTTTTCGGGATTATAGAAATTACATTTTTTGTATATATATTTAAAAAATTTTTTAAAAGCATGAATAAAAATTGATTGCCATATTTAATGAAAATTATACAATTCTACATATCTACTACATAAAGATGCTTAAAAATTTTGTATATTGCGTGAAATTTCCGTTTAAATCAGTTAAGTATGCGGCTAGCGCATAGAAATTAAAAAAAAATGCTATTACTAACACTATAACGATTCTGCCGCGGTGTGTTATAGTATATTTAATGTTTTCCATTTTGGGAAACATTTTTGCACAAATCTCCTGGCAAGCAATAATTACCTTTTTGTTCTTGTTTTGTAATCGTAAACAATTTTTTCACAAACATTTTCTTGATTGAACAAGTAAAATAAGTTTTCCTATGTCAAACATTGTCAATGTGTTCGTGTCAGGCTTGGAAAAACACGTTTGTTTTTAAATTAAACAAAAAACGATTTTTGTTTAAAACTTTATTTTTGCTTAAAACAGTTTTTAAAGAGAATCCTGAAATTGCGAGCATAACGCGGATTTTGTTTTATTGTTTGAATTCGAACTAAAGCCGCTTTCGCGCTTCTGTTTGAAACTTGGAACCTTACCACTAGACCACTAGAGTGGTTCATTATATTGACGTCCGGATTTATCTATTTTATTCGCAATAGTTCTACGTTTTTGGATTGCTTTGCGCAGAAATGGGTTTTATTTTTATCTCCACACTGGCTTGGCTTATTGGTTGTTCTGCCACTGCCTTATGGTTTCATTCTCAGACTCCAAGTTAGCTGTTACTTTGTACTGGATGCAGATATTACGTAATACTATTGCATTAATTATGTATGTCATATTGCATTTCAGTGTAACCTACTTCTAGTGTACTTCGGCTATGGAATGTCTTCGTCAGCAGTACGTTGACTTTACATTATATTATGTTACGTTAATATTAAGTTAGAGATAAGTAGATCGTTGTATTGTGATGATGTGTGGAGTATTAAATATATTATTAAAGTTATAAAGGATGTGTCTCTTCATTTCAACCCTTCAATGAACCAGATTAAGAAGAATATTACATGGCGACCCTGCCAGGATATTGCAATATAGGTGGGTTAATTAACTTTTCTTTGAGTGTCTCAAACGCGTGTTGACATTCTTTAGTCAATTTAAACACAACACCTTTCTTTGATAAGTGATTTAAAGGTACTGTTATGTAACTAAAGTTTGGTATAAATTTCCTATAATAGTTTGCAAATGCAACGAACCGTTTCGCTTCACCAGAATCCTTTGGTACAGGATATTGCTGCATTATTCGAATTTTTTCCGGCTCAGGTGATATACCGTCCGAGGAGAGCTTATGACCAAGATACAACATCTCTTTTCTCAAAAAATTACATTTACCTGGGTTTAATTTCAAATTTACTTGTCTCAACCGATGTAGAACTTTTAATAAATTTTTGTTATGGCTTACCAAATTGTTACCAAAAACGATTAAGTCATCTAAATAAATGAAACAATTCTCGTAATTTAAACCTGACATTGCAATTGTCATTGCTCGAGAAAATGCATTAGGGCTGATTTTAAGTCTCATTGGTAATCGGGTCATTTGAAATTGGCCACGATCGGTGGTAAAAGCTGTACATGGGCGTGAGGAGGGATGCAATTCAATTTGATAAAAACTCTGAGATAAATCTAAATGAGAAAAATACATTGCACCTGATAGAGAATCTAATATTTCCTCTATGCAAGGCAATGGGTATTTATCGTCTTTGATTCGCTTGTTTAATAGCCTGTATTCAATTACTACTCTTAATTTCTTGTGACCTGTGTTATCTACTTTTTTCGGAACAATTAGGAGTGGTGCTGACCACTCGGAATTTTTTGTGAGTTCAATAATTCCGTCGCCTAACATTTTATCAATTTGTTTATGTATTTCCGCTTTTTGGGCGTGTGGCAATCGGTATGGTTTCACATACGCAGGAGTTGCTCCGTTTTGCAATTGAAGTTTTTGTTTATAAATATTAGTAACGGTAAGAGGGTCATTTTCTAGGCAGAATAGGTACGTCTAAATATTTTGCACATATTTTATGAATCGAAATTTTTTCTTCAGCATTTAAACCGTCTACATTTATGGTATCTAGCAATTTATCTACACTATCTACTGAAAATGGAATATCTCCAAATTTACAAGTTTCAAAATTAGAAAGTTTTTCAAGTTTTGGGTTAAAATTTTTCACTTTAATTTCTTTATCGCTTACGTTCAAAATTTCAACTGGTATCATGTTGCTAGTAGGTCTCGTTAGAATTCCTGCTGTGTAAACAAACTCACATATTTCGTCAGGTATTACAACACAATCCTCGTTATTATCAACTCGGAAGTATTTGATGACTTCGCACCTTGGAGGAATTATTGTGTAGCAATCGGATTTGGATTTAAGTGGAATAGAAATTTGTTCACCCATAAACAAAAATGAAAACATGAATTTTTCATAATCTAAAATTGCAGAATATTTTAAAAAGAAATCTGATCCTAATATACCATTCATATCACTTCCAAAATCATTAACCACAAGAAATTCATGACTAATCACATTCTTACCTAGTTTTATAGAAATAGTTGTTGTACCTAGCGAATACATACAACCAGAAATACCTTTTATTTTTATTTTCTTTTTGCAATCAATATACTGATCTTTTCCCAAACATGATGCAACTATTATACTCATTGAAGCTCTCGTATCTAACAAAAAAAATAAATCATTCATCTCATATTTCATATTTATGAAATTTAACGCATTCATACTTAAAATTACAGAATCACCTGTATATTTACTGTGGGGGACGAAAAATTTTTTGATTTGAACTGGAAGGACCTGACATCATTTGCTGCATAATAACCTCTTTGTGTAAAATTCCTGTTGTTATTATTATGTCGTCTCATATTTCCGCGCGTGGATTGACTTCCGCGATTATTTCGCCTGTAATTATTGTTATTTACGTACTGCCTTTGAAAAGAATTTCGCTGAGCGTTACTATTTTGTCTATTACCCCTAGAAAAATTGTGCTTTCCGCGCAAGTGGAAAACTTGTGAAGGAGTTTTCTTTGTAACCTCCTCATCCTTGGCTGCAACTATGGCGTCTTTTAATTTGGAATAATTTCTTGCTTTAATAACTGTACGTAATTCGTGGTTACGTAACCCGTTCGCGAATGAATTTATTGCAATTTTTTCATTTGTACCTTTCAAAACTTTAAGTATGTCGTTGTTACCGTCAGATTGTGCTATCGTTAAATTAACCAATAACTTTTCAATTGTTTTGCCAAATTCATCGATAGCTTTTTCATTTTGTCGCGCATTATGTAATTCAACCGATAATGCCGTTGGGGAATGTTTAACTAGTAAATTATTTTTGATATCATTAATCAAGTCGTTATTATTCTCATATGAACTTTCCAAACGTACTTTTGCACTCTGAGAGAGTTTAGTTCTCAAAACAAATTTTGTTAAAATACTTTTCCCGTCATTATTTAAAAGACTATCGTATAATTCAATAGCATCAATTAATTGTTTAACAGAATCTTCTGTGTTATCTAGAGAAGGCAACAAGCTAGACGCAGTTTTCAAGTCAAATTTTTCTCCCATCTTTTCTCCTAAATTAACACTATTCTCTAATATTTGAGGAATATTTTTTATCCTATCGGCTAACGTTTTACGTATTTCGGCAATAATTAGTTTTATAGAATCAACATAACCTTTTACTTCCTTGATTTCTGTTTGCTCATTAGCAACAGTATTAAATGCCGTTCTTAAATTATTTAACTCGACTTCTATCTGGTCTAATTCTAAAACTTTACTGTTATTAACATTTAAATCTACCCTTCTTTGCTGGTTATCTTTAACTAGGTTTCTCCTAAAAACTCTAACCTCTTCATAAATATCCTTAAATGGATCAACTTTACTCATTTGCAAAGATATAACTTATCTAAGAAAAACGTATTTCTTACTTATTTTAAATTATAATAAATACAATTTTACCACTAATGTAATTATGCCATGTAATATTCTTCATTCTTCATGGTTGTGGGTAGGTCCAATCTTGTTATACGTGCACAATTTCACCTTTCTATTTAACTGCACTAATAGAGGCTTTTTGTTTAGTTATTTTCACTAAACACTTTACACTTCTTGGGTCGTTCCTTGGATCCTAAGCTCGTCCCGGCTCTTCCTTATTTCGACTCGGATTTTCCTTTCCAACATTTTCTTGAATTTTTGGATGATATAAACTAAGACCACCAAAATAAAACATACGAATGCGGGAATTCCAAGAATATCGCTGATGGACAATCCCTTAATTTGGTCGATGGCGTTAGATAATTTACCACAATTTCCCGCCTTGGATATAATTACCTCTTCTTTGGACTGGGTGGATCCCATTTTATACGAAATTTCTCCTTATCTTCTGGAATGGCTGGACTAGCTGGACCACGACTGGCAAGACTACCCGAACTCCGACTGGCAGGGTCGCCATGTAATATAAAATAAAATAAAATAACATAACATTGTATTTTATTATTCAATTAGCGGGGAAGGTGTACTGGATGCAGATATTACGTAATACTATTGCATTAATTATGTATGTCATATTGCATTTCAGTGTAACCTACTTCTAGTGTACTTCGGCTATGGAATGTCGTCGTCAGCAGTACGTTGACTTTACATTATATTATGTTACGTTAATATTAAGTTAGAGATAAGTAGATCGTTGTATTGTGATGATGTGTGGAGTATTAAATATATTATTAAAGTTATAAAGGATGTGTTTCTTCATTTCAACCCTTCAATGAACCAGATTAAGAAGAATATTACAACTTGCGGGTAATCGTTTGCCAGAAGTGTTTTCCTTTTCTAGGTCTTTCACGAATTTCCTACAAACTAAGAAAAATCGGAAACCAATTCGGAATCACGACTCCTTTTAAATCTGTGACAACTTCAAGGAGCATAGTCACGAAAACCAAACCCAAAAATGAAAATCAGAATACGAAGAACTGTATGTACAACAAACTGTGCGAGTGTGGTAAACAATACATCGGGGAAACCGACAGACCCCTAAGAGTAAGTAAATTGTCGAACAAGTTAACAACAAAGGATAAAACAGAGAAGTCTAAAATTGCGGATCACGTTTGGACTGAAAGACCACCGAATCCAATGAGATAATAGTACTATATTAGCCAAACAAAAAAACAAACCCGCAGCAAACTGAAAATAGCTACATACATACATAGCACTAACGGAACAACCAATAAGCCAAGCCAATGTGGAGGTAAAACCCATTTGAATACCACTTCTGCGCAAAACCCAATAATAAAGAATCACAACGCTAGATGTGGACACTGTTTGACTAAACCATCTATATAAAATCAACAGTTGTAGTACGTGGATTTAATCTTACCATTCGTAATCGATATCTTTACCTGTAATCAATTACAAGGGGCCGGCTTAAGCTGGATTCTCACTCTACCTGGACCACACTCGTGCATTACACTCGGAGGGCACGTTAAAGAGAACATGTAAAGAAAGGGTACGCGGTATTAGCATTAATTACGGCTTAAAACTTTAATAGTTTTAACTTACGGCGGGGACGTCTCCCCTGGCCTCGCTAACACCTGGACGCCGCTCCATTGTCATTTTCTGGCTGGCTGTAGGTTTCAGCTGAGAACACAATATTAACGCCTACGCCTACACCTGAAGAGGAAAGCCCACAGAGTACTATAGGTACCCTAGTCGACCCGAAGGCTCTCGTGGGATCACTCTTCTAACGCCTGCGCCTACACCTGAAGAGGAGAGCCCACAGAGTACTACAGGTACCCTAGTCGGCCCGAAAGCTCTCGTGGGATCATTCTTCTAACAGTTACCTTAGTGCTCACGTAAACATGTCTACAGGGTACTACAGGTACCCTAGTCGGCCTCAGGCTCTCGTAGAACATGAATACAGGGGTTAAACACTATTATACCCCTAGTCGGCACACCAACACACCTACCTAATGTCACCTTAATAATCTCTAATCAATACCACCTTAATCAACTACCTAAACCTATATTCCGTGTCCGGGCTAGTCCTCAGGGGGGACTAGCCTTGAACTGAGTAGGGGCTGGTCACAACCTCATGTGGAACAGTCTGGGCGAGGGGCCTCAACTCCGACACGGCGCGTCCCAATGGCTGATAGGGAAAGTTCCTGTAGATATGCAGGACCGGTTACCAAATAAGTACCCGCGGATCAACTGAGGCACTGGTGCAGCGTATGCCCCAGATTGGGCGGCTGTAGCAGAAACATGACGGAGGGCAGCAGTATCCGTTATTACTGGTTTAAGGCGGAGAAGAAGGACTTCCGTACGGCGTAATACCAGGATATTATAAGCAAGGACCAGGGGGGATACCGAAGGTTATGATACTGCGATGAGGAAGGCAACGGAAAACCACCTCATTACCTATTCCTAGTATATTTATCATGGCTGAGAATTTAAATATTACGGCCCTCAGTCCCCGGCAGGCCTTAAATGGCCAGAGGGTGAAAAGAATCCCCGGGTCAGCGATGATAATTAGTACATGGAACGTGAGAAGTATGTTCCAACCAGGAAAATTACACAATGTAGTAGCCGAAATGCAAAGAATGCGAATAAATATTCTTGGTATTAGCGATTTGCAATGGACAGGAAACGGACAATGTAAAACAGACAATGGAACCATATATTACTCGGGTACCAATAATACCAACCACAAATATGGAGTCGCAGTTATAGTAGATAAAGAAGTCAACAGATCCATTGCAGGTTTTATACCATTATCTGAAAGAGTTATGATGATACAGCTACACTCGCATGCTGGCAAAGTAAACATCATACAAGTCTATGCTCCGACAGCAGACAAGGATGATGACGAAATAGAAGAAATAAACACCTTAATTAAAACAACTAAGAAGAAAGAAGTCACAATTATTATGGGTGACTTCAATGCAAAAATTGGCAAAGGAAAGACAGGCGACTGTGTCGGTAATCATGGGCTAGGTGTGCGAAATGAGAGAGGTGAGAGACTGGTTGAATTTTGCCAATTAGAAGAACTAGTGGCGACAAACACATTCTATAAACTCACGCAAAAAAGACTATATACATGGACGTCACCACGACACACAGAGGAAAGAATAGTCAGAAACCAAATTGACTTCATATTAGTCAATAAAAGATACAGGAACAGTATTACATCGGTAAAAACATATCCAGGAGCGGACGTAGCATCTGACCACAATCCAGTTGTAGCTGTAATGAAAATCAGATTGAAGAGAATAATGAGAAAAACTAGGCAAGAATAGGATAGAAGTAGAAAAACTAAAAGATACAGAAATCCGAGAACAAACAACCAAGGACACAAATACAAACATCCAAGAAATTAGAGATACAAACATGACAAATACAGATGTAAATGGAAAATGGAAGAACATAAAAGATGCGTTGGTAAAAGCAAGCAAAGAAAATCTGACCCCACGGCAGACAATTACAAAGCAGAAATGGATGACAAGTGAAATACTACAGCTGATGGAAGAAAGAAGAAAAGCTAAAATGAAAAACACAGAAAAGTACCGGGAAATACACAGACTCATAAAAAGAAAAATCCGAAAAGCAAAAGAGAAGTGGATGGCTGAGAGATGTAGAGAGATTGAACAACTACAAAATAAATATGATATGTTTAATATGCATAAAAAAATAAAAGAAGTGACAGGCATAGGAAAGAAAAAAACAAACAGGTGTGCTAAAAGACAAAACTGGTACGATTATATCAGATACACAACAGAAATTAAAGAGGTGGAGGGAATATGTAGAAGAACTATTCGAAGATGACAGAACCAATCAAACTGAAAACGAAGTAGATATTAGTGGACTTGATATAACGAGTGAAGAAGTAAACTACGCAATAGAAAAAACAAAAGAAGGAAAAGCAGTGGGACCAGATGAAATCCCAGCAGAACTAATAAAACTAATAGATACACCCAACATAGAAATCTTAGTCGGCCTCTTTAATACCATATATAAAACTGGAATTATACCGAAAGAATGGTTAATATCAACATTTGTGACAATACCAAAACAGGTAAATGCCAAGGAATGCAATAACTATCGAACTATTAGTCTAATGAGCCATACGTTAAAGATATTTCTGAAGATAATTCACAATAGAATTTATAGAAAAATAGAAGAAGAAATCAGTGAAACACAATTCGGATTCCGCAAAGGACTCGGTACGAGAGAAGCATTATTCGGAATAAACGTTCTAGTTCAAAGATGCCTAGACATGAACAAAAATATTTACGCGTGCTTTATGGACTACGAAAAGGCCTTTGACAAAGTTAGGCATGAACGCCTAATTGAATTGCTAAAAGACAAACACATTGACACACGTGATACTAGGATAATTAGAAACCTATACTGGAACCAAAAAGCTGTAGTAAGAATCGAAAATGAAACAACAGAGGAGATTGAGATTAAACGAGGAGTGAGGCAGGGCTGCATACTATCGCCGTTATTATTCAATCTGTATTCCGAAGCCATATTCAAAGAAGCTTTATCCGAAGACCCAAAAGGTATAATTGTGAATGGTAAACCTATTAATAATATAAGGTACGCAGATGATACCGTGATACTGGCAGAGAACATTGAGGACCTACAAAGTATGGTAAATCGAATTAACCAAATAAGTGAAGAATATGGCCTGAAAATGAATCTGAAAAAACAAAACTTATGATCTTCAGCAAGTCACGAAACATACAAGCCGACTTAGTAGTGGATAATAACCGAATTGAAAGAATAAGGACATACACATATTTGGGAACGAGAGTCAACGATGAAAATGACCAAAGTCAAGAAATAAGAACAAGAATTGAGATGGCGAGAGGCGCTTTTCTTAAAATGAGGCGAATATTATGCAACCGAGACCTCAGTTTGGAACTCAGAACTAGAATGCTAAGATGCTATGTGTTTTCGACACTGTTGTATGGTGTGGAAACATGGACAGTAAAACAAATAATCTCCAAGATACTGGAAGCCTTTGAAATGTGGTGCTATAGACGCATGCAGAGAATATCCTGGACAGACAGAATGACCAATGTTGAGGTTTTACGGCAAATGAACAAGGCATGTGAAATAATAATAACTATAAAGAAAAGGAAATTAGAATACTTTGGACACATTATGAGAGGCGAAAAATATGCCGTACTTCAACTAATAATACAGATAAAAATACAAGGAAAACGAAACGTCAGCAGAAGACGAATATCCTGGTTACGGAACTTACGTGAATGGTTTGGCTGCAGCTCAACTGTTTAGAGCAGCAGCGTCCAAAATAAGAATTGCTATGATGATAGCTAACCTCCGTTAGGAGACAGCACACCGAGAAGAAGAAGAGACCTGTATTTGACCAATAATTAGCCTTATTCTAATTACCTTAACTGATTAACTACCCATTTCACATTCACACGTATACACATATGACATATATCATACCCCACAGCACACACATTTACTTATGCTCCCAAAATCTCGCCTACAGTTCGGCCATCCTGCAACTTCTTGGTCCCTCAAGAAGAGATATATATAAACTTGGATACCAACATTCATTTATTAAGATTTAACACAACTTAGTACAATAATTAAGTATATTATTAAGGCAAAGTGTATTATTGAGTAGACTAATATTAAAACGAGATTAAGAAAACAAACAAGAGTTAAGCTAGGCTGCTTCGCGAAACTCAATTGAAGATAGTGAAGTACCATCCCGTCACTATTTTCATCGGTATCTTCCGACATACCCCCAGGGAAACTCCAGGGCTTCATGCGATCTATGGCGACAACATTTTTATATTTTCGCCTTTTGGATGGCGTCGAACCAGGCAGATCTTCAACATAATACCGATCATTTGACAGAACCCGTTTTATTACCATCGGTCCACTGAACTTAGGGTACAGCTTTTTGCTGGTACCTTCCCCGTATGGGTTTTTCTGAATCAGGACCAACTGTCCTTCGCGATATGGTTTGGGACGCTTTCTCTTTCACCAAATGCTCGTTTGGCAGTAACTTGCTCTCTTTTACTTTTTCTTTGAACTTCCAACAGTAGAGCTTGCAGAGTTGCCACGGCATTCATTATTTGTCTAATTCCATGACTTTTACACAAATATTGAAAGCGTTTAGAGGCAAAGGTTCCTCTGTCATTAATCAGGCGAGATGGTGCACCATAAGTGAAAAAACATTCTTCCATACATTTGCAAACATGCTTCCTCTTTGTAGAACTGACTGGTTTAAGAAGGCAGTATTTGGAGAAGACATCTACGAGGACAATAAGGTATTTATTCCCAGATTTGGTCCTCTCAAATAGGCCCAAATGGTCGACATGAACTGTGTAAAACGGTATAGGCCTTTTCACAATTGGATGAAGGAACCCAGGTTTCCGACCGGATAATGATTTAATGTGTAAACAGGGAACGCAACAGGCGATATATTTCTCGACGTATTGTCTCATTCGGGGAAACCATTAATTTTTACAAAATTTGTTTAATGTTTTCTCGACGGAGAAATGACCCATGTTATAGTGCGACATTTGTACCACGTTTCGTCTCATTCCTCTAGGCACAGCCCATTGTATCCCTCGCTCGGTGATTCGGTAAACCCTGCCATTGCGTAAAGCGTAATCCCGATATACTTGTTTTTTATATTGTGTTTCGGGCCGTATCATCAAAATTGCGCGAATCATTTGTAGCTTTGTGTCTGTGAGCTGCGAAGAAAGTACCCAGTCGGCAACGTTTATATGTAGGACCTGATGTTCCGGTACCGGATTGCGACTAAGCGAGTCTACATGACCCATTCGTTTCCCGGGGCGATGCTCTACGGTGAAATCGTAGTCTTGAAGAGTTAACCACTATCTACCAATTCTTGGGACCAAGTCTTTTTTCGTTTTGGCGGTGGTTAAGGCACTACAATCGGCAACAACCTTAAACGGTTTCCTCAACAAGTAAACGCGAAACTTCTTTAAAGATTCTACCACCGCTAAGGCCTCTACTTCAAATGAGTGAGACTTCGCTTCTGTAGGGGAGGTTTGACGACTGTAATACAAAACGGGATGAAAAGTGTTGTTTTGGTCTTTTTGTAATAAGATTCCCGCTAGTCCGAGGCAACTTGCGTCACAATGGACTTCAGTGTCCGTCTTGGGGTCGTAGATCGCCAACACGGGTCTACTAGCTAAGATGTTCTTCAATTTCAAGAAAGCGTTTTCTTGATCGTCTGTCCATTTTCATGGCACATTTTTATGGGTTAGCAGAGTGAGGGGTTTGGCCAAATCGGAAAACTTTTCAACAAACCTTCGGAAGTAGCTAACCAGCCCGACAAACTGCCTCACTTGCCGTATATTTTGGGGTTTTGGAAAATGTTTCACAGCGGCGTTCTTCCCTGTTCCAGGCTTCAGGCCGATGCTATTAATTTCGAAACCCAAGTAGTCGATGGACGTTTTCATGAAGCTACACTTCTTCAGATTAAGAGTAAGCCCTTCTGTCGCAAGAATTTCCAGTATCTTGGCCAACTTCTCAAGATGTTCTTCATTCGTAGTTGACCATATTAATATATCATCTAAGTACACTACTGCGAGGTTAGTAAACGGAAGCAGCAATTTACTCATAAGTCGCTGAAACACACTGGGGGCGTTACACAGACCAAACGGCGTTCGGTTGTATTCATACTGTCCCTCTGGTGTCACGAACGAGGTCAGGTGTTTTGACCCTTCTGCCATGGGTATTGGATGGTACCCGGAAGTCATGTCAAGGGCGGTAAAATATTTTTGATTATGCAGTCGGTCGATGTAATCGTCTATCAAGGGCAACGGAAAACGTTCTTGAACGGTTTTGGAATTCAGTTTTCGAAAATCGACACATAGTCTGGTCTCACCATTTTTCTTTTCTTCCTTCTTTATCTTTTACCTCTTATACTCGAAGGTGTCGAGGACTTTCACTCCGGGTAGGCCCTCGCTTGTGTAATAGGAGGTAGTGGGGCCTTTGGCCTTTAGACCGCTTCGTTCCTGAAGCTTATGCTACTCTTCATGCCCATTCATTCAATGTCATTCACACACATGTGTTTGTACCGGTTCACCCCTTCTTATTTGAACTGGTTGAAACTTTACCCTGGGTAGCTAGAAGCCAGGGTTCGGTGAAACAAATACGAAGACTGAGAATAAAGAAATAATTATTTACACTGTTTATTATCTGGTTATTTACAAAGTTTTATATGTTAAAATTATACGTAATTCATGTACTTCAAATATTATTTACAAAATCAAGTCAATTACATAAAGCAAAATAAATGGTTCAAAATTCCCCTTTTTGACGACCCGCCTATGGCACGTTCGTCTCCCGGTATTTTCTTCCACTACTGGTTAAATTCCTGTATGTGAGTTGGTTGGGTTGCCTAACTGGTTACTGGGATTTCTGGTCGAACTGCGCCGATCAATAATTGCTTCCCGCGTTATGCGCCGGTCCATTATATCGACTCACAATGGATTTTCTGCATCTGCACACGACAAAATGGTGTCTGTTTGACAGTTCTGTAAAACTAAGATTAACAATTCTCTCGTTCATTAAAAATTCAGGAATCTCTGGAATTAAATAGCTTTGTAATTAATGTTCTGCAACTGTTACTGTTCTACACTCGGCTGTCACAGGTTGACTCTGGTTACAACTGGAATTAAAATGTTTTGTGTTTGTGTTGTGGTTAAAGGAGATCAGGTAAGAATTAAGGATGTTAATTCTTGGTGATTTTAATTAAAATAAATTAATCTACTGGTCTAAATTCTCTGGGTCTACAAATCTATAAACGGGGCTGTCGAAAATATCGGGCTATTTTATTTACTGGAAAATTTCCATTAAAGAAATGTAAATTCTAAACTAAAAACTGGATTCTGGTAATTAATAAAAATTAACGGTAAATTCAACTCTACTAATTACGAACGGAGCTTCAACTTCTCCTTGTCGTAATTATCCCTTAGTTAAAAGCAGAATTATTTCGTTTGCCTCAAAGAAGGTTACATCTCAACAAACCAACGAAACAACTACTTTCTGGCAATCAAATAATTGATTCTAACAACAGAATTGGCATCTGTACGTTAGGGATCAAAGTATTTAATAGCTGGTTTATTTAATTTGAATAAAAGAAGGTTACATCTTAACATTCAAATTAAATACCGGGTTCGAGTATTTTTCTAAGTTCAGGGTTAGATTCGTAAATTCAAAACTTACTAACAGTTAAAACTGTTCGGAATAAAAATAATTAGAAAATATTCTAAGTCGTGAATCAAATTTATGAATTAAATTTATTGAACGGATCTGGATTTCAAAGTTATTTGAAAAGTTAATGTTTTCTTAGCGGGTTTCTTGAAGAGAAGTCTCTTAAGCGGGTTTCTTGAAGAGAAGTCGCCTAAGCGGGTTTCTCGACGAGAAGTAAATTGTTTGGGCTGGTCAAATGGTTTTATACCCGGTGAATAAGGAAGGGGTCGGAGAAGGGATATTTTCTGGGAGTAACGTGTCAGGTTGCGCTGTCGTTTCGGTCGCGCCTCGTAGAAATTTCCACTTCGAGTGCCTCCAGCGAGTTTTATGCAAACCAATGTAACAAAATAAATTTTTATAAATTTTTAAACTGTTACAGCATGTTTGCCCCGTTACATGTTTAATTGTATGTTTTTATGTTGTTTATGACTTTGTTACTTATTCTGGTCAGTCAGTAATCAAGGTAAGCGCCGTTAATTGTAACCCAACGTCGAATGGTTGCCGAGCTCGATACCGATCCACGGAATTACAGAAAAATTTTCTGCTTTTTCCGGAATTCGAACTGAGGGCTCACGCATTGTGAGCCTGATCCTCTTACCACTGGACCACTCGGACGTGTTCATTCTTCTTTTTAACTAGTAAAATGGAGGAAGAGTAGCTTGATGATGATCTAGTTTTCCATTAACTGAGAAACCATGTCCCTCACCTTTTCCTTCTCATTCGGTGCCAGACGGTATGGCCTGTAGGAGAAAAGGTTCATGGTCTGTCAACGTTATTTTTATTTCTGCCGGTTTCGAAGTGCCCAACTCAGACATTGTTTGTGAAAAAACATGACGATACCGCTGTAGAAGAGTAACCAATTTTGTTTTTGTATCTTCATCGTCTAATCCGAACATAACATTTTCTTCAGGTAGTGGTGGCAGTTTGGTGACCTCCTCTAGGACGCGGACTGTTAAGCCGCTGCTTTCGACTTCAGGTTGACAAAAGATGGCTCGTGCAAGCGGTTTCTTGTCGCTTAGATGGATGTCGAAATCTGATAAATTGACAACGGGAACGCTACTTGTATAATCGCTTATTTCGATCCACCATCTGTTCCTGACCTTCTTCCAAACGTAAACTGGTTTCGAGATAGTAGACACCTGCTGTTCTGGTATGGGGTTCCACCTGGACATAGGCCACATGGTTGGGCGGGATTACGGTTGCTTCTAAAGGCCACAAGGTAACTTTATTCTCTGGTTGCATTAATGATTCGGTGGGGTATTCCGTGCTGGTTTGATGGAGATTTAAAGTTAGGTGATCTGTAATAACCAATACACCTGGTTGGTCAGTAAACGGCTGTCCAACCAACAGAGGTATAGATTGGACGTAATTTGGTACTACGTGGGCCACGACGTCGGATTCCACTTGATCGATCTTTAAGCGGAAATTGGTGGTGCCCATAGTCTAGGTTTTGCCACCACCGAACCCCGGAATCAATACGGTTTTCGTCGCATCCACCACTAAGTTGTTTTCTTCAGCAGCTTTTTTACGAATTGTATTGCAACTACTACTCATGTCAATGTACACTTTCAGATGGAAACTGTTGACCCACGCGTCCTTAAAATATTTAGTGTTGCTGTCTTTTACATATAGTCATCTGACTTGGTGGTCGAGCTTACAGTTGATCCCCAGATGTCCCGGTACTTTACATTTTCGACACACAACGGCCGAAGACGATCGCGGGCCCAGTCGACAATCTTTTGCTCGATGACCTACTTGCTTGCAGAGGAAACAACTTCCTTTGAACGCCCCTCTCTGAGTACCGGGTTCGTCTCCAAATTTTCCGTTTTTGCCATATCTTAGAGCTTGCGGACGTGATTGATGCCCGGATTGGTGTTCTTTCTTTTGTTCTAGCACTCGCAGAAAATTCAACAACGATTCTGGTGTTTTATGTTGACCGCCGTAGCCCGTATATTGGGATCAGGGATACCTCCGATTATGCATGAGACCGCGTCCTCACCCTCTATGTTCACCAGTGACAGCTTGGACAGTTTTTCGTAATAATAGCGCAAATATGACTCTGCTGGGCTCTTGCGTCGAGCCATCATTTGTTCTAAAGAGGTGTAATAGTTTCGCTTGCTGGGAAATGCTTCAATTAATGTTAAAGGCGAATTACAACAGTAAAGCCCCCTATAGTGCAGCGAGGAAACGTTGCAAAGCAAAGCAATGAACGCATATAACCGGCCAGTTTAGATCGGAACCATAAATAGGTGACACGACCGTACCGCCCTCTGGGCACAATTCTTAAAACACGGTAGCCCGTGTAGTAAATAAAATTAAGAAAGTAAGAAAGAGAGATTTGGTTTCAATTATAGCTAGAATAGATCACTACATGCATGTTTCGTTTTTACTGAAACTCATCAGGTGAACATAATTCTAACCATAATTGAAACCAAACAAATAAGCATATATAAATGATAGTAGAAATAAAGTTAAAAGCGAATTACAACAGTAAAGTCCCCTATAGTGCAGCGAGGAAACGTTGCAAAGCAAAGCAATGAACGCATATAACCGGCCTCGCTAACACCTGGACGCAGCTCCATTGTCATTTTCTGGCTGGCTGTAGGTTTTAGCTGTAAACACAATATTAACGCCTACGCCTACACCTGAAGAGGAAAGCCCACAGAGTACTACAGGTACCCTAGTCGGCCCTAACGTTCTCGTGGGATCACTCTTCTAACACCTGCGCCTACACCTGAAGAGAAGAGCCCACAGAGTAAACATGTCTACAGGGTACTACAGGTACCCTAGTCGGCCTCAAGCTCTCGTAGAACATGAATACAGGGGTTAAACACTATTATACCCCAAGTCGACACACCAACACACCTACCTAATGTCACCTTAATAATCTCTAATCAATACCACCTTAATCAACTACCTAAACCTGTATTCCGTGTCCGGGCTAGTCCTCAGGGGGGACTAGCCTTGAACTGAGTAGGGGCTGGTCACAACCTCATGTGGAACAGTCTGGGCGGGGGGCCTCAACCCCGACACGGCGCGTCCCAATGGCTGAGAGGGAAAGTTCCTGTAGATATGCAGGACCGGTACGAATAAGGTTTACCAAATAAGTACCCGCGGATCAACTGAGGCACTGGTGCAGCGTATGCCCCAGATTGGGCGGCTGTAGCAGAAACATGACGGAGGGCAGCAGTATCCGTCATTACTGGTTTAAGGCGGAGAAGAAGGACTTCGGTACGGCGTAATACCAGGATATCATAAGCATATGCATTATGATACTGCGATGAGGAAGGCAACGGAAAACCACCTCATTATCTATTCCTAGTATAGGCACAGCTGTGCTACTTTGTCTAATTTTTATATTTTTTTAAATTTCTCAAAAACAAATCTATCGATTTTAATTTTGTTTGCGTAAAAGACCTTTAATTTGAGGTGTCACAAAGGGCGTAGTGCCATTTAAGTTTTTCAAGGTTGGGTAGGGGGGGGAGTATTAGCGCGCCGCGGATTACATAATCGCGTGTCCTTCATCCCCTATAGAAAAGCACTTTTACATTTTTTTGATATTTGGTGTGGTTCACAAGATATTCAGGGTGAATCGTTTTCAAATGATCACCCTGTATACAAGTTCGCTATTATGTATGGGGCCAAAGCTCCCCTGGTCAAACGGTTTGAGATATGCGTTTCATATTTGGTATATGTTAACTTGAGGTTATTTTGCATATTCTGAAGTAAAAAAAAATTTGTTTTGCATATAGTGTTTAAGCGCGGCCGCCATCTTGAATTTTTTTAAATAGAAAGCTTATTTTTTTTTCTTTTCAGAAATATTAAACATGTATAGGGTTGCATAAGAAAATAATGCAGAAAAATTAAAAAAACATTTGAGGCATGCTTACATCGTTTAGGACTAACTTTTTTTCAAAAAAATTCTTTTTTTAAACAACATCCTGGTTCTGAAAAGAACCTTTTTTTCATCGCACAGCAGTTCCGCAGAAAGAGATGGAGCGACCTACTTCGAGCTGGTGTACTTGGTTAATTCCCTTGCATTAACAAAACGTAAAACTTATTTCTTTTTAAAACTGTTTGAATGGAACGTCTACTCATATTGTGATTTAAGGCAAGTTGCTGCACAGACGTTTGAGGTTGCTCAACCACATCCAGTACTACCTCAAGGGAATTCTCTTCATTTGTGGCAGATCTTGGTCTATCAGATTTAGGGCGATCTTTTACGCTTCCACTTTCAGTAAATCTTTCTTAAGTCCTACTTACTGTAGATCTACTAATTGGATTGCGATCGGGATGTGCCGTATTAAATAAATGACGTACCTCGTCGTGTGTTCGTCTTCTGTCACCATAACCAATCATCATGAGAATCTCTATTCGTTCTCCTTCTGATATACGATCCATATTGCAGAATTCTAAAGATTATTTGCCAAACAACACAACTACAGGAACAATTAACATTATTTTGTCACCTATTAAACTCTTACTACTTGTTTTTGCTTGTGTTTTGTTTATTTATGACGTTTTGTTAATGCAATGGTTACTAGATTTCACTAAATGTGTAGCGACGAATTAAGCATGCCTCAAATATTTTTTTTAATTTTTCTGCGTTATTTTCTTATGTAGCCCTATACATGTTTAATATTTCTGAAAAGAGAAAAAAATAAGGTTTCTATTGATGTATCACACAGCCTAGGTTGCTATTTAAAAAAAATTCAAGATGACGGCCGCGCTAAAAGACTATGTACACTGGCGAGCAAAAAATTGAGGTCAACGTAGGTATAGTTATGAGAATTTTCTGTTTTAAGCTTATATTAGCCAATTGTAAATCATAGCAGGCTTTTAATCATTTGTTTTTCGATAAATGTTATCTGTCATATTGGTTATCTGTCATGCATTATCACCATAATTATGACTTCAATGAAATAACGTGCATTCGCTCTATTTAAAAATTCACATTTCGGTGTTTTTTTTAAGTTGGCTTTGATTTCGCTCCGTAGAACCTTTTAGTCGAACGGTGTAGTGTTTGTAGTAGTTATTGCGCTTGTAGTAAGTAATGCCTTTAGATCCCATTGTTGTGGCAAGAATTGTAGCGTTAATACAAGATGGCCGAGGACAACGTGAAACGGCAAGAATTGTTGGTAGGAGCCTTTGTGCTGTACAGGTGTACCAACGCTATGAGGAGACCAGCTTGATAACCAGAAGACCAGGATCTGGGCGACGCAGAGTCACCACCCAAAGAGATGACCGGTTTTTGGTGTCCGCTAGTTTGCGGAATAGAACAGCTTCTGCGGTTTTGCTACGAAAACAACTCCAAGAAGTTAGAAATGTAAACATTAGCGAATGGACCGTTAGGAGAAGACTTCGTGTTGCTGGATTGTCTTGTAGAAGGATGGCCACAGGTCCACTATTGCAACGTCGGCATCGAGTTGCAAGATTGACTTTTGCTCGGAATCACGTTGCATGGAATAATGAGAACTGGAGCAAGGTGGTGTTTTCAGATGAGTCGCGTTTTTGCCTCACTGGGTCAGATGGACGTCGGCGAGTATGGAGAAGACCGGGAGAAAGATACGCTCAAGCTTGTATTGACAAGCGACTTCCATTTGGCGATGGGTCTGTTATGGTTTGGGCAGGAATCAGTTCACAGGTACGCACAGAGTTGGTTTTTGTACAGAATGGTTCCCTGACAGCTCACAGGTACATTACGAAGGTTCTAGAAGATCATGCTATGCCTTTCATGATCACTATGGGCGAGCGTGGCATTTTTATGCACGACAATGCTAGACCTCACGCAGCTAGAGTTGTCGGAGAGTATCTGGATGAGGTGGGAATTACGCGGTTCGATTGTCCAGCTCTCAGTCCTGACATGAATCCCATCGAACATGTCTGGGATGAGTTGGGACGTCGTATTCGAAGACATACACCAGCCCCAAGAACTGCCCAGAAGCTGAGGGAGTTACTAGTGCAAGAATAGGATAACATCGACCAGAATGTAATCCTCAACTCAATTCAAGGGATACCTCGTCGACTTCAAGCTGTCATTAACGCACGAGAAGGGAATACACGTTATTAGTCATTATTTTTTTATTGTATTTGTTCCATATTGGTCCTATGCCAAATGTCACAGTAAATCGTAAAAACAAAAAAATATGCTTTGCGATCACTGAGCTATACTTATACTGGAACGCGCGCTCGGTCTGCCAGCCCGATCCGAGAGAGAGGGCCGCAAGGATCATCTCTGTCCTACTCTCGAGAGTATGCGCATGCGTAGAGCAGTCGATTGTCATGTCGCAACGTTTGAAAAGGAACTCACGGAGCGGTACGAAAAGGACAGGAATGATCCTTGCGCGCTATCTCTCTCGGCTCGCTTCTTTTCTATGGCAGAGACCGCCAGTGCGCGTTCCAGTATAAGTACAGTTCAGTGTTTGCGATTCATCATTGAATTCTTATTTTAGCCTACAAACTATAGTACAATGGTTTACAATTGGCCAATATAAGCTTAAAACAGAAAATTCAACAGAGATATCATAATTATACGTTGACCTCAATTTTTTGCACGCCAGCTCACAGCTTTTTTTAGTTTAGAATATGCAAAATAACCTCAAATTAACATATACCAAATATGAAACGCATATCTCAAACCGTTTGACCAGGGGAGCTTTGGTCCCATACATGATAGCGGCCCTGTATATACCGTCTGTCTATAAAGTAACTCCCCCCTAACTAACTTTTGAACGACTTGATATTTCACCACAACATTTGGTGTGCTGTAATGGAAAATTAAATACTATTGTTTAGCCCATATTTAAATTTTGTGTCATGCAAAATGGCGACTGGGCGCCATTTTGAATTTTTTTAAAAATAGATAGAGGTATCAAATGACACGTCATTTGAAAGATCTTTTAGTTCTGCGTCTTGGCAGGGATCCACAAATTTATTGCCGCGAGAGGGCTGTAGTGAAGATTTATCTCTTTGACAGTATCCGTGAATTTTAACCTAACCTTCCTGAAATGTTCTGAAAGTTTACGAGACAATTCGATTCGTTCAAAAAGTAAAATAATAACGAATAAAAACATACATCGGTGATTTATTAATTAACACACCTATGTCATTCACAAAACTCAATTTATTAGAAGCTTCAGCTTAGTAAAAAGACAGACTACCAGCAGAAAATTAAAAACGATAGTAAGTACTGTTTTAATTTTAATCAAATATGTATGTAGAATAACAATTAACTAGTAAAAACACAGTTAAGAAGCTGAGAAATACTTATATGAATTATTTTCAGGCAGTTAAAAGAATTGTAGGTACTTCCGATCACTGTTGATAATAATCACAACATATAAAAATTTCCTTTTGCTGTAATTTAAACAATCAACATGGTTTGTATTTTAGTATGCAGCTACATGTTACATTTAAATGAAGTCTGCACAATTTTTGTTTCCCAAACCAATGGTATACAGTGTGATTCATAACATGTGGAACGAATTTTCAGGATAGATTCTGATTCAGAATCTAAATATAATCGAAAAAATTCTCATAAATATGGGCCTGCAAACCCTTCATTATAGGGTTATAGCTTCTTGAAGATGAACAAGGCTAATCACTTTTTGTAGATAACTTTTGCAGTAATTGCACTCAAATTTTAAAATTTCATATGTAAGCATTATTCACGTAATTAGTTATTCATGTATTTGTAATAATTTTGGTTTGAATAAGAACACTAGAGGTGTCTCATACGGGGGGGGGAGGTCACGTAATATTTTCTTCAACATATTTTAGATTTTAGCATTTTTTTGAACTTTTGGATATAAAATCTTATTCTCCATACAAAATTGCCCAAAAAAATGTACTCATGTTGAAAATCTCTAAATCTAACAGTTTTCGAGCCTAATACCATGCTTTTCTAAAATTAAATTGCCTTGAAGGTCTAATAAGTGTTTTCTTAATACGATACAATAGAATAGTTTCCACAGAACTTTGAGAGTAAATTCTATAAACATGCGTCCATAAAGGCTGCTTATGAAATTAAACCTATGGAAGAGGTAATACTGTTCCCACTTCTGTAGACTGCAACTTGCCCGGTAACGAGGCGTTTTTGGGCAAATATTTATAGGAACTTTTTATTATTTTCAGATTCTTAATCTGTACTGAAAGTGCATCCCAATATGTTATCAATCATCCTGTGTGCATTGCCACATATAACCACAAAAATATGAGGTGATTCCTCAACTGCAACTTGTATATGTCACCATCCCAGTTGCAGAATTACCAGGTCGAGGACCCCGCGTTATGATTTCCTTCTCAACGTGCCACCATAGTAGGACAACGACAAATATAATAGTGACTACTTGTTCAGTGAAAGCTGCATTTGTATTTATTCAAAGCCTACAGACATGCAGTAATGTAGTTTTTGTGAATATGGAATTTGTAAAAATTTTGTTTAATGAGACTTTATGGTTTAATTATAATTTTTTGCAGACTTGCAAAACGCATTAATTCTTTTATAATGTAAAAGCTTTTTAATGAATTTATGTTTATATCAAGTATATTTTATTGGAATGCTTGTCTAATGCTTAAGTTAAGGTGCTAAAAAAGTACTAAATTAGTTAAAGTAGATTTTAATGTTTTCATGTTTTTTTTACATATTTCGTGTGTTTTAATCCTGGTTTATACAAGCTACCATTAGATATTTTTTTTTTTTTTTTTTTTAAAGAATCATGAAGCCGTGCGTGAGCACGACCCCATGATTCCTATCCCACCCCCTTACCCGGGCTCAGCGGACTTGCGCTCTTTCACCGGTCTATCATGCACCCCACCCCTGAAGACATGCAACCCAACATACACACCTACATACACCATCCATGGACCCGTCGGATTTAACTTGTTCAGAAAAATTACCGCCGAGCAGTGGATTCGAACCAGCTGCCATTGAGAGTCTAGTTTCAAAGCCTGGGACTTTAACCACTAGACCACCCGCCGGCCCTAGATATTTAAATGTTAGGTTAGAGATGAATATTATGCAATGTTTATTGTGATCTGTATAATAAGCAGGAGTCCTTCTGAAATTCTGTAAGATAATCGCTATCCGCACACAAGTAAATAATAAACTTTTGAAGCACTTAAAATACTTGTTTTTATTACTAATTATAATCTTAAAGAGATGTACTATGTCTAGAGTGACTGTCCGCATAGATTTTGTCAATACAGTACAATTTTATTGTATTCTTATGGGTAACAGGACGAACAACCCCCAGACAAAAAACCCCGGCTATATAACCCCCGGACAAAAAAAAACCGGACTAAAAACCCCTCGGAGAAAAAAAACCCGGGCAGAAAACTCCCCGGATAAAAAAACCGGAATAAAAACCCCCATCATAAAGAAAACACCCGCAAAAAAAACCAGGAGCAAATTATGTGGGGTCGGTGGACGATTATTGTTACCTATTATTACTAATAAGTTATTAAATTAAAATTTATATTTATTTATTATTATTATCATTCATTACTGATGCAAGAATGCAGAAAAAAAATGGAGATATGTAAACAGTAGCGCATTTATTTACTATAAAATACATTTATAGGCAATTCACACATTTACAACCTAATGTTGTTGCTGATGGCACTTAAAAAGTTTTCTAAATCACGTTCGCAGTAGAGGGGGTACAGGTGTTCTGGCTCAAAACTCCCATAAGAAATGTACAGGGCAAAAAGTTGCTGCTTTACATCCGGTCTGGTTGTTATCTAGACCTTGAGTCAGGTGATAAGGAGTAACCGTCCACGTGTGGGCATCTAACCTAAGGTGTACATCCGGGTTGATAAGAGATGCTAGTGCCTGTGCTGATAAGGAGAACCGTTAAACCGCAACCCCTGAAAAAACCGTTGGTTCAAAAATGCGCGGCCTAAAAAATGTGACAAGGAGATTGACGGTGACGCGCGCCCTACCCCCCACCCCGAAGGGAGCGGCCCCCGAAGACGCCTTGGCCTTGAAAATGCATGCATTCTTATATGAAAATGTGATTTTTAGCTGTAATTTCACTAATTTTACATGTGTTCTTATAGTAAAATAGCACAAATTTACCCAAATTTAGAGGATCTTAGAGACAACCGGAAATGATGTTCTGTCATCGGTACGTGTAACCTGCATTAAATTAAGGTTCGGGAGAGGCATCTTCAATGGTGAATCTAGACCAGCATATAAAAAACATTCGGGCATTTAAGAAAGTAATTCATAATAAAAGTAAAAAAGAACTACTATTGTTAGTGTTAAAAAAGCACCAAAAAGATCAGGAAAAACTGAAATACGACATAACGCTTAGTTATATTATAATAAAACTCAGTCAACTTACGATATCTAACAATGTTTCGCCAAGCAGGTAAGAAATTTTTTGAGGATGCTTTAAATTATATATATTTTTTAAATTGTATTTAATTAAAGATATTGAGTACCGTCCTAATTCATACCATGAGAGGGAGTGCCCCAGCATTGACAAGGCATTGAAATTGTACGAAGATGCTCTGGAACGTGAACAGCGTATGTTGTCTGAAACGCAATTATGGCTGAATAAATCAAAGACCAAACAAGTTAAAATTGGATTAAGTCCGACCCTGAATTTTACACCTACGGTCAAGATAGAATACGCTCTGGGGCGTGGAGTGGTGTTTTCATCGGAAAATTTCGCAGTCTTGGTATCTATGAGCCCCGATTGGGAATCCCAACAAGCGCAAACTATTGGAGAGTACAGTCTTACCTACATGTCGTATGCGAAGGCCATCATGATCTCCAAATCTTCATACAACGTCATATTGGGTTATAAAAGCTATAATCAGCTGTTAAAAATGGCCGATCTTATAATTGCCAGACTCAATTTATTGCAAATTCAAGGCTTTACTGAATATTATAACACAATGATTGTAACAGGCATGAAAACTGATTTGAAAGATATATTAGATAAGGCTGTAAACGGGCATAACCGGTGCTGTATGTTGGAAATCTATTATATACATTCAGATAAATTACTTTTGTACTTTTGTTGTACTAATGTTTAAAATAAACGAACCTAGTCGATAAGGTGGTAAATTGTTGTATGCTTTGTATTTATAAAACAGTGTAAGACTTGAAAAAATATAATTATATTGATAAAGAAACTGCGGTTTTAATTGATGGAAATAATAGGATATTTAATGAATAAAGAAACAGTGCATATACGTTATCTGTTGCGGTTTACTGAACTAACATGATAACACTAAGCCAAAATGTTTAATTATGTAAAATTCTAGACACCAGAGATCATTCCAATTAGCATAATTTTTGACGAGTTTCATTACAGATAATATCTAAAACAAATATTATATAGAATAATTTAGTTAATTCATAGAGGAAACAAGCAGTATGATAAGGCGACTTAACCGCAATCACTGATAAGGCTTAAAATGATATTTAATGAATAAAGAAATAATTTTTCTTCCTAGAGGCACATCCAGGCTATTAATTTAGACAAGAGATCTCTCATCTGTTGTAAAATGTCTAGGTATTTTGAACACTACTATAGTAGTATAGAATTGAGAAAAACATTTAATATACTTACCCTTATCTCATAATTATACAAAATTGCAGTAATCTACTTATGTAATAATACAGTCAATTTGTTATTTAACAGAGGTCGCTAGTAGTATCATAACTTAAAAATAATTACCTAATTCTTTATCCGAGCGCGAGCGTGATTAAAATTAAAAATTTTCAAAATAATACCGTCGGGTTGTGCTTCGAAATACATGTATTCTTATGGGAAAATGTGACTTCTTCGGTGAAATTATACAAATTAACATTGTTTCTTATGGAAAAGTAGCACAGATTCGTGGGTTTTCACCAGAATTTAGAGAACATTTCTTTTCTCAAGTTGTAATTGATATCAACCAATCACAATCCAGTATTTACCAAATTAAAAATTTTCGCTTTAAGCATGAATAAATAGAAATAAATATTATTTACAGCTCTACTGATAAGCACCTATAATTGTTTCCTGCTTTTACTGATAACACAGTTGCTAATAACTCAACCTCGCAAAATTTCAAAAACTTTCTTAAGTAATGGATTCATAATAATACAATAACCATGTGTATTTTATACTTTAATTGTACTACATGTTAATTTAAGCTACACAAAATATTTTTAAAAATCCCTTAAACAACAAGGATAAATCTGTATGTAATGATAACAACTCGGTCATTTAGTTATATCCTAACTAAAATAAAATGATTAATGTTTTTCTTTTGTAATGTTTGTAAGGGGGCCTACAGCAGAAGTTCTTTAAAGGTCAGTGATAATTAGCTTTTTATAAAAACCATACTGTACTGTTGAATACGGGGTCCTGTAGGTAAATTACTGAAAAGGCAACATTTTTAAATTATAAATATTCTCTAAACAGTAACGACACCTCCAACCCCCGTTTGTTAGGAGGGGTACCCCCTTCCGGGGGCATCTGATGTTAACCCCGCTAAAATTTAACGGTTTTAACCCAGCTGTAAAAATACAAATTTATTTAATTTTTACGTTATCTACCTATAGAGAAAAATATGTTACCAAGAAACCCATAGGGCAGACGGGAAATCCCTATCCTTGAAGACCTTATACAAACTTTTGTAATCCTTATGGTCATATTTTTAGTAATCATTTTCTTAAATCGAGGGGGGCGGGGGTTCATCCTCCTCGAGGACAAGTACCGTGGACTCCAATAAAATTTTTAATTATTAATTTAAAATATTAAAATTAGAGCGCTTTGATGGCTGTCTACCCACTCAGGGGCTCATGACGTCATCATTAACTTAAAGGGTTACTTGGGGCGCTTTCTTAAAAATGTATAAGTATTCCTTACGAACGTCCAACATAGCTTTCTTAATAATACTGGTTAAGTTCAGCATTATTAAATGCATAATTATTATTTGTTTATAAAAAATACTACATAATCAATAGCTAAAAACTAACCTGATGTTAATTAATTTCATGGGGGAAAATATCAAAAAACCAATCTCAACACAAACAGGAAATGCGGATCCCTGTAATTAAACAATACTCGTGAGAAAAGGCCTTGCAAGCAAGCTACAACAAATTAAAACATTTACACCCAACCGAATTTAGGTATTTCAGATCAGAATAATCCTGAAGTTACTGTTTAGTTTTACCGAGGGCTTCACAGAGAAAACTCTGAAACTCGTTTTCTTGTAACCCTCTAAAATTTGTATACAAAACGGTTCAATGAAATAATAAATATTGTATTATAAATAGGACAAGTGTTTACATTTAAAACAAATTCAAAGTACATGGGTTTTGTCGCTGAGTGTACTACCGGGCTTCTATCTGACTTCCTATTTTAATTTATTTCATTTACATGTGTAACGTACAATCAATGCAACAATTTTTTAATTTTTATTCACTCATACAAAATTATTATCTACCATGAGAGGATACCCAGGGTAACATCCCCTGCAGACCTTCCCAACTTATCTATCTTATTGACCGTACTTAGAGGCTGTATGTAGCGGTACCTATTAATAATATAAATACTTTTGCAGACAAGACCTTAATTATAACATTAGCCTACTTGCTAATTTGGTTATAGGTGGGCTGAATAAGCTTTAATTTGTAACGGGGTGAAGTTGCCTTCATTTAGAACTTGTTCAAATCTGCACCAATAGATTTCAATCAGCTGTTTTATATGGCTAAGGCTCTCAAGCAAGCGATCTCGAACGGCCTCAAAATTTCAAAAATCCACCGAATTTTAAAATTTAAGCAGTCACCCTGGATGAAATCCTATATCGAACTAAATACGCGCATGCGTCAGAGCGCTAGGAACGAGTTTGAAAAGAACTTTTACAAACTTATGAATAATGCTGCGTTTGGAAAAATAATGGAAGACATGCGCAAGCGCAAGATAATAAAACTCGTAAGCAAGTGGGACGGCAGGTATTCAGCCAAAGTACGGATTGCATCACCATATTTTCACAGCCGACTTATATTAAACGAAGATCTGGTTATTATTGAACTAAATAAAACTGAAGTGAAAATGTGTAAACCTATTTACATTGGTATGAGCGTGCTAGACATATCTAAAACAAAGTTATACGAGTTCCATTACGATTACATGCTTCCAAAATACGGCGATGATTGTAAAGTGCTTTATACCGACACCGACAGTCTTATTTATCACATAGGATGTCGAGACATCTATGAAGATATGAAAGCGGACATTGACCGCTTTGACACTAGTGGATATCAGCCTGAAAATTCCTATGGAATTCCGCTTGTAAATAAGAAAATACCTGGACTGATGAAAAATGAACACAATGGGGGAAATACTGACCGAATTTGGGGATTTACGTGCTAAAATGTATAGTGAAAGAGTGAACGGTAAAGATGCAAGTAAAAAACGAAGGGGGGTGTAGGGTTACGTGGTTAAACAAACATTAACTTTTAACGACTATGTAAAGTGTTTACACGGCAGTGAAAAATCTATTGAAACAACAAAATACTATTAGATCTATAGGACATAATGTATATAGTTTAAGGCAAACTAAAATAGCTTTAAGTCCGCGTGATAACAAGCGTCGATTGTTACCGCAAACGACCTTGGGGTCATTATAGCCTGATGAATCATTGATAAGCTTTGTATATATATTTACGTGTATATTTACATAAATAAAAATCAATGTTATAATATTTGTCTTTTATTGTATAACTGCATACATTTTATTATTTGAAAACAGCATTTTTCGGGAGCGAAAACCCAACTGTGCCAAGAGCATGAGGCATGCAGCGTGGAATATTATTTCAAGCATGATTATGACGACTCCTTATCTTTTTACCGGAGTTACCGCGGACTCGAGTGTATGGAATGGTTCGTTAAGGAGCTGAGACATATAGCGGAGGACGTTGAACCTGTTCATTAGGCCCCCGCAACCTATGAAATCAACATCGCAACAAGAGCTGGATTTTCAAGCTGCAACAGAGTGCTACATTTGCAAGAAGCCTTTTACCATCGAGGACATTCCCGTGCGTGATCACGACCGTTTAACATCCGACTTCCGGGGCGCGGCCCACGAGTCCTGTAATCTCAATTTCAAAGACAGTAAAGTTATTCCGGTTGTGTTTCACAATTTAAGCGGGTACGACTCTCATTTCTTAATTCGAGGCGTGGCAGAAGAAATCGAGGGAAGCACCTACCTGTTACCCGTAAATAAAGAAAAGTACATTTCCTTTACGAAATCCGTGAAAGATAGTGAAATAAATTTAAGAATTATAGACTCATGTAGATTTATGTCCAGCAGCTTAGAACAGCTTGCATCATACTTGGACAATCTAAGAATTGTACGGAAAGAGTTTGCAGACTTGACCTGTCGAACGATATCCAGCTCGAGGACTAAAGCCCTCGAGATGGATTTCATAGTTCTCCGAGCGTAATCATTCGGTAACGCCGCGGTGCATGTAGTGAATCTTTAAGCGTAAGCCATTTAAGCACTTTTTGCAACTTGTCAAGAATCCCTCGAGTTTTGCTTAGATCCAATGTTGGTCCACTGTTCTATAGTGTTAACAATAGGTGTCCCCCCGGAAGGGGGGTACCCCTCCAAACAAACAGGGTTTGGAGGTGGTGTTACTGTCTGGAGAATATTTATAATTTAAAATGTTGACTTTTCAGTAGCCTGCTTGTAGAATCCCGTATTCAACAGTACAGTATGGATTTTTATATGTGTATATAATCTTATGTTTTCAGGTTTCATTAATCTTGCACTTATTTCCAGCTTAACACTTGTTCAGTATTCTGATTAGTGATTACCCTTGTACTATTAAACCAAATTATTTATTCACTTATTGAGTATCGTTTCCATGCATGACCCGCTCATCTCGATCCTAATGAAAATTTTAAGAGGGCTTCTTAGCGTCTTAAAAATTAAAGATCGTTTAACAAGCAAGGCTATAACTGTCTCTACATAAGATCCTTGTGAGGTATGTGAGGGTGATGAATATGGCTAAAGTCATGAGTTGCTTTGCTAATTACAGGAGGTACCTCCCGAACATAACAGGTCTGTAACAGGTATAACAGGTATAACAGGGCTGTTATACCTGTTATACCTGTTCCAGACCTGTTTATACCTGTTCCGTACCTGTTCCAGACCTGTTTATACCTGTTCCGTACCTGTTCCAGACCTGTTTATACCTGTTCCGTACCTGTTCCAGACCTGTTTATACCTGTTCCGTACCTGTTCCAAACCGGTTCCATACCTGCCCCAGACCTGTTCCGAACCTGTACCTGTACAGCTGTTGCATAGGTGGAGCTCCTCAAGCAGAACATCATCGGTATCTGCCTGTCGTGGCCTCTTTAACTATCGTGATATTTTTCTTTCCAACACTCGGAGCACATTTTTCGAAATTGATCGAAAGACATATCTGTACCCACGTGGTCTTCGTACACATGTTCTAAATTTAATACATCTTGTTTATAAAGAACAATCATGTTAGCGTTATCGCGTGTCAGCTGTTTGGGTATTTTAGAGTACGTCTGACAGAGATAGAACGAGTCCACGCCGCTATGTCTGCCCATGCTAAAATAATCACGTATAACGTCCTGCTTATCACATGCATATCATTAACGAATGTTGAGGGACATCCTTGGATGATATTATCTCTTCCTTATCGCTATTCTGGCAATTGACTTCAGTAAGCGTTCCAGGTGTCGGTACTTGTGTTGGTTCAGTGACTTGCAGTAAATGAAAACATTTTGAAATTTTAAACCGTTTTCAGACTTGATTAAACTTAACAGACATTCTGTTTTTCCACCACCTGAAGACCAGCATATTATACATCGTACAGAATTAGGTCAAAACGGCCCATGTTTATGAGCTTGCTTGAGAGCCCTATAGTGGATGACGTAACGCTCCTTAGAGTAAAGTGTTGTTAGCAGTTTCTTTTCAGTGCCTCCGGGCGGTATCATTCTTTGAGGCCAGAACGGTAGGTCTTTATGTCTATCGTGCAAGGGGGCCGGGTATTCAAGGTCGACCTCCAACATATACCCCACAGGTGAATCATCAGGCACTTTTGTGACGTCCAGTTGAGCATTGTAGCACCATTCGAATCCTCTATAAGGCAGATATACGGACATTATCCCATCCATACAGATTGTTTACATCATAGTACATCATGTAATTTGTCTGCTGTTAGGGGTCATAGTCGGGCGTGTATTTGTTGTTGGCCTTGGCATACCTGTTGCTGCACTGGCTAACCCCACCTCTAATACCACGCTCCTCAAAGAGAAGCATATTAATATCGGTTAGCAGCTCTAGTTCAACACCTGTGTATTTCAGCATGTCATCCCACGTTAGGGTTAGCACACTTACGTAATGGGCTGCGTCTAAGGAATATGAGGTGTAACAGGTGTTTTTGAAGTATCTCTTCCTGATCGGGGGTGGTCCAACCCTTTTAGGTCGGCCGTACCTAGTCAAAATTTTTCATAGATGGTAGATGTGGCTCGTCAATTTTTTCCCATGACGACCCATAATCGTATGGGAAGACACCTTTACACGCTAGAATCCGGAACTTGGCTTCGCTCAAGTCTGCAAACTCTTTCCGTACAATTCTTAGATTGTCCAAGTATGATGCAAGCTGTTCTAAGCTGCTGGACATAAATCTACATGAGTCTATAATTCTTAAATTTATTTCACTATCTTTCACGGATTTCGTAAAGGAAATGTACTTTTCTTTATTTACGGGTAACAGGTAGGTGCTTCCCTCGATTTCTTCTGCCACGCCTCGAATTAAGAAATGAGAGTCGTACCCGCTTAAATTGTGAAACACAACCGGAATAACTTTACTGTCTTTGAAATTGAGATTACAGGACTCGTGGGCCGCGCCCCGGAAGTCGGATGTTAAACGGTCGTGATCACGCACGGGAATGTCCTCGATGGTAAAAGGCTTCTTGCAAATGTAGCACTCTGTTGCAGCTTGAAAATCCAGCTCTTGTTGCGATGTTGATTTCATAGGTTGCGGGGGCCTAATGAACAGGTTCAACGTCCTCCGCTATATGTCTCAGCTCCTTAACGAACCATTCCATACACTCGAGTCCGCGGTAACTCCGGTAAAAAGATAAGGAGTCGTCATAATCATGCTTGAAATAATATCCCACGCTGCATGCCTCATGCTCTTGGCACAGTTGGGTTTTCGCTCCCGAAAAATGCTGTTTTCAAATAATAAAATGTATGCAGTTATACAATAAAAGACAAATATTATAACATTGATTTTTATTTATGTAAATATACACGTAAATATATATACAAAGCTTATCAATGATTCATCAGGCTATAATGACCCCAAGGTCGTTTGCGGTAACAATCGACGCTTGTTATCACGCGGACTTAAAGCTATTTTAGTTTGCCTTAAACTATATACATTATGTCCTATAGATCTAATAGTATTTTGTTGTTTCAATAGATATTTCACTGCCGTGTAAACACTTTACATAGTCGTTAAAAGTTAATGTTTGTTTAACCACGTAACCCTACACCCCCCTTCGTTTTTTACCTGCATCTTTACCGTTCACTCTTTCACTATACATTTTAGCACGTAAATCCCCAAATTCGGTCAGTATTTCCCCCATTGTGTTCATCTTTCATCAGTCCAGGTATTTTCTTATTTACAAGCGGAATTCCATAGGAATTTCCAGGCTGATATCCACTAGTGTCAAAGCGGTCAATGTCCGCTTTCATATCTTCATAGATGTCTCGACATCCTATGTGATAAATAAGACTGTCGGTGTCGGTATAAAGCACTTTACAATCATCGCCGTATTTTGGAAGCATGTAATCGTAATGGAACTCGTATAACTTTGTTTTAGATATGTCTAGCACGCTCATACCAACGTAAATAGGTTTACACATTTTCACTTCAGTTTTATTTAGTTCAATAATAACCAGATCTTCGTTTAATATAAGTCGGCTGTGAAAATATGGTGATGCAATCCGTACTTTGGCTGAATACCTGCCGTCCCACTTGCTTACGAGTTTTATTATCTTGCGCTTGCGCATGTCTTCCATTATTTTTCCAAACGCAGCATTATTCATAAGTTTGTAAAAGTTCTTTTCAAACTCGTTCCTAGCGCTCTGACGCATGCGCGTATTTAGTTCGATATAGGATTTCATCCAGGGTGACTGCTTAAATTTTAAAATTCGGTGGATTTTTGAAATTTTGAGGCCGTTCGAGATCGCTTGCTTGAGAGCCTTAGCCATATAAAACAGCTGATTGAAATCTATTGGTGCAGATTTGAACAAGTTCCAAATGAAGGCAACTTCACCCCGTTACAAATTAAAGCTTATTCAGCCCACCTATAACCAAATTAGCAAGTAGGCTAATGTTATAATTAAGGTCTTGTCTGCAAAAGTATTTATATTATTAATAGGTACCGCTACATACAGCCTCTAAGTACGGTCAATAAGATAGATAAGTTGGGAAGGTCTGCAGGGGATGTTACCCTGGGTATCCTCTCATGGTAGATAATAATTTTGTATGAGTGAATAAAAATTAAAAAATTGTTGCATTGATTGTATGTTACACATGTAAATGAAATAAATTAAAATAGGAAGTCAGATAGAAGCCCGGCAGTACGCTCAGCGACAAAACCCATGTACTTTGAATTTGTTTTAAATGTAAACACTTGTCCTATTTATAATACAATATTTATTATTTCATTGAACCGTTTTGTATACAAATTTTAGAGGGTTACAAGAAAACGAGTTTCAGAGTTTTCTCTGTGAAGCCCTCGGTAAAACTAAACAGTAACTTCAGGATTATTCTGATCTGAAATACCTGAATTCGGTTGGGTGTAAATGTTTTAATTTGTTGTAGCTTGCTTGCAAGGCCTTTTCTCACGAGTATTGTTTAATTACAGGGATCCGCATTTCCTGTTTGTGTTGAGATCGGTTTTTTGATATTTTCCCCCATGAAATTAATTAACATCAGGTTAGTTTTTAGCTATTGATTATGTAGTATTTTTTATAAACAAATAATAATTATGCATTTAATAATGCTGAACTTAACCAGTATTATTAAGAAAGCTATGTTGGACGTTCGTAAGGAATACTTATACATTTTTAAGAAAGCGCCCCAAGTAACCCTTTAAGTTAATGATGACGTCATGAGCCCCTGAGTGGGTAGACAGCCATCAAAGCGCTCTAATTTTAATATTTTAAATTAATAATTAAAAATTTTATTGGAGTCCACGGTACTTGTCCTCGAGGAGGATGAACCCCCGTGCCCCTCGATTTAAGAAAATGATTACTAAAAATATGACCATTATGAATTACAAAAGTTTGTATAAGGTCTTCAAGGATAGGGATTTCCCGTCTGCCCTATGGGTTTCTTGGTAACATATTTTTCTCTATAGGTAGATAACATAAAAATTAAATAAATTTGTATTTTTACAGCTGGGTTAAAACCGTTAAATTTTAGCGGGGTTAACATCAGATGCCCCCGGAAGGGGGTACCCCTCCTAACAAACGGGGTTTGGAGGTGTCGTTACTGTTTAGAGAATATTTATAATTTAAAAATGTTGCCTTTTCAGTAATTTACCTACAGGACCCCGTATTCAACAGTACAGTATGGTTTTTATAAAAAGCTAATTATCACTGACCTTTAAAGAACTTCTGCTGTAGGCCCCCTTACAAACATTACAAAAGAAAAACATTAATCATTTTATTTTAGTTAGGATATAACTAAATGACCGAGTTGTTATCATTACATACAGATTTATCCTTGTTGTTTAAGGGATTTTTAAAAATATTTTGTGTAGCTTAAATTAACATGTAGTACAATTAAAGTATAAAATACGACATGGTTATTGTATTATTATGAATCCATTACGTAAGAAAGTTTTTGAAATTTTGCGAGGTTGAGTTATTAGCAACTGTGTTATCAGTAAAAGCAAGAAACAATTATAGGTGCTTATCAGTAGAGCTGTAAATAATATTTATTTCTATTTATTCATGCTTAAAGCGAAAATTTTTAATTTGGTAAATACTGGATTGTGATTGGTTGATATCAAATACAACTTGAGAAAAGAAATGTTCTCTAAATTCTGGTGAAAACCCACGAATCTGTGCTACTTTTCCATAAGAAACAATGTTAATTTGTATAATTTCACCGAAGAAGTCACATTTTCCCATAAGAATACATGTATTTCGAAGCACAACCCGACGGTATTATTTTGAAAATTTTTAATTTTAATCACGCTCGCGCTCGGATAAAGAATTAGGTAATTATTTTTAAGTTATGATACTACTAGCGACCTCTGTTAAATAACAAATTGACTGTATTATTACATAAGTAGATTACTGCAATTTTGTATAATTATGAGATAAGGGTAAGTATATTAAATGTTTTTCTCAATTCTATACTACTATAGTAGTGTTCAAAATACCTAGACATTTTACAACAGATGAGAGATCTCTTGTCTAAATTAATAGCCTGGATGTGCCTCTAGGAAGAAAAATTATTTCTTTATTCATTAAATATCATTTTAAGCCTTATCAGTGATTGCGGTTAAGTCGCCTTATCATACTGCTTGTTTCCTCTATGAATTAACTAAATTATTCTATATAATATTTGTTTTAGATATTATCTGTAATGAAACTCGTCAAAAATTATGCTAATTGGAATGATCTCTGGTGTCTAGAATTTTACATAATTAAACATTTTGGCTTAGTGTTATCATGTTAGTTCAGTAAACCGCAACAGATAACGTATATGCACTGTTTCTTTATTCATTAAATATCCTATTATTTCCATCAATTAAAACCGCAGTTTCTTTATCAATATAATTATATTTTTTCAAGTCTTACACTGTTTTATAAATACAAAGCATACAACAATTTACCACCTTATCGACTAGGTTCGTTTATTTTAAACATTAGTACAACAAAAGTACAAAAGTAATTTATCTGAATGTATATAATAGATTTCCAACATACAGCACCGGTTATGCCCGTTTACAGCCTTATCTAATATATCTTTCAAATCAGTTTTCATGCCTGTTACAATCATTGTGTTATAATATTCAGTAAAGCCTTGAATTTGCAATAAATTGAGTCTGGCAATTATAAGATCGGCCATTTTTAACAGCTGATTATAGCTTTTATAACCCAATATGACGTTGTATGAAGATTTGGAGATCATGATGGCCTTCGCATACGACATGTAGGTAAGACTGTACTCTCCAATAGTTTGCGCTTGTTGGGATTCCCAATCGGGGCTCATAGATACCAAGACTGCGAAATTTTCCGATGAAAACACCACTCCACGCCCCAGAGCGTATTCTATCTTGACCGTAGGTGTAAAATTCAGGGTCGGACTTAATCCAATTTTAACTTGTTTGGTCTTTGATTTATTCAGCCATAATTGCGTTTCAGACAACATACGCTGTTCACGTTCCAGAGCATCTTCGTACAATTTCAATGCCTTGTCAATGCTGGGGCACTCCCTCTCAGGGTATGAATTAGGACGGTACTCAATATCTTTAATTAAATACAATTTAAAAAATATATATAATTTAAAGCATCCTCAAAAAATTTCTTACCTGCTTGGCGAAACATTGTTAGATATCGTAAGTTGACTGAGTTTTATTATAATATAACTAAGCGTTATGTCGTATTTCAGTTTTTCCTGATCTTTTTGGTGCTTTTTTAACACTAACAATAGTAGTTCTTTTTTACTTTTATTATGAATTACTTTCTTAAATGCCCGAATGTTTTTTATATGCTGGTCTAGATTCACCATTGAAGATGCCTCTCCCGAACCTTAATTTAATGCAGGTTACACGTACCGATGACAGAACATCATTTCCGGTTGTCTCTAAGATCCTCTAAATTTGGGTAAATTTGTGCTATTTTACCATAAGAACACATGTAAAATTAGTGAAATTACAGCTAAAAATCACATTTTCATATAAGAATGCATGCATTTTCAAACACAAGGCCAAGGCGTCTTCGGGGGCCGCTCCCTTCGGGGTGGGGGGTAGGGCGCGCGTCACCGTCAATCTCCTTATCACATTTTTTAGGCCGCGCATTTTTGAACCAACGGTTTTTTCAGGGGTTGCGGTTTAACGGTTCTCCTTATCAGCACAGGCACTAGCATCTCTTATCAACCCGGATGTACACCTTAGGTTAGATGCCCACACGTGGACGGTTACTCCTTATCACCTGACTCAAGGTCTAGATAACAACCAGACCGGATGTAAAGTAGCAACTTTTTGCCCTGTACATTTCTTATGGGAGTTTTGAGCCAGAACACCTGTACCCCCTCTACTGTTCGCCTTCATTATAATCTTGGCACAATTGTTTGCAGGGCTTGCAAAGCTTGGTATGTCGGACTTTTATTCTTCGGAGGAAGCCTTCCAATGCGCTGCTGCTCCAACTTAGTTTGATCTGTCGCCAATTCCTGTCTGATTTTGTTAATTAATACCCATATGTTAGGATGGTTTTGACCTACTAAATTACTGAACCGGTGATTCCACCCTTCGGTTTGGTTGTTGGTCCTTTCTTCATCTCGTATTGTGGTGAGATGGACATTCCATGTTGGGGGAGGAAACATCGCGGAAACATGTCTCAGCCTTATGACGTCATTATTATTTCCTACTCTTCGATACGTTCCTGTTACGTAGGCGGAGTCAAAATAATGTAACAGTTCATCGCCCCCATCAGGAATATGATCTTTTAGATAATTCATACCCCTTATCAACATCTTCTGTGGGAAGAAATGCCAAACCATCGAGCATTCCACAAAATTTTATAAACTCCTCATCCTGCCTGTACCTTTGTTCCAGGCCAAGTTCCTGAACTTTGCGATATGTGCTTTGGCAGAGATGGTAAAAGCATCCTCTTATAGTGACATTATATCCGAATAACTCTTTTACTGCCTGGATGGCAGGTTTTTCGAAGTCCATGTTATTGAATGCTGGGTCCTGGAAAAGATTTCTTTGTTCGCAGTTAGCTACCAATGTTCTCAGCATTGTCTCGTATGTAGACCGCGTTTTTCTTTGAAGCAAACTGTACACGCATGTCACAAACACTTGTTGCACTTTTACTCGCACAACATATAGTTGCATAAATAATGGTGGTGCAAGGGAAAAATTACCATCCATATACCACGTAGTGGCATTGGCCAAATGGGCCAAACCTTCATCGGTAGAAAATATGAGTATTCTTTCTTCCGACGCAATTCCACTATCATACAGTAAAAGCCTTTCATTGTGGGGCTCTCCAGTAGTGGACCACTCCCCTGTAACGAAACGTCAATATTAGTACATATAAATTTATATTATATTTTAATTGTGAAGAATGAAAACTGAAGTCCACACCTTCAACAACAAGTTGCTCCAGAGTCATTGGTGTTCCTGGAATACTGGAAGCTTTATGTCTCCTAAGCGTCTTTTTAGCCGAGTCCTTGGAAGGCATCATAGCATGTCTATGATTTTGTAATGTAGCTACGGATTCAGCATATATTTGCCCTGGTTTGGCCAAAACGTCCTTTGCTCTTTGCTTCATCTCTTGCATGCATCGCGTAACATTTATTTCTTGTTCGTTTACCGGATGGTTATGATCTGCTTTCACAACTGGTTCCGTTATCCCCAGTGTAGTGACTAGTATAGCCCTGCACTATGTAACAAAAAGAAGCAAAAAATTAGTTCACGCTATTTTTATGGTAAGCAAACTATTAAAACAATTATTATTATTCATATTAAAATAGCTTACCTACATTGAACTGTACTTGCAACATCGCCAACGAATACTGGAAGCACATTTCTTATGCACTACATACATGTAACCATGGAAACACAGCTTTTCACCACCTTCATTAGAACGTATCACTCCCATGATTGCTAATAAATGACCAGTAAACCCAAAATTTGGGTTTATATAGGAAATAATTCGGTATTTTTCTAGAAGAGGCCCATTCGCAGCACCAAAAGTATAATAGAGAATTAAGGATTATGGATTACATGTCTATGGTAATTAGGTGAACTTAGAATTAACCAGGTGATTACCTATGTTAACAGATAAGTGCTCTTAAAAATAAATTAGCAGGTATCTTTGTCTTATACCTTTTGTTAATAGTGATAATAATAATAATCGTCCAACAAGAATCCAGGTGATTGCCACACACAGAAAGAAAAGTTGTTACATTTACCAAATATTAGCTACCACAGCAAAACTTTTGCGACTGCTACAACTTACTTCTGCTGCTGCAGAACTAGATAATAAATAATAATAATTCTTCTTTTGCGGGTGTTTTCTTTATGATGGGGGTTTTCAGTTCGGTTTTTTTTTATCCGGGGGGGTTTTCTGCCCGGGTTTTTTTTATCCGAGGGGTTTTTAGTCCGGGGTTTTTTTGTCCGGGGGTTTTATGTCCAGGGTTTTTTGTCTGGGGGTTTTTCGTCCTAGATTCATTATTATGTACTGATTTTTTTTCTATTTTTTTTAATGTTATAAATTACGTTTATCATTATGTGCTTATGCGGTTTGTATGTCACACAATTATAATATGTGCAGGTAGATGGTACATTAAAGCACTGCAGCAGTTACTTCGTTGTCTTCTAATTCGATTACATCTTTATACTTTACTACTGCTATTGCCTAGTTTCACTAAATAGTTGCAATAAAAATTAGTACTCTATAGTATTTAAGGAAATATGTAGAGTAAGCAATAAAGTATGAATTCATATGGGTGAATTATTAATTTTTGCATGTTTTTTTTTTAAATTACAATGCTTTACAGTCATTCCATTCCATAACTACATAAACTGTAGCATACCATCGTGACCCATGCACATAATAAACATCAAATCGGGCCCATCAAATTGCTTTACAGAACCAATTTTGTGTTTTCGTTTTTGCTTTGCAATAAGCCTTTTGGGAGCCTTATCGATGTCAAAACTGGGTGCATTGAAATCTAATGAGTATCTGTATATAAGATACTTAATTACTTTAACAATATCTATTTATTTTAACCTTATACGTATTTCGGCATGTTTACATGCCATTGTCAAAGGACATTTTGGAATAAGAAATCAAGTCATCTGCAGACGATTACCAAGATAAGTAACAAAGTTCTATTGCTATAACAACACTTTGTTTACTTTTTCATATAACCTTTGACAATGGCATGTAAACATGCCGAAATACGTAATAAGGTTAAAATAAATAGATATTGTTAAAGTAATTAAGTATTTTATATACAGATACTCATTAAATATGGACTTTAACGAAGTAAAGCTGGAATTGATAAATAATGCATTGAAATCTGTTTTTTTTTTCGAATTTCCCAAGAAAATCAAAACCAAGTTTTACCGCTTCGTCGCAGTAATGATCGTTTTCCCGAAGTTGAATTCCATAACTACAGTGCTCGCTACAGTGATAATCAGTGTGAAGATATAAATTTTCAGGCTATATTAAATATTAACCTTTTCAATATTGCAATAAAGTTATGACAATATAAACAAAGTAAGTGTTCAGACTATTCAAAGTTTATTAAGAAAATGTCTTTATTCAAAATAAACGTGTTATTGACAAATTACAAATTGTTTCTTTTTTTTTATTAATTTCAAAAACAACAGATTAACCCGACTTGATTATATTACATAATTACATCTACAACATTCTCCCCCCTAGTAATTGGGTAGCAGAGCCAATTACTCTTCTCTATCGGTATCCAGAACACAGAGCTTCTTGGTACTACGTCGAAATATACCCCTGGCCGTCTTGATGTCTACCACTCGCACCCTGCCATCTCCACCTGGATAAAGAGCGATGACTTTGCCTTTGCACCAATTATTTCTTGGTCCATCTGGATCAACAACCAGTACAAGATCACCAATTTTAATTGGTCGATTTTCTCGAAACCATTTGTTTCTCCTGTTCAGATTTACTAAATATTCTTTAGACCATCTTTTCCAAAATTCTTCCACCCAGTACTGTGCACCTTTCCATTTGTTCAGATAAAACTGGTCGTTCTGGTTCGTTTCAGCGCAAGTAAATGATGCACCTAGACGACCAATAATAAAGTGATTTGGCGTTAAAATGTCATTTAGTTCGTCTGGGTCTGTTGATACATGTGTCAGAGGTCTACTGTTCAGGATATTCTCGATTTCAGCAAATATCGTCCGCAAAGCATATTCTTGTGGATATTTTTCTTTTAGTAGAACCATTAGATGTTTTTTTATTGATTGAATTAGTCTTTCCCAAGCTCCACCCATATGCGGCGTCAATGGTGGATTGAAGTACCATTTTGTGTTTCGTGCTGAACAACTATTTATTATTTCATTTTGGTTCCATTTGTTTAATGCTTCTGCTAATTCTCTACAGGCTCCTTTGAAATTGGTACCATTATCAGAATACATCTCTAAAGGAAATCCTCGTCTACACCCAAATTGTCTGCAAGCGTGTATAAAAGCATTGGTAGACAAATCTTGGCCTATTTCTAAATGTACAGCTCTAGTGACCATGCAAGTGAATATTATTCCATAACGCTTTTCATGAGAACGTTTTACGGTGACTTCTATGGGTCCAAAATAGTCCACGCCGGTTTTAATAAATGGTCGGATTGTTGATTCTATCCTGCATGTAGGTAATTGTCCCATAACAGGTTGTTGTGGCAATGCTCTTCTAATTTTACAAAATTGACATGACGACCATATCTGTTTAACAGTTTGCCGTAGATGAAAAATCCAAAACTTCAGCTGTAAATTATTGATGACATGTTCTTTACCTTGATGATTATTCAGACAGTGGTAATAAAATATTAACAATTTTGTGTATGGATGTTTAGCATCCAAGATGATTGGTCTTTTAGTATATTCGTCCAAATACGTAGCATTATTTAGTCTCCCATTGAGTCGCAACAAATTGTTTTCATCTATTATGCAGGTGAATTTATAAAATTTACTGGATTTCAAAATTTCTTTTTTGTTTTGAAGAATTTTCAATTCTGCCCCAAAGGAATCCATTTGAATTTTTCGGAATAATAACACTTCTCCCGCAGTCAAATCTTCTGGACGAAGTTCTGAAAATACAGGATTTTCCTTAGAAACCTTAGCTTTGCAATTTCTAATGAATCTTAAAGTCCAGGCCGTAGTTCTTAGCAGTCTGTTCCATTTCGAAAATCTATTTGAATCTGGAGTAGGTAATTTTTCACATAAAGTGACCACGGCTACTAAATTCGCTTTCATTTCTAGGTCGTCTACAGAATTTAGAGAAATATCTTCCTGTGGCCATTTATCATATGGAAGTGTGAGAAAATTAGGCCCTCTTATCCATCGACTACTCGTAGAAAAATTTACGTGATGTCCACGTTTTGTAGCTTCATCTGCTACATTGTTTTTAGAATTAACGTATCGCCAATTCTTGGAATTCGTTAAATCTTGAATTTCTCCGATTCTGTGTGAAACAAATACTTTAAATCGATACGCCTCGGCTCTTATCCAATGTAGAACAGTTTTTGAATCCGTCAAATAGTAAGCATTCTCTAAGACAATTTTCAACTCTTCTTTTATGTATTTACTTAGACGAGCTCCAATAAGTGCTGCCTGTAGTTCCAATCGAGGAATCGAAGTGGGTTTCAAAGGTGCTACTCTCGTTTTTGCAGCTACAAATGAGACTTCTGGTCTGCCTTTGTTTTCCCAACGTAAGTAGGCCACAGTGGCGTATGCTCTTTCTGAAGCGTCGCAAAAAATATGTAATTGTACTTTTGTATCTTGGGTTAATTCGTCGAAGTACTGTCGTTTGATCTTGAAAGTATTAATATCTTTTAAGTCTGTGAGCCACTTTTTCCAATCATTTTCCAAGTTTCCACTTATTTCATCGTCCCAGCCAATTACGCTTCTCCAAATATCTTGGAGCAGTATTTTTCCCTGAATGGTAAAGTTAGCGATAAAACCTAATGGATCGTATACAGACATGACCGTCTGTAAAACTTCTCTTTTAGTAGGACGTCGCTTTCCTTCAATGACTTGTGGGTGGATCTTGTGGAATTTAGTTTGGAAACTAAAACAGTCTTCCTTAGGATTCCACCACAATCCCAATACTCTTTCGGTTGGTATATCTCCATCTACGTCTAAATTCTTTTCTGCATGAGCGACAAGGTGAGAATCTATGTGTCTAAGTACTTTGTTAGAATTGCAAACCCAGTTGCAAATTTCAAAGCTTGCCCTTTTATGAACCGTTATGACTTCATCAATCAACTTTATCGCTTCGTCTTCGTCATTGGCGCAGTCTAAATAGTCGTCCATGTAATGCAGTTTTATAATGGCTTCAGCTGCTTCCGGGTAAATGTGGATAAATTCTCTTGCATTTCTATTTTTTGCTTCTTGAGCTAGACAAGGTCCGCAGACTGAACCAAAAAATACAACTTCTATTTGATAAATGTCGGGATCTCTCTCTCTGTCCATACCTCTCCACAAGAAACGTTGAGCTGATCTATCTTCGTCTCTAATCTTCACTTGTAAGAACATTTCTTTTATGTCGGCTGCGAAGGCTATCTTTTTCCTTCTAAAATTTAACAATATTGTAAATAATGAATTATAGAGATCCGGACCTGTAAGAAGATTGTCATTTAAGCTCACACCATTTGCCTTGGACGCTGCGTCAAATACTATTCTTAATTTATTTGGTTTGTTTGGGTTTACTACACCAAAGTGTGGTAAATACCAAGTCTTGTTCGTCTCTTTTCTGGTTTCGTTGATTGTAAGTTTTCTCACATATCCTTTACTAACATATTCGTCGATTTTATCACAATAAGCTTTGGCATATACTGAATTTTTGTCCATTTTTCTTTCTATGCCCTTTAATCTACTTATTGCATTATTTTTACTCTCCGGAAACGATGTTTCAGATTTCCACAGAAGTCCAGTTTCATATCCATTCCCATTACGTTTCATCGTCTCATTTAAAATGCCTTGTGCTCTTATATCTTGCTTTGAAAATGAATTTTTATAGGTTTCTTTAATTCCCAATGAATCAATTTGCCACTGCTGTTTAATTAAATTATGAAGCAGGCCTATATCGTCTTCTGCGTGTTTATACACATGACAAGTAAAGTGACTTTGATTATTTGTATTCCCTGAAGAAACATTTCCATGTAGAACCCATCCCAACAGCGTTTTACTTAAAGCAGGTCCTCTCCATGGTCCAGGAATAATTTTTCTTGACACAATTAAAGGCCAATTATCCTGACCAATCAATATAAAAGGTTTGGCATTTACCATAGACAGATTCGGCGTATTTATGATGTGCGAATATTGAGAAGAAATTCTATTTATGTCGATACTTTGACTTGGTAACGATAAGTTTCTAATAGTTCTAACGTGCCGTAGAAGAAAGGATGCTTTACCATGTTTACCTTGTAGTTGTAAACTTACAGTTTTTGAATCTTCTTCTAATTTTATTTCGTTATTCGTCCATTGAATACAAAGGGATTGTTCAGGTCCATCTATCCCTAATTGATCTGCCAAATTCGTATCTATCAATGCCACTGTAGAAGCATCGTCAAGTAATGCGTACGTTTCGATAGAACCCTTTGATCCTTTTAAGATTACCGGCAAGATTTTTAATAATACTGTATTACCAGCCTTTAAAATGTGACAGTTAATTTCCGTCTGACAGTTATCATTTTTAGTCTCAGGTGTCTCCTTAATGTCATTTGTATGTAATAAATAGTGATGTGGCTTCGTACATTGATTTACGCCGCAATTCTTCCTGTACTTACACTGCCTTACACCATGTTTGTCGTTCAGACAAGAAAAACATAAACGATTGGTTCTTACGAACTCCCAACGTTGGTCCACTGAGGAATCTAAAAATTTCTGGCATTTATTAAGCCAATGAGTGCCTTTCTTACAAAATCTACATTCGTTACTTTTACTTATTGAAAGTGTTGTTTCTCTTTTCTTTTGATGAGTATTAAAGGAAATTTCATCTTTGTATTGAGGAATTTGCAATTGACAAGCCGCGTCAGCTTTTCCTTCTAACCAAGAATAAAATTCAATAATTGTTGCCTTTTTCACAAAGATGGTTCTTGTGTGTTCCACCCACATCATCTTGTAGTTAATAGGTAGTTTATTAACTAATTCCCCTAAGAGAATTGGATTCGTAAGATGATCGACTTCTTGCAGTGCTTGAATTGTACACACCAGGTTCCGCACAGTATCTGCAAATTCTATTATTGTATATAGTTTGTCTTCTCTTGCAAGTGGCATTCTTTTAACTTTATCTAATAATAAGTGTATAATATGCTCAGTTCGACCAAATCTTTTGCCTAAAACGTCAATTATACTTTTGACATTTTGAGGTAGTATAAGCATAGATTGGACAACTTCTCTAGCTTTACCTTTTAAACATTTCTGAAGTCGAATTAAGTTTTCACTATCAGTAAGACCACACGTTTCTGTCGTTGTTTTATATTGGCAAATAAAATTAGGCCATTCTATAGGGTCGCCATGAAAATAAGGTAATTCTTTTGGTACGGATTGTCGGGAAATGTATTTAGAAAAATCAAGTTGATTTACCTGTGCTGCCTGCATGGAAATACCTTTGTCAATAATTTTGGAGTTTGATTTCTCCTGTGATTCCTCGTTTTTTGAAAAATTTTTGTTAATTTCATCGTCTCGTAAGCCTGGAAGAAGTGCTGTCTGCGCTGGACTTTGGTCAATAATCCATGCTTCTATCCTAGACTTCTGACTGCATTTATCAACATTGTCTGGAAGAAGTGCTGTCTGCATCGGATTCTGATTATTATTGATCCATGTTTCTATCCTAGACCTCTGACTGCATGTATCAACACTTAAGAAAATGTCTTTATTCAAAATAAACGTGTTATTGACAAATTACAAATTGTTTCTTTTTTTTTTATTATTTTCAAAAACAACAGATTAACCCGACTTGATTATATTACATAATTACATCTACAACAGTAAGGTTAGAATAGCATTGCGTACGGATTTTAAATTTGACGCGCAAATTTTTTCAGTAACTATGATTTGCTGCGCCATCTCTCCGCCAAACATTTCGTGACGGCCATATCAAACTCGAGTGACAACACCATACCACAGTATACTTATTCATACAGTAGCGAAAGTAAAGGTCATTTATGCTAATTATAGCACCAAGCGGCGAACAAGTTACACTAAAGTCTGACAGCTAACGGTAGTAGTGTTTCTCTGCTTTTTGAACGTTATAAGAACAATTTTCAAATTGTTTGCCAGTGCTTTTATAAAAATTTGATTAGTGATATACCAATCTATTATGAGAGTCTCGAAAGGAAGCGCAGGTTCCGCCGTGAACTGCGAAAACATCAAAGGAAAGAATCCTAACCTTAGTTTTTTTACATTTCCCAAAGATCCAAAAAGGTAATAAATTCTGATAAATATTAATACATTAAAGTTTGACTTTCTCGTCGTTCTAGATCAAAACAGTGGGTTGTAAACTGTAGGCGTGAAGATTTACGTGAAAAGGAGGTGGGATATTTGAATAAAAACTGCACTTTGTGTACTCTGCATTTTGAAGATTCGCAGTTTATAAATGTTAATAAATCATATTACTGGCATTATCTTTGTATTATTTAAAAACCATTATATAATGTAGCTCGTAATTTTTCTGTTTTGCTTATTAAAAATATGGTAACAACAACGAACTGGATTGGAATTTAAAACCCGCCATAATTTAAACGATAGTTTAACTTGTCGACCGCTTGGAGCGCCACTAGTTACAGCTTACCAGGCGTTATATGGGCGCTTTCGCTACTGTGTAAATAAGTATACTATGACCACAGTGTACTTATTTACACATTTGTGCTATCGTAAATCTTTCGCCGGCAATATTAGCAGAAGATAAGTTTTTGCAATAGTTGTATCAGGGCTGCCACTGAGGTCATTAAAATCGTTAAGTCATTTTTTCTTTGATAGGTCATTAAAAGTCATCTTTTCAGAATTTTCAATTTGGTCTTCTTTTGCAATGAGAAATTTCGTTCGATTTGAAATTACCACCTACGTAAATTTTAGTTATTACTTTCTTACATTTTCAGTATGTGTGTGCTGGCGCGCACCTCTATATAAGAGGATAAGGGCTACTGGCGGTACCTCGTTAAAAAATGCGACTGAATACGGTTACCGCAAGGTCACTTGAAAACACCGCAATGTTATTATTGTATTTTAATTTAGTTCTATTTAGTCAAGATTCTGCAGCGCAATATCTGTCGCCTTACGTGAGCTCGGGTAATCCCCAGTGCCGGTTGGGCGAGTCCTGTTTAAATCTCTTAGTAGCCGGTGTAAATGTAAATTTCAATCATTTATTTGCGGAAGAATATTCAAAACGTGAAAAGTATGGGAAAGTACCAGCGACCTGTTTCACAAGGGAAGCCGATTTTAAATTTCATAGAAATTATCATTATTTCTTTTTTAAAATTGAGTGGCAGCTGTTATATCTGATCCAGTAAAAAGTTAAAAACAAATGTTTTAGTTATAATAAAATTGTATTGCAATTAAAATTTTATTTTGAAAATCGTAACAAGGTGTTTGTGTTACACGCGCCCTAGTGGTTAACACACCTTGTTAAGTTCAAAAAATTCTAAATTAAATATTAATGTTGTACATAAGTAACTTAATTGTTTTTGTGGTGTATTTCAAATTGTATATTTTAAGTAATGGTCTATCTGAAGGTTTTAACCAAAACATATTAGAAATAAATGTTTCACAAGTAATTTGACGTTACTTTTTTTTAAATACTCTGAAATCTCAAGAAAACCATAGGAATTTCGTAACGAATGGGTCAAGAACACATATCCTTGTTATTATTCAATAAAAACATGTTTTTGTTATAATTGTTTTGCAACAAATTGTTTTCGTTTTAAATTATGTATTTTCACAAATATAATGTAACATGTGGTTATAAAAATTATTTTGTAACGTTTTTAACATATTTTGAATAAACACATCACGTTTAACAATTACGTTCAAAAATTTTTTCCCATGCGATGAATATACAACAAAGTCGCATTCGGTTAGTTTCAGAACAGCCATGCCTAACTGTACTTGGCCATAATACGGGTGTTTTTTTCTTGAGTAGGTACCAGTTTCTTGTTCTCAATGGTGAATTAAATGCACTGCCGTGCAACTCTTACCTGAAGTAAAGATAGATACAGAATTACATTTTTTTATTACTTTAATACCTATCTAAATAAAATAATACACACCTGCATAAGGACATTTTATTTCCAGTAATTTATTTGGTACTCCATCTTTAAATACAACACCATCACAATCCTGGGCACTAATTTATCAGTGAGTGAATGCAACATTGTTTTCGTATTTTGTCTTTAAAAATGTAACTGCTCTTAACCATAACCTCGGCATACAGTAAAGACCAACAACAATGTTTTAAAAAAAGCAGTATAAAATTAAAGAAAATTTGGGCTCAACCGAGATTCGACCCATCAACTGTTTATGCAGTAAAAACGCTGTATAGTCGCATATCCACTAGCCACTGAGCTACATGGTGTATTTATTTTCATCACCATCCATGTCTAGCTTGGTGTCTTAACTTGGAGCGTAAAATATTTTAGATCCACGCGAAAACGTCATCTGCACCGTCGGACTGTTTAGAAGTTTATACCACGCGTTTTAGCGACTACCTGCAAGGTGGTTTTGGCTCAGATGGAAATGAGGCTGTACAGCGTTTTATTGCATAAACAGTTGAGGGGTCGAATCCCAGTTGGAGCCAATTTTTTTTTAATTTTATATACTGCATTTTTTACAATGTTGTTGGTCTTTGCGGTCTGCCCATGGTTATGGTTAAAAGCAGTTATATTTAAAAAAACACGAAAACAAAGTTGCATTAACTCGCTGATCAATTAGTGCGCAGGATTTTGATATCTTGCGTGGATTTATAAATATTTTAACCTCCCACGTTAACGTGGAGCTAGACGCGGCGTATTTTCATTCATCACATAACCACAGAATACAAATACTTCCCTCTTCTCTGCTTGGTATTCTCTGACATAACCTAGTTGGTTCCTCCTAACCCCCTGTTACTATGTTTCTTTGAAGAGGTATTGCATTTTCTTGTTTGTGGTGGTTTAAAAATTGGTTTGCTTGGTAGTTTTTTCCATAATGAAAAGGAGTAGGCCAAACCACGCTAATTTGTGTACTACGGAAGAATCAAAAGAACAGGAGGACATCTACAACCGAGCGATCTGTAAAAGAAGAAGACAAGAAATCTTCGAAATTGTTTCTAAAGAAAATGCAATAAACCAACCGCAAAAACGACAAGGAATTGATGCAGTAGACGTGGCATATTATGAAGTAAACTATGCAAGTAGTGAAAGCGAGTATCTTAACGATGAAGATGAGAACAATTTACGAGTATTCACGCTAAAAGAAAGGCAGAAAGTTATCGAAGAATGTAAAATAATTTCTAGAGATAGAGCAAGAAGTGCTCTAAGTGTATTAGAGAATACTACCAAAAGTTCTAAGGAAAAATTAACAAATGAAGAAAAGCGACTCAATATATTGGAAAAACATTGTACTAAAAACATTTCACACTTTCAATGGCAGGAAGAACATGAGCATACTTGGGACTCATCCATGTACATTATAAAAGCCATTAGAGCTTGTATATTAACACGGAATTGGAATAATATAACTTGCTTTTTATTAATGCTTTTGAAGTATAAGAAAAGATATGTTTCTTACGTAAAACAGGTAAGTTACTATTGTTGCATCAAAATAATAAACTATACCAGGTGATTAAGCATAGATTATAGCTACAATAGAACTTGGCCACTTGATGTCGGTAATCTTCTGCAGATGACTTGATTTCTTATTCCAAGATGTCCAATAGAGGTGAATTTAAGAGACCAATTTGCTTGTTCATTAACAGTACAGTTTAACATGTTTATGAATTTCAAAAGCTTCTAGTATATCTAATTTACATTACGTTTATGGGAACGAACACACCCACCCACCCACAGGCAGACATTTTTTAAAACCACTTTTTTAGGTTCCTTGGACTCCAAACCGCGTATTTCCGTTAAAATCTCAAATTCGAAAATTTATTCAAATTATAACTTTCCTTACTTCAGTAGAAGTATGGAAAAGTAAAAAGCTTTTAGAGGTCCAAAACGTATTTTTGTCATACATATGAGTATCAATTTTTATGTTATGCATTATTTATTTATAATGTTTATTTTTTTAGGTTGCTTTGTTAGCCTTTATGAATAATCCGTTGGATTACAATGGTGACATCTTGGAAGAACTACATAAACTTTGTACAGTTTCAGCACATAGTTAAGGTAAAAAATGTAAAAAATTTAAAACACAAATTTATACTTAAGTTTTGAGTTACTTACCACATACTGATTTCCTAAATCTTTCTTTTAAAATGTATTAAAGCATGTCCGCATGAAATTTTGCATGTACTATTTAAAGATAGAATCAGTAAAAAATAATATGTAATAAAGAATACATTGTGATATATTCATTTTAAATATGTGTTTTAAATTCTAATACAAAACAAATGTAATATGTACGTACATATGTATATATATATATATATTTATAAAATTTTATACTGTTGACCCTGCTGCGAGTGGTTGATTTGTATGTTAAACCTCAATATCTTGAATCCACCTAGTACATTTATACGTGAAATAATAAAATTGTGTGATGTAAAGTACTATTTCTAAATATAGAAAAGTCTATGATGCAGTTGTATGATTTATGGTGCATGTGCTCACCTGTCTACTGCCTCTACTACTAAGTACTGCAGTATTATTATTATTATTATTATACAGTTATTGGAAAGTTACTTTTAAATAGTAGCTCGTTACAGTGACAATTATATAAGCAATAAAAGTAACTAGTTACCGTTACAGTTGCTTCGATTTTTAAAGTAACTAATTACATTAATTTTTTTTTTGTAACTTTTTTTTTTAATTTTTATTAGTCTGTCTATTAAAATAAGCCAAACTTCAGGTATATAAACTAATTTATTTAGTATAATCTTTATTAATTTCCAACAATAATGTTTCACATATTATTGTACAACTGTCCCCGTTGCGTGGTCAAAACACACCAGCGGTGCTGAACAATCTTTCCATGCTAGCGCTGGTTGGCAGTAATGCATAAATTGAAATTATTGAAAAATTCGTAATTGGAAACTACTGTTTTTTATTTATTTTTTCTTGTATTTTGCACATAATATGTATGATTTACATCCTTGTTGAAAGTTTACGATGCTGCATAAAATTATATAAGATATCTTTTCTATTCTGCACCCACATTATCACATTAAAACTGTAATCTGCTTTGTTATGTATTTATAGAAGTAGTTCCTGGAACATAGTTTTTAACTTATACAAAAGAATTACATCACTTGAAAAATATATTCCACTTCTAAACTATTTATTTATTTAACGAAGAAAAATGTTCTTGGGAATTTCAAAACATGCTAATAAAATAATTAATAATTCAAACATTACATGCTTCGTTTTTAGCTTTTACAAATAACTATCTCAAATAAAAAATAATTAAGCAGTTCAGCATTTCTATTTAATTGAAATTTTTGTGCTGCCAACATTAAACTAATTGTCACACATAGGGTTGTCCACCTATTCCCAAGGGATTGAACAACTGAAAAACAGCTATTTCAATGACTTTTAATAATAGCAAAGCCACAAATTAACGTTATTTTATGTATTTATACAACATTCATTAATTAATTTCTAGTTGTTCTTTGAAAACTATAGGACAGACCAAATATTGGTAAACTTCCAAAATTTATCCAGCCGCTCTCAGGTTTGTCTTCTAGTAAAGCCCCACAGAGGTGGTTTTCCAAAAAATATTATATATGAGCTGAAATTCACGATTTAGTTTGACCATCCTGCATGAGAAAACACTATAACTTAATATACATGCGCGTCGTGGGATTCAGAATCGTACTTACATGCTAGAGAAAGAAGAAGTGCATATTGACACTGGAAGAGGGATAGTAACAAACAATCGGTGGTGCCGTCTCTGCAGTTTTTAAATTTTTTTCTGTGGTTGGTTTATTTTTACGAATATTTAAATTGTGTTTTTACCGATAGAACCACAATTAATTTCTGCATAAAAGTTACTTTGGGTAAACTGATAATTTCCTACGGGATGGAACTTACCGCAAGTTAAAGTTAAATGTTGAAAATGCCGAAATCACGGTTTTGAGATAATCGACCGTAAACTTTTATAATGCATAAGGTGCAGTGCATTTATTCAACTTTAATCGCAAGTTATGATTTTTAATTTTTTCCACCGGGGGGGGGGGGTATTTATTTTTGGGACAAATCACCAGAATCTCATTTCTCCGGAGTTCTTTTATATTTTGACATATAGAAAACCACTAGCGTCTAGTCGATCAACTTAACAATCGCTCCTACTTCTTAGTGGTGCATTTCTATTGCACACGCATTCAGTTGGCACTTTTTTTAGCGATAACCGCCAAGTTCGTAGTGGCACAGATGGATATGCGGGTGTATTCGGGTGTACTGCTTTTCTACTGCATAAATGGTTGAGGGGTCGAATCTCGGTTGGGGCCAGATTTTTTTTTATTATAGACTGTTTTTTTTTAGACAATGTTGTTGCTTTTAGCTGTTTATGCGAGGTTTAGGTTAAGACCAGTTATATTTTTAAAGAAAAAAGTTGCATTCACTCACTGATTGACGGCATACTAACTGCACAAGTCCGACCGTGCAGGAACGGTTGTTAATTTGACCGACTAGACGCTAGTTAGAAAACCCACCTACAACGACATGCACATGATAGTCGAGGTACACATGAAATTTGTTTAGATTAGAATATAGAGGAAAAGAATGCGCTGATTTTGATTATATGCTTATCTTTTGATTGAGAATCTGCATGCTTAGATACTAGAAGGTAATCTGGAAGAAATTATACATCTTAAAAGTAGTGTCACCAACTCCTTTTTATTTTCTGCGAGATATGAATACTTTCTTATTTAGTGTTCCATTAATACTGGCCACAAAAAAAACACATTGATAATTTGTATGTTTTATTGGCTTTATTTGCACATACCTAGCGATCCACAAAAAATACATTAAAGCAGGTCTTGACCAGCGTAGGTCATGTCTTAGGTGTCTTATAAAACTACAATTAAGATTAACCTGGCATTTTAAATTGTGACGACATGACGCACGCTGATCAAGGCCTACTATATTTTTGAGGACTGTTCTGTGTGATTACAACTTACTTTGAAAAGTAGGCATTAATTAAATGTAGTTGTGATATATCAAAAATTTCATTTTAATATTATGTCGGTGTCACTTTCTGTGTATAGTCGAATACTTTAAATTTGGGAGAACTTTATTGACTTGAAAATGATTAAATCACCACATTTGGCTGAAAGTGGCTTTTCTGTTGTAAAAAGTAAATGTACTGTTTGTAGAGAAGTGTCCCAGTTTTCACAATTACACAAATGTAATATGGGAGGACACATCATTTGTCATTCTTGTTTTAGTAAATTACCAAAAAGTGGTAAGTGTGTTATATTTGATCAACATTGCGAATGGTTTAGTAGCAGTTATTTCTAATCCTTAAAACACTTATTTTTGTGACAAAATATTGCTCAATGGTATGAATTTACGTAGAAACTAAAAGGGAAATGTTCTGTTTTGTTTTAGGGGGTGCACGTTGTTCACAATGTAATTCTGTATTTTTAAAAATACACAACAATCATTTAGGCTTAGATGTTGAACAAAAACAATCTGTCACAGTGGAGGACTTGTTTCAGCTGCCAAAGGAGCAAGTAAATCTTTTGCTGAACAAAAGTTCACAAGAAATATTAGAAACTGATACAGGAGTGGGATGCCATAGTTCAGAATTGGTGAATATTATAAAAAAGAATCATCAAGCAGCAAATAACCCACAGATGCAAACGTGCAAACCCTTTAAATGCCCTCACGTTTCATGTGGGAAAACAGTAAATTCTACATCTTTAAAAGTTCATTTTATATATGAGCATCCTGATATTAGAACTTATATAATTAAAAGAGGAGAAGAATTACATATTCCTTCAAATGTGTCTGTTATAGAATATGGTATGACTTATTGCATAGGACTGATAGAAGTGTATGATGAATACAAGGTTGTGTCACGTGCAGTTAATGGTTTGTACAAAAAACTTAATCAAATAGTACCTGTGGCAATATTTTGGTTTCTAGTAAGCGGATCTGCCGAGAGAGATAGTTCAAAAGCATATGCTTTATATTGGTTAGTTACTGATTCTGAACTTCCTTTTAAATGTACTTTAGAAATGTCATCTACTTTGGACAGTTGTAGTTGTGCTGCATTTTGTGGAGTAAATGATATTCGAGATGATTTATCTACTTTTGCTATAACCAATAAAATGAACTGCTTATATTTATCATACGGATCAGTTTTACATTTAAAAGGACAGTGGGGCCAAGTGAACTTGTGGATTACTATACACTAATAATATTAAATAGTACTCTAATTTTTGCTATATGAAATCAATTAATGGATTGTGAATTATGTTTGTAAAATTTAAAAAGAAGGAAAATTACATATATGATATGAATTAAAACTAATAAATGAAATTTTCTTTGAAGTACAGCTAACCAGGTGTAAACAAAACATGACTCACCCCCCCTTTTTATTCTTCATTAATTTAAACAAATAAAATTTGGAGTGATTACTATCAGATTTCTTAGTTTAAATGAAAAACCCTGTATATTTTGGCATCAAAATAAAATTCTACGTACTCTTTAAATACTTTTTTAAGATGTAAAATTGTTTTTGATCAAAATTCTGATTTATGTCATGAGTGCCACGACTCACATGATATGGTTTCTATGAAATAAAACATTTATTTAAAATAAAAATCATAATTTAAACATTATGGGCTTGTGGGAGAGGTTAACACGTTGCACGCGATGTGATCGCCGGTGTGTCACTCCTGCAGGAGTGGCCTGCATGGCCATGAATGTTTTTGACTTCAGCGCCGTATGCCCACCTCTGGACACGATTCATGTTTTGCCTTGACCTATCAAACCTCTGGTCGTTAGAACAATTTTTTAAGGTAGTGCATCAAAGAAATACTCCTTTATTTTTGGTCCCAGGAAGAAGTTACCAAATTTTACCGTACCCTGCAATGTTTTAAAAGCCTTTTTTAAAAAACTCGATTTTTCAAAAAAAATGGTACTGTTTTTGAATGATTATTAAATATAATACTTGTAATTACCGATATTTTTCTTGGTCAGGGATAAGTATTTTTCTTGTAAGCCGAATTTTATTTAAAAATTTGAGGTGTCGAAGAGATGGGCCCAATGCATGGGGATCTCTTAAACGGTAGGAGATACAGATTTGGTTAAATGAGAAGAATTGTTCAGCATTTCAAGTACTACTATGATCCATATTCAGATCCTAGAATTTTTGCTTAATATTCAGTACAGACAAAAAACTAAAATTTTAGCTTTTTGTATATAATTTGGTTATTGTCAAAGATAGCGCAAAGCGATTTTGACATTATTATGACACTTTTTTACACTAACTTCGAATCTGAAATGAAAATTTTCATAGGTTGTTAAATTTTCAAGATATTGACATTAACTTCGCCTTTTACTTTCCTATACCTTGGGTATAGGGAAATATTGATTTCATGAAAGTGTTTGAAATCTAGATTTCAACGAAAATACACGTTTTGGGGCTCAAGGAACCCAAAAAAGTGTAAAATGTCTGTTTGTGGGTGGGTGGGTGTGTGACACCTCTATAGGTGAAAGTACTGAACCGATTTTAATGAAATTTTAAATCAAAAGGTATATTGAAAATTGTATTCTAGTGTAGCTTTAAAAAAAATCCGAAACCGGAAATGGAACTGAGACATGTTTTTTGGTAGCGTTTTTTTTCAAAACTAAATTTTGGAAATTTGAGCACGGGGTCTGAAAGAAGAACTTAGGCAAATCGAAAACATTTTTAACGAGCTCTCTATCTTCAAAATGGCAGCCGCTACAACTTTTTAAAAATCTCGGCTTTAACGCCTATTTACTCAAAAAGCAGTAGTCTGATTGGGTTCAGCTACAACTTGTTTGAAAGCTCTTTGTGGGTAGCATACACTGCAGTAAAATTAATTTCGAAAACGATCGCAATGGCGCTGCTTCAAAATTTTGAAAATTTTCAAAAAATAGTTTTTCAAAAACTGTCTACACGATTTTTTTAAAACTTTCTGAGCTGATAGAGCTTGCAGTAAACTAGAAATTTGTTTTTTACTAATCGCCCAAATTTTACACTGACACTTCCAGAAATTTTTGAAAAATTTGAAATTGATTACCTAATTCTTTATTCAAAAACGCAAACGCCGATCGTTATAAACTTTTATCAATTCGATAGACTATTTGAAGTACTTTATTAGGATCCGCAACAATTTTCAACTATTTTAAAAATTAAGAAAAAAAACGATACTTTTTAATATCAACAACGCGTTTTTCGGCATTTACTTGATTTTAACTATGCCTATCAATTAGCTCTAGTTAAAAACATATTTTTCATTCTTTGCATAATTTTGATAACTCTTTAATTAAACCATTTATATTGACTTTTAGTCCGAAATCCGAAGCGCATCTAATAAGCTGTACGGCGGGCGGTTCCGTTCTTACTATTCTTAAGCGGTATGCGACATCGTAGGGTTGCCTATATAAATTGTTTTCTTAGAAATCTAACATACGGCGAAATGAGAGAAGAGCGTAAGGCAAATCGAAAACGTTTTTACAGAATTCTCTAGCTTCAAAATAGCGGCCGCTGCAACATTTTGAAAATCTCGACTTTAACGCCCACCACTTACTCAAAAAGTAGTGGTCTGACCAGCATCAGCTACAATTTGTTTGAGAGCCCTTTGTGGGTGGTATGCGACGAAACAAAATTAATTTCGAAATTCTGAAAAAGATCTCGGTGGCGCTTAGGATCTCTAACACACCATCTACCGGTACTTTTGTGAAAAGGGAGACAACGTCGAAACTGACTAGGATGTCTTTTTCACACAGCTGTAAGATTTTGATGTTGTTGACAAAGTCACAGGAATCCCTTACAGAATCGTACATACGGGATGTCCTTGTCCGCCCCAAGGTTTAAATAATCTAAGCACACCGCCCTGTTTAGACAGGCAGGGCCTACGAACAAATATTGCTCAAACTTTTAGAGCAAATGCTTGTAAAGGCAGATAAGCTAGAGGTCGGTTCTTACCTGATTATGTTGAGTGTAGTTCCCAAATGACGACGCGGCCTAAGCCTAAAGTAAATTGTAACATTGACAGCTAATTTATAATTTGTCTCTTTAATTAGTGTATCAAAAGTTGAGTAATATAACCATTATTGTATGCAATTTGTTTAATAATCGAAATTTCTTTATTATAAGGAACTGTTAAAGCTCTATGTATTATAGACCTGTATGCTGCTAGTTTATGTGTTTTATAATGACAAGAATTATGTGGTTTTGTAATGTCTGTTTGTGTAGGTTTTCTATAAACAGAATATTCATAGTTATTTATTATACAAGACGATAAAGAGATATTTTGTCGACAAGTGAAAGATGTTAGTTCACGACCGACGAAGGAGCGAGTGGGCTATCTTTCACGAGTCGATAAAGACTCTTTATTGTCGTGTACAATATACTATTTTATTTTGTATTTAATGTTAAATAATAATCAATAATTTATTTCTATATTAAAATGTCAACTCGCACAGATGTTTTATAGTAATTGTTGCGATCGCGTTAGCAATGGTCGTTGTTGCCTGAGAAGTCCAGAGAAGCATATGAGAGAGAGTATGAGAGTATCATCAGATAAGTTACTTTCAATGTAATAATTTAAATTTGTGTTATATTATGCATAAATAAAGTGTAGATAAAATTCTACTTTATCTACAGTCTACATAAAGCCTACTTTTACATTAAGTACAAAATAATAGTACCTATATTATTATATGAGCGATTATGACAGCCATTATTCACGAAGATGATGTTTGAGCCCACGAGCCGTAGGCCAGTGGCGCAAATCATCCGAGTGAATAATGGCCATAATCGCGAATGTGATACTATGCTTTTTCTACACCTATTAAACAAATAAATTAGACTCGTTTTAGTGGTTGAATTATTAGTTTGCACAGATTGTAAAACGTAAACTAGCAATATGGCGATACACCTGGCTGTCACGCGTGTCGATTGTCAGCCGCAGAAAGAGCTGATCGCGGGCGATTCAAAATATCAGCGAAACGGTGATTTTTGAATTTGTATTTGTGATTGGTCGGATACAGTGAATTATAAATCCATAATTCACTACATTGAATTATAGGTACGATTTTGTACGAAAAGAATGCTAATAATTGTCATATAATTAAATAGGTGTAGAAAAAGTTTATTATTTGAATTAATATTTATGTTTAAATCTAAAAAGTTAATAGACCTTTTTTGTTCAGTTTCTAGTGTAAATGTTATTTTTGGATGCAAGCTGTTGATAAAAATTAAAAATTCATGGATTAACTCAAATGAACTATCAAAACATGCTAAAATGTCATCAACATAACGAAACCAAAATATAACTTTCTCAGAATGGTTTGATTCAAATATCTGGTATTTTAAATTTTTCATAAATATATTAGCTAAAAGAGGTGAAATTGGGCGTCCCATGGGTAAACCATCTTTTTTGAAATAAATTTTATTATTAAAAGTAAAATAATTTTGATTAATGCAAAGTTCAAATAATTGAATCAACTCAGTCCATTTTATTAACTCAACACTTTTGTTAACAAGAATATTATTTAACAAAGGCATACAATCTTGAGGAGGTATTTCTGAAAACATCGAAACTAACTAGCTTGCTTTGTGGTGATAAATGTATGTTCGATAATTTATTGATTAATTCAGATGCATTTTTAATGGAATATTTAGGTTTATAATCAAAGCTGGTAATTATGTTATTTAATATTTTTGCCAACCTGTGGTTGGGTGCATGTATGTATGATATTGCTGGTCTAATGAGCATGTTGGATTTGTGTATTTTTAATAAACCGTATAATTTTGGTGGTTGTGGATTCAGATATACTATTTGTCTTTTTTGATAATCTGTTAAACAAATCTGCCAATTTTCCTATGTTTGTTTCAATTCCTTCTGATAATTTTTGGTGGGATTTAAAGTTTTTAAATTTGAATTGGGTATGAAATCATTAATTTTTTGTAAATTAATGTCATTAAGTAATATAACTAACATGTTTCCTTCATCTGCTTTAACAGAAATCAGGTTATTTACTGAAATTTTTTCATTAATTGATTTAAGTAATAAATTATTGTGATTATTTATTTTATTTTTTAAATTACCTATTGCTGTTTAATGACGTTTTAATAAAATGGCAATTTCAAAGTTTGCATAATTGAAATGTCTTTTTTTTGAGAATCATTTCAGAATTGATTGCTAAAAAATTTTTTAATATTATTAGACAACTTTGAAAAGGGGGAAAATTTAAATCCCTTATTTAGGAATTTTATCTCTTGTTTATTGAATTCTGTTTGATAAATTTATTATTGTGTCAGGTTTTGTGTGTGGTTAAAGTGCATGTGTGTGTTGTTCTAATCGTGAAAGTTTATTTTGTTGTATTGCGTATTATTAAAATTTTATTCTACTAATTCTCTAATGTCATTGTCAAATATGTCAAACTCAATTTAATGTAATTTGTGAATGAGTTCTGTGTAAAGTACCTTTAAATAAATGTGCAAATTGTCTCCAGGTAATTTCTAAACCATCTCTTTGATTCTTTTTTAACCACGTTTGTTAGCATTTCTGATTATCTTGTCTGTTATGCTGTTCTTGGTTTTTGTAGATATATTAATGTAGTTTGGAATGAGATTTTTTTCTGACATTGTTGATTAAACCAAACGTTCTGTGTTGCTACACCATGCTTGATCATGATCTTCTTGTACATTTTAGCTTGTTCTTCTAACGAAGATGGCATCACTTTATTTATAAGTTCGAGCTTTACTTTGTTGACCTTATTGCAAAACGTCCAATAACGGTGAATTTAAGAGATCAATTTGCTCATTCATTAAAGGTAAGTTGAATATACTAGAAACATTTGAAATTAACAAATCTGCACCGTTAATGAATGAGCAAATTGATCTCTTAAATTCACCGTTATTGGACGTTTTGGAATGAAATCAAGTCATCTGGACGCAGATATAGAAAACCAAGATCAAGTTATAAAGATGTATTGTTCCTATAGCAACACCAACTGCTTACTTTTAATCTTGTCTCTGTAAATGACATGTCAACATGTCGAAATACGTATAAGGCTAAAATAAAAAATCTGTTGAAGTTATGAATTGTTTTATTTACAATAAATTAAATAAAATACTCATCTCTGATTATTATACAATCATACACTTTTTATAGGTAACGAGTTTACAAAAAGTTTTTCAGTACTGCGCGGCTTTGGATTGTAAAAGGCATGTCTTTACTATCTTGATAAAATCCAACCTAAAGCAAAACATTATGTAGGATGACATAATTGTTGTTTTATGTTTTACATCAATTATGTCATCTTTATCTAAAAAATAGTTTTTCAGTCTGTACTGAAAATTAAGCAACATTTCTGGGATTTAAATGTGGATCATAGTAGTACTTGAGATGCTGAATAATACTTTTCATTAAACCAAATCTAGCTTAATTTATACACACTTTTCATAAGTAGCGTATCCCTGTACGTTTACAAAACAAAGTTTGTTAGACTACTTTTACGTAAGCTCTGTGTACGTTCACATAGTCTATAAGTTGGTTGAACTTCAACTTCTACGTAAAAACTTGCGTCTAGTCGCTACAGGCCACTTGATCCCGAACATGACCGAGCGACCACATTAAGGTAAAAATGAAATTGGCGCCAATAGCGTGTTCGTATTCCCAGGCTATGTTTACTCGCCGGAGGAGAAAATCGCGTTTTAGTTCATTCCCTTTTCACTGAGCGCTAGTCCTGCACGATTATCTAGCCAACTGGACACGAAAATTTAAATTTAAGTTGACGTGGTGGGCTTGGAACATAACCGTATTTCACTTTAGTGTTTCAAGTTTTCGGTTGAACTTTTAGTCGAATTATATCATCAAACCAAACATTGTTGCAATTTTGCTTACTGTGGAGCGCGTTATGGGATCCCGATCGGGATACGTAAAATTAAATAAATTGCAGACGTCTTGGTGTGTGCGCTATCTGTTCCCACATCCCTGCATTTTTTAAAATTTCAATGCTTTGTTTTTCCGTTAAGCAATGAACCATTTATCTAGAATTTTGGCCGCATATGAAGAAGCATTTTATTAACTGATGAAGCGTTTCACAGCCAACATTCGCTCTCTATATTGATTTACATATAACTTTTGAAATATTTTCACATCTGTATTTCTTAATAAGGCTTATGAGATATTTCTATAAAAAAATTTAAATCTTGTAGGTAGTTGTTATACATAAATTTAAGAATCATCACATACTATAAAACATTTCATCAATTTCTAATTGTTGCTAAACCAGTAAGAATAAATTTCAACCGATTTACAAACAAAAAACTTTTTTTAGAAGTTTGCGTGTATTCACTTAATTTCAAAAACGGCTAAATAATCTGCAGACATCGGTAATACAATGTCGTATCCTGAATACTGAAAAAATTTTTTAGAGTAAATTTAGTATATGTATTTAACTTGTAGATGTTCTACGATGTAAACATTTAGTTTATGTTGCACACAGGATATTTAGTTTAAATTACTTACTATGTTGTGAACTGATGATCATGTTGTTAAACTTTGTTGATATAACTTTTTCTGTAACCTTCACTACAAATTTGTATGGCCACAATTTAGTAAAGCAATGACCTGCAATGTAGTGATAATTACTAAAAAATGTAATGTAGGTTCGAAGGTTAGGTGTACAAATAAAACACTAGGTAATTAGAACATGTAAGGTATTTATACACAAGAATCACAACATACAAATATAATGTATTTTAATTAATATTGTTCCGCATACCAGATGGGAATATCATTAACAATAAAGACTACTTTATTATTACTGTATATATAACAGTTTGCCTCAACTGATTTGCCAGAATAATAAGAGAACTATAAATTTACATTTAAATTATATTTATGAACTATTATTTAGCCTTCAAAATAAAATGTTTAATTGTTACACAATTTATAGTTTCAACAACATCCCAAGAAAACTTTGTTGTAAAAAAAAGTAACAGGGAATCTTTGTGTACAAAAGGACTTGATCTTCAGCTGCTTTATTATTTAAAATTAAATTACATGAATTATTCACTTCTATAACATTATCATAGCTAAACAGAATGTGAGAAAAGAACTAGGACAAATTAGTAATTTATAGTCGATGTAATCAGTATGACAATTTTTAAAATTGGATACAAAGTGGGTTGCTTGTAATATACTTGTTTTAAACAATTGAATGAAAGTTAATATTTGAGCAACTAAAATATTTAATTTTGTTTCACTTGTTTAATAAAAGTACAAGGATATTGTGAAGTTTCTGTTTTATGATAACTTCTAAGCATGGAAAGAAGAAAGAAAAATGTAGTTAAAAGAAACAAAAAGTTATGCTTACTAATGTAAACTAGTACAAATGTTTAAGAATGTGTTCTGGTACGTATGTAAATAAGTTGAAGCTTTTTAACAAAGTGCATGTGTTATAGATGTGTATGTCAAAATTGGAGGCCAGTAGTATTTTGGAATGCTATTTTAAAATCATTTTGTTTAAATTGCATTAGAATACTGGCAGAAGTTTTAAACTTATTTACATAATACAGCTTTAATTTTCTAAAAACAATAAAACGATCACTTTTTTCCAGGGTGTTTTATAAAACGTAGTCGTAATAATGACACCATAGATTTTGGGTGTGAAAACACGTCGATTTAGCTAAACTTACCTAGATAAACAAAAGTGCTTTGTGCGTCTTACGGTACAAGTTGATGAAACAGTTTTATCTAATGTCTTTAAAACGGTTTGACCTACATGCTGAAATAACCAAGTAATTAAGCGTGGCATGATTTGAATTGCCAAACCGATCCGTGATATTTATAAGCAAATGAAATGGTACTTTAGGTTGTGTCACATTTGTTAAAAGTTATTTTTGCTTCCAATCTTATGGCATTATTGGTTTCTGTCAAGTTATTCATTTTTTAATTAGTTGTTAGTTTCACTATTTTAAAACTAGCAAAGTAATTGTCAATTATATCGAAAATAAGTTATAGGTAGTAAGTTTAATTTTTTGATTATTTCAGTTTTTATTACAAGCCAGTTTATACACGCAAAACACTTTGAGATCAAATATCTCTGCACCAGTTGGTCCGACATAAAAAGTTATAACTACAGTTTTTGTGTATCTTTGTTCAAGTTATTGAATTCTGAGTTTTAGAAAAAATTACAAATTAAAAAGAAATGAAGGAAAATCCCTTCTATGTATCTACGTTACTGATTCGTAATTGGGCTTTTTAAATATATTAAATAAAAGCTTTATTAACTTCAGCTTTAAGAAGCCATAACTCTGAAAAAAAAGCACTTTTATACGTAGGTAGAAGAACAAAAAATGGTTCGATGCTGGATATGAAGAAGAAATGCACAAGAGAACTGCATTAAGAATTGAAATGCTTAAAACAAACTCTGAACAAGCAAAGAAAGATTACATAAAGCAAAGGAAAAAATGCAAAACAATTTTAAGAGAGAAAAAAAGGAAACACAAGGAAGAGCTATTGAATAACATAGATAATAGCTACAGAAATAACGAAATAAGAAACCTGTACCAACAGCTGAAAAGAGAAAGGAAAGGCTACCAATCAAACGCAGTATTCTATAAAAACAAGAACGGAGAGCTAGTAGGAGGACAAGAAGACACGCTAGAGCTATGGAAGGAGTATTTTAACAAATTACTGAATGTAAAAGTAAACAACAATGAGGAGAGCGAAGAAGAAACCGAAGAATACCACAACCTCAACCTAGATAATGAAGAACCACCATCCCTGGAAGAGATTGAGGAAATAATAAGCAGCCTTAGAAGTAATAAAAGTCCTGGAAAGGATGCACTGCATGCGGAATTGTATAAGTACGGCGGGAAACAGCTTCCGAGACGGGTTTGGCAACTGATTATAGAAATATGGACTCAAGAAAAATTGCCTCAACAGTGGAATGAAGCGGTGTTATTACCGATCGACATATTTTCACATTATTTATGACTATATTCTTCAGCAGAGGTGCGAAGTAGCAGGCTATTGTGCTAAGCTGTTTTTTGTAGCTTAGTGCGCCACTTTTTATAAAAAAATGCCTGTAGCATTGCACGCTACATATAAAAAATAGGTGTAGCCGAAATGGTTGCGCTACTTTAGTTTATCTTTGGGGGCATATTTGCCCAACTCTAGTAATAATAATAATAATGAAATAAACAACTACATTTTATATTGTGAATTTTATTCTGTGGACTATTTTTCCTCTGAATGTTTCTCCTTGTATATTTTATGGATTTTTCCGTGGATTTTCTTCTTTGAATTATTTTACCGTTTACCGTAAATAGTATGGAGGTACGCAATAGAACGTTAACGTTATGTTACTTTTTTTAATTCTATAGGTACAACTATTTTTTTTTAATTTTAAACTTTTAAAAATGGCTGTAGCTTAGCTTAGCTACAAGAAAATAAAAGTAGCTTAGCTTAGCAACAATTTTTACAAAATAGCTTGTAGCATAGCTTTAGCTACTTGTTAAAGTAGCTTTCCCACCTCTGCTCTTCAGGACACCCTGTATAATAGCAATGCCGAAAATGAACTGCAATATTCAGATGCAAATAACTAAATTAACTTATAACTATCATAAAAACCGCTGAATCAAAGTTATATTTGACATATGTAGTTTCTACAAACAACCGCACAGTTTTTTTACAGCACCCATAATTATTTTTTTAAGTCTGATTATTCATTTCATAATAATATAAGCGCATCTGTTTTCGAAAACAATAATTTTTTTTGTAAAACTTCCCTAAACATTTCAACAGAAAGTTCCAACTATTGACACTTAAATGTATCCTTTCTTCCCTCTTTTAAAACAGTTTTAGAGAACAGGGCTATTAAATAACTCAGACAATTTATCAAATTAACAAGTAGATATCTGTTGATGAAGTGGAAAATTTATGTAATTAAAGAACAACCATACCTAATTGTTCAATGATGGCAAAGTTCTTGAAATGAAAAGGGATGTAATGTATTTTTTCCTAAAATGTTTACAAAACAGCGAGGCATGAGAAGTATGAAGTATGTTAAACAATTCCTGTGGTAATTGAAATGGTTAGGACTGACAAGGTCAGCACTGATCACTCTCTTTCAGTTCAAACACTTTTCCTTCATTTTCTGGTGCACCATACACTTCATCAGTGTGTGTAATATCTATGTCTGGCCCCCGAAGTTGTAAAGTTACTAGGTCATGATGGCCTTCTAGAGCTAAGACGATATGTTTTCCTCCAGACATTATTTCACTTGCTGTTATATTACACTTTGGGGTATAAACTGCCACTAAGTTACCTAAAAAATATTCATTTGGATTAAATGTGTTTTACAAATGTCCTACCAAGGGAAAGTTTCGTGTTGTTGATTTTATAAATAAAGTTTTGATTGTAAAAGCAACAATTATACCGTTTATTAAAAGAAATCAATTTAAACTTAAAAGTGCAGCAGATTTAATTATTTATCCACTAGGATTTTTGGCAAAAAAGAAATTATTAGTATCTATATAAACTTTGAGGCTTTCGTATTTCTCGAACTCAGACCGTCAATACTAAAACTTACTTTCGACTTAGACTGCGTCATTCCAAAGGATTACACCCAGCATAATCAGATAAGGACCTGCCTTTACAAGTATTTGCTTTAAAAGTTTGAGCGATAGTTGTTTGTGGGCCCTGCCTGCCTAAACAGGGCCGTTTGCTTAGATTGTTAGAACCTTGGTGCGGACAAGGATTTAATATTAATGTATCTTTTGTCAGGACAAGAATTCTTAATCAGCTTATGCCTGTTATTTATTATTTAAAACAGTTTGAGCCAGTTGAGCAGAACGGCGGAGTTCTGGTTGGCTGTGACCGTTGGGGGCAGAGATGGATCCGGTCCAGCGTGATCATGCTTACGAGGTAGAGAATGAACTACTGGAGTCCAAGCTTTACCGAGTCTAAAACCATCCTCTCTGTTTATGTCGTTAGGTTGTTTCTTAATTATAATTGCTTCACGTATGATACGATGGAAGTAATGAGGTGCACTGATGCCAAGTTAAACCGGTATGTTCAGCAACTGCAGATTTTGTGACGCGTCTGTTTGCAATCACCTTTGTGCTCTGGCAATCTTAACTCAATGGAAGGACCAGTTTTGTCTAATATAGTTTGAACCACAAGAGCAAGGGATATTGTAGATCCTGGTTGATTTAAATCTTGATATCTAGACTTTTGCGGATCTGAAACCGTTTCCCAGAGTTTCATTGGTCCTGCAGACTGTCTTCATGCTGTACCTTCTAAAAACAAGCCCTGTTCTATCAGCAATGCCCTTATTGTAAGGTAGAAAAGCTAAGCCTTTCGGAGGTGCCAGTTCCTCTTTAGCCTTGAGCTGTTCCGCATTGTGGATTACTGAATTTTTGTGGCTATGTTCCCGGTTTATTGTAACGACATCAAGAGAAGAGTTTTCTCTTGTTGTAGGTGTACTGCATCTGAGATTCGGAATGCTAGAGGTTGTTAGAGTTTTTAGCACAGTGGCTTTCATCGTTTGGCCTCACCGACGCCAAACACTTCCTAGAATACCTTAACTCAATTCAAAATAATATCCAATTCACCATGGAAGTAGAGGAAAATGGCAGTATTGAATTCTTAGAAGTACATGTTACATGTAAACCAGATAGTAGCTTGGGGCACGCAGTTTACAGAAAGAAGACACATACAGATAGGTATTTAAATGCAAACTTGCATCACCACCCAATGCAGACAGCTATCGTGCTAAAAACTCAAACAACCAGAGCAGTCCTAATCTCAGATGCAGAATATCCACAAAACTAATCTCTTGATGTCGTAACAAGAAAACGGTTAGGTATACAGCCACAGAAATTCACAGAGCAATCTGTAATGCAGCACAGCTCAAGGCTAAAAAGGAACTGCCACCTCAGGAAGGCTTAGCTATTCTACCTTACAGCAAAGGCATTACTAATAAGATAGGGTATGTTCTTAGAAGGTACAGCATAAAGATAGTCTTCAGGACTAATAAACTTGTGGGAAACGGTTTCAGATCCGCAAAAAACCAAATATCAAGCTTAAAATCAACCGGTATCTACAACATCCCTTACTCTTGTGGTTCAAACTACATCAGACAAACTGGTCGTTCCATTGAGTTAAGATTGCGAGAGCACCAAGTTGATTGCAAACACAGATGCATCACAAAATCTGCGGTTGCTGAACATACTGGTTTAACTGGGCTTAAGATGGACTTTGAGAATGCTCAAGTACTCGTCAGAGTACCTCATTACTTCCCTCATATCATACGTGCAGCAATTGAAATTGAGAAACAACCGATAACAACATAAACAGAGAAGATGGTTTTAGACTAGAAAGTGTCTTGCGAAACGTTAGTTTGTATGGGTTTACAAACAGCTAACAGGCATAAGTCGATTAAGTGTTCTTGTGTTGAAAAACAAAATACATTAAGATCAAATCCTTGTTCGACCCAAGATTCTAACAATCTAAGCCACGACCCTGTTTAGGCAGGCAGAGCCCACAGACTTTTAGAGCAAATACTTGTGAAGGCAGACAAGCTACAGGTCAGTTCTTACGTGATTATGCTGGGTGTAATCCCCAAATGACGACGCGGCCTAAGCCGAAAGTAAATTGTATTATATTAGTATACTCTGAGAGATACACTTTAATGAAAATGTTTTAACTGATTTTCCTACAAAACAAAAATTTTCAATACGCACTTTTTCAGTAAAACCACAGTATACTTATTCATACAGTAGCGAAAGTAAAGGTCATTTATGGTAATTATAGCACCAAGCGGCGAACAAGTTACACTAAAGTTTGACAGCTAACGGTAGTAGTGTATCTCTGCTTTTTGAGCGTTATAAGAATAATTTTCAAGTTGTTTGCCAGTGTTATTATAAAAATTTGATTAGTGATATACCAATCTATTATGAGAGTCTCCAAAGGGAGCGCATGTTCCGCCGTAAACTGCGAAAACAACAAAGGAAAGAATCCTAACCTCAGTTTTTTTACATTTCCCAAAGATCCAAAAAAGTAATAAATTCTGATAAATATTAATACATTAAAGTTTGACTTTCTCGTCGTTCTAGATCAAAACAGTGGGTTGCAAACTGTAGGCGTGAAGATTTACGTGAAAAGGAGGTGGGATATTTGAATAAAAACTGCATTTTGAAGATTCGCAGTTTATAAATGTTAATAAATCATATTACTGGCACTATCTTTGTATTATTTAAAAACCATTGTAGCTCGTAATTTTTCTGTTTTGCTTATTAAAAATATGGTAACAACAACGAACTGGATTGGAATTTAAAACCCGCCATAATTTAAACGATAGTTTAATTTGTCGACCGCTTGGAGCGCCACTAGTTACAGCTTACCAGGCGTTATATGGGCGCTTTCGCTACTGTGTAAATATGTATACTGTGGTAAAACCTTGAAATGATAATCAACAATATCAAATGAGTGATTAATAAGAATTTTGTCATATTCACATTTGAACAGCTTTAACACAGCAATTGTATAGAGGCAATAGAAAGATGAGTTTTGTTTATAGTACATGTAATGAACGTAATAATTGTTTTCTTGGCCATATATTTTTGGGCATGAAAGACTAAAAGAAGCATTAGGATTGTACATTTGTAGTCTCTCTAAAAATGGAACCTAGGTAATTCTTGTTTGATACTATTTTTTTTAATTCCTTGCATTGTGGGCCAGCTTAAAAGGCTCAATGCAAAAATTTTAAAAATATATGACAATTTTCATAAAATCTAAAAATATATGAGATTTGTCTACTTGCTGATATATGAGAGGACCCTCAAATATACATGAAGCCCACATCAAATACAAATTTTGAACAACCTATTCAGAGCAACTTCCTTACTAGTGAAAATAGTCACGCTTTTTTGTGGCAGAATGGTTACACGTTGTATGAGATAATTGATTTTGTTTACCTTTATTGAGGTCCCAGATTCGTATTGACCTATCCCTTCCTTGCGAATCACTTGAAAGACAGAGTGCTCCTGTGGGATCTAACTGTAGGGAACTAACTGGAGCCGTGTGCCCGCACAACGACCAGCGACAATTACCTATAAATATTAATGAATATCACTCGTATTTTTACACATATGTATGTATTAAATAAGCATACAAGCAATGCCCTAATACTTTATAATTTTATATATTACCATTTTTTAAATTTTTTCACTTGTGAAAATTAAAGGCGTTACAATTAGGCTAATTTCAAATTGATAATTGATGTTTGTGTGACTAGTAAGACAAAATACCTGTTATAGCTGCTTAATTGATTATTATAGCTAATTGATTAGCAAATTTAAAAAGTGCCATTCCTACCAACACTCAAGCTTACCTGTTACTAAATCCCATACTAGTATTCTAGCATCTTCCAAACCGGAAATTACACAACTTCCTTGCGAACTTATTTCTAATGCTACCGTACTACATGAAGGTTTCCATTTTTTAAACAATGTTCCACTTTGAAGATCATAAACTACTATGAAATTTGGATTTGGTTCATCTATTTCATGGCACACACAGCACACATAGCTTCCTAAACAAACATATTTATTTGGTTATAAAATCACTTTTAAAGTTAACAAACTACATACCCTCATGTGTTATAGCGGACAATGAAGTAATGAAATCATGATGTGGTATTCTAAGATCATATAATAACTTTTTGGACTTTAAATTCCATACTAATAAAGGAAACGGTTTCTGTGTTTCATCACCACATACAAGGACCCTAGAAGTAGTGAAATTAAAAAGTACAATTAAATGTAAATTTTATGTATTATGCAGTTTTTCTGTAATTATGTGATTATAAAAAATTTAAAAATATGGAAAAGGGATTCAGGCATAACCTTAGCTGTGTTTTTTGTTCAAATCTGAATTAGTAGAATATGCAATCGTGATTCGAAAATTACTTATACTGTGAAAAAACAAAATCCCGGCTATCACGTGACGCGACGCAAATCGGATGCACACAAATGAATCCTGCAAAATTCACAACTCAGAGGGGAAAGGGAATTATGAATGCATTTCAAACCGGCAGTATGTAATTTTTAGATCTAAAACTAAGGAACAATGACGGATTCAAAAACTGCATGTTGGATCAAACAGGTTGTTGGTATCTTCCCATACTTTCTGCGTTTTAAATGTTCGCGCACCAATAACTGAGTAATTAACATTAATTTTACAAAAATTAAATGTAATCGAAGCTAAACAAAAGCTCAGTCTTAATTTTGTATTTTTTATTACTATTACAGTACATAGATAATGTGAACCAAGCTTTTTCCCGTTTAGGACGAAATCAAAAAGTACGTAATTCCCAGTTAATTTTTATTTAGCTTGTGTTTACTACATAATTATTGTTTATTTACTAACAAGTATTAGATGAATAACATATTAAAAAAATAACTTATCAACTCGAATATTACCGACGGCATCAACTTTACTTGTGGACGGTGACGTAGTTAAAGTGGAAATCCCTACAAGCATGAGAAATGCCACCATGCAATAGCGTCTATTAAAGATAAATACAAATTAACTTTTGGTTTTCGATATGCGTAATGTGTGTAAACTTTATGTAAGACTATTAGTCCTCATATCATTTAGATAGTTAAATGTACTTATAAGAGTGTACCATTGTGTGCTTTACTTTGAGGAGTATATAACCATCGTAAGATTTCTTGATCTTCCCTTTCAGGAATAAGATGGATTTTTTTGATAAAAGTTCAAATGAATGTAATATCTTAATACCAAACTATTTAACACAATTACTAATCTACACCGGATTTGATACCATACATTCCCTAAGTAAGTTCCAAGAAAAGGATGTTGAGATGGAAAAGTTTGCAAAGGAATACTTACCAAATTTAATATTAGATGAAGAAAAAATAAACAATTTTACGAAATATATGCCGCGATGCAAAAAGAAAAATATTCGATAAAACATTAGACTATTGACGCTCAGGTACAGAAAAAATGGGCGAAACGTCGCTTGTACTTTTCCATACTTTTAAATATTCTCGCGTTAAGCATTGATGGAAATCTTCATCTAATCTAACCGGTACAAGCCCGCTGCAGACTCAAGACGTTGCTTACTTACGGGCTGCGCGCGCTCCTACGACGCGACGTGAAAGACGCTAAGATATTTAAAGCGCTCACGAAAATAGTTATAACAGCTTTATTTATACAGTTGTCAAAAATGTGGAAACAATGAAAAACATTTATTTTTATTAGAGGTAATTGATAGGCATTTTTAAAATCACGGAACTGCCGGAAAACACGTTGTTGATATTAAAAAGTATCGTTTTGTTTTCCTTATTAAATTTCAAAATAATTGAAAATTCTCGCTGATCCGAATAAAGTACTTTAAATAGTCTATCGAACTGATAAAAGTTTATAACGATCGGCGTTTACGTTTATGAATAAAAAATTAATCCATTTCAAAATTTTTAAAAATTCAGAATGAAATTTGGAAAATTACTAAAAAACAAATTTTGTAGTTCATTGCAAGCTCTATCGGCTGAAAAGGTTAAAAAAAATGTTGTGGGCAGTTTTTGAGAACATGTTTTTTGAAAATGTCCAAAACTTTGAACCTACCTAGTATATTCACAATTTTCATATTTACTCAAATATTTTCGCATCACTATTTTATCCTTATCAAGGGCTCTCGTATAATAGGATAATTTGTATTGATTGGATATTTTGTTTTTGAGTAATCGGGCATTAAAGTTAAAATCTTCAAAAATTCGTAACGAGGTTCATTTTAAAGATACAGTATTTGGAAAAAACATTTGATTTATCTTTAGATGCACCACAACGCTACATATTCAAAATTTCAAAACAGTATTTATAAAAAAATCAATACCAAAAAAAAACAGGTTTAATTTCCGGGCATGAATTGGAATAAAATTTGGGAGATTAGTAAAAAACGAATTTGTAGTTCATTGAAATCGCTATCGACTAAGAAAGGAAAACGAAATTACCTTCTTGTTTTTTATGAACGAGGCAAACTTTAAAATAGGAATAATATAATAACACTAAAAGTGTCAGCTAATGAAGGCTGTACAAAATCAGAATAATTATTGAAATACGTCGAAAATCGCAGTAATAACCGACAATAACGTCCGCAAACAAGGCAATTAGTGGGCAACAACCCGGAAATCACGGCAATCAAGTCGGCAATCACGGCAAACACGGCAATCAAGTCGGCAATCACGGAAAAAACGGCAATCAAGTCGGCAATCACGGCAAACACGGCAATCAAGTCGGCAATCACGGTAAACACGGCAATACGGCAATAGGTGTACACAATTTTACCGAGTGAGACACCCCTCGGGATATAAGCACGGTAACCGACTGGGCCTCACAGCTAATTAGATGCGCTTCAGACTTTGGACTAAAATCGCTGTAAGAGCTTTATTTTGAGAGATCAAACATATGCAAAGAATGAAAAATATATTTTTTAACTAGAGCTAATTGGAAAGGCGTATTTAAATCACCCAACAGCCGGAAAATGCGTTTTTGAAATTAAAAAGTATCGTTTTTCCCCTAATTTTTAATATGGTTGAAAATTCTTGCTAATCCTAAGAAACTACTTCCAATGGGTTGTTAAACTGTTTAAAATTTTTAACAATTCGTGTTTGCGTTTTTAAATAAATTAATCAGTTTGGAAATTTTCAAAAATTCCTGGAGGGCGTCAGTATAAAATTTGGGAGATAAGTAAAAAACAAATTTGTAGTTCATTGCAAGCTCCATCGGCTCAGAAAGTTTAAAAAAAATGGTGTGGGCAGTTTTTGAGGAATAATTTTTTGAAAATGTCCAAAATGCTTTGAGCTTGATGTCAGTAAAACTACTGTGTACCAAGTACTGCAGACAAGAAAATTTTATACTTTTAAATATAGCCTTGTTCAATTACTTACAGAGAATGGTTTTGACAGAAGGCTGCAGTTTTGTGAATAATTAATGGAAATTTATAGTAATAATGGAGAATTTTTAAATATTGTCGTTTTTACTGAATAAGCTACATTTTTGTAAATGCAATGGTTCACAAAATAACCCTCACTGGATGCAGCAATCACATACGAAACATCCCCAAAAATGGGAAGGAATTGTAGGAAATACAATTGCTTTATCGTTGTTCATTCTGTCACTCTTTTTGTCCACTCATTCTAGAGATGTGCACTTGGGCACTATATTAACTGCTTTAAATCTTTTCTTAGATCAACTATTCTCACCCTGTCACTTAGTTTTACTTTTAAAACGTTTCGTATCATTCAATTTTGCGTGGTTTCAACTTCTTTATTTTTTTTGTAATGGCCCTGGTTTCTGCTCCGTCATTCAGTTTTTATGCAACAAGATAATAGACGATTTTGTTTACTGTATAGGCATAATTTCTTCTTCTAAGATTTTGTTAAATAATATGTGAAGTTTATCTAAGATTCCTTCCAGTCCAAACTTTAACATTTCATAGGTAATACCATCCTTTGCAGGCGTTTTCGCAGTTTTTGAATTCATTATACCTCTCTCTTCGTATTTCTGATTTTTGTATTATGCCACTTTGTTCTTCCTTTCTTCGGAAATAAAAATTTCCATATTTTAATTTTGATTCGTGTAAACATAGCGAAAAGGCCAAGCCCGGAGTGAAAGAGGCCTACCCTAGACGCCCAGTAAGGGTAAAAGAGGTGAAGACTAAGTACTAAGTAAGTTTGTTTAATATAATTGTTTGTGGCCATTTGCATGATTTCCTTTCAGTTGTGCATCATTGGCTTGTTATTTTGGTTTGGGATTTTCTAGCCTGTGAATTAAGTTTTTTCCTTTTGCTAATTTTTTCCGTATTTTTTTTAGTTGATCCTGATTTGTTTAAAATATATAGCTTTATGCGTTTCGCGTAGTTCTCTTCTGATTACTTTTTTTTGTTAATTTCTTTAGTTCTGTGAATTCTAATTTACTTTTACTGTTTGTTAATCATTTTGCTTCTAGTATTTTTTTTGCTGGATCAGGTTTCTTGTGTTTTCTAAAAATTAATCTATTTTCTTGTTTGTTTTATTTCTGAAGTTTTCCTGGGTATGTTTGTTTGCGTGTTGTTTTTTCCAGCTCATTGTAAAGTTCTTGTGCAGTTTATCTGTGTTAGCTTGTTATACCTGTATTTAACAGTGTACACTTCTTTTGAAGTCTTTGGAATTCCACTGATTTCTTTTGCTTTTTGTAAATAGGTAGTAATAGTAGTAGTAAACAAAAGGAAAGGTGAAAACACAGTGGAAAGTCCTAAAATACTGCCGCAAGCTGAAGTTAAAGCTACAGGGAAAGAAGAAAATATGGCGACAATAATACAAAAGTTGGATGAGCTAAAAAAAGACCTAAAAGAGGAATTTAATAAAAACCAGGAATTTAATAAAAACCACGCAGATTTGAAAGCAGACATTACAAAAATAAACGAGAAGCTTCAGAAAACAAAAATGGAATGGGAAAAGAAGGCGGAAGATTGGGAAATGGAAAAAATAGACATGGGAAATAGAATCAAAAAACTGGAAGAAAGGTTAGAAAGGCAGGACAGAGAAAAACGAAGAAATAATGTGGTAATAAAAGGAGTAAAAATAGAGGAAAACCATAGTGAAGAACAAGTCGAGCTATTACTGAAGGTCAAGCACAAACTAGTTACAAAAGTTAAGAAAGGATACAGTGTAAAAACAAAGGAAGATAAGCAAATAACAATTGTAGAGATGCATTCATGAGAACATAAAAAGACATTATGAGCAGGAAAGGATGTCAAGATGGGTTATCAAAAAATAATTATAAACGAGGCGAAGTATGACTGGAACCCTAACACACAAAGAATAATAAAATCAAAAAACTAGCAGAAGAAGAGAGAGAAGGATTAACGATGACGAAAAAGGCAAAGAATAAGGCTACCGAGAAGAAGGCAATAAGCGATGACGAATATAAACAAAAAAAAGATAAATAAAAGAAGAGATAAGAATTGGCTCCAAATAAGGGAATACATAGAAATAGGTACATGGAACGTGCAAGGGTTAAATAGGGAAGAGAAACTAAAACAACTTATTGCAGAGACAAACAAATATGAAATAGATATACTGGCAGTACAAGAGACGAATATAAAAAGTGTAACAGAAACGAAAATTGAAGGCTATTACTGGTTGAATGGAGGTGGTGAAAAGAACAGATTGGGGAAAGGTTTTCTAATAAGTGAGAGACTAAAAAGTGTAGTAAACGAATACAAAATAAATAATAAATGACGGGATAAGCTATATAAGCCTCCACACATGTTGATCCCGCTGTTATTCTTCTCTGTATGTCACTTTGGTAGTTACCCTCACTTGTAATCTCCGCCCCTAAATACACTACTTGCTTTGTTATGCTCAGGATGTACTGCTTGTTTGTATCTAGCGCTCTCACTGTGAGATTTTGTGTTTCCTCCTGCTTCCTATTCCCTAAAATCATATACTTTGATGTCTCTTCATTTATCACCAATCCCACTTTTAACGCTTGTTGCTCTATCTTTTTGAACACTGCTTTAAGCTCTTCTTTTGTTTTCGCAAGTAACACTACATCATCGGCATATGCCAAACATTGCACTGAGTCCTTAAGTATATTTTTTCGGCATTTAAGTCTCCTTTCCTAAGCAAGTTTTCTAGCACTATGTTGAACAGCGTTGTAGATAACGGGTCTCCTTGCCTTAAACCTACATTGCTTTTCACTGTTCTCGATTCCCATCCTTGAAATCTGATCTTGAACTTTGTATTTTGTAAGGTCGTTCTTACCAGTGCTATTAGCTCTTTATTAAATCCTAATTCTTGTACAGCCTCGTAAATCTGTGGTCTTTTTATTTTTGTCGAAAGCTTGCTTGAAATCTATAAATAATGTATGTAGTGGTTTATTCTTTCGCTCGCATTGAGCATATGATCAATTACTGACTTTCCTTTTCTAAAGCCTGCTTGGTATTGCCTAATTTTAATTCTAGCCTCTTCTTGGATTCTGTTGTTTATTGTAGATGCCATTATTTTGTACATAACATTTAACAGTGAAATAGGGCGATAGTTCTCTGGTTGCTGCTTACTTCCTTTTTTGTGTAGTATAGCCGTGGACCACTCTTCCGGAATTTTTTTCTTTTTCCATATTTCATTAATCATTTCATGTAGTCTTTTCCCTAGTTCCTCATCTTCTAGCTTAATCAGCTCTGCTGCTGTTTTATCTGAACCAGGGCTTTTGTTATTCTTCATATTTTTTGTCATCTCTGTAAACTCCTTCCATGTAGGCTCAGCTGTAGTTTGTTTTAGGGGTTGGTCTTGTTCGTTCTGCTGTACCCCCTGGTTGACAAATAATTTCTTGTAGTGATTTATCAATATTTCCAATATCATCGTTTCATCCAAGCATAATTCACCCTGTTCATTCCTCATTGCTACTGTTTGTGTACTACAGCTTCTCCTTTCTTCCTTCAGGTTTCTATAAAAGGCTCTGGCATTTGTATTTCTGTATGTTTCTTCCAAGGATTCTATTCTCTTTTCCCTTTTTTCTCTTTTATTTTTCCTGCATAGACCTTGTACTTGGTTTCTGATCTGACTGTAATGGGATGCATTTGTTGGATCTTGTAACACTCTCAGCCAGGCCTTTCTCCTTTCTTTCACAGCTTCTTCACATTTTGCATCAAACCAGTATTTCTTTTTCTCTTTTTTCTCTTCTTCGAATCTTTGTATGCTTTTTTCTAGTGTTCTTTTGAGGAAATTCCATTCCTGGTGCGCATTCTTGTACTGTTCCTTTTTTTCTACAAGCTCTCTGGTTTCTCTAGCATATTCTTTTTGTATTTGTTCCTTTCTTAAGCAGTCTATGTTCCACTCCTGTTTCTTTTTCCTATGATTGTTTGTAATTTTAGGTACTGTTTGTTTCAGTTTGAATTTTATTAAAAGATAGTCCGAGCCTATCACCGCACCTCTGTAGGACCTAACATTCTTTATATTTTTACTGTGAATTTACTCTATAACGACGTGGTCTATTTGATTTTTTGTCTTTTTGTCCGGGCTTGTCCATGTCACTTTATGAATATTTTTATGCTTCAGCATTGTACTTTTTATCTCAATTTTGTTTCTACCTGCAAAGTCGATGAGCTTTTGTCCATTGTCATTTGTTACTTCATGCAGGTTTTCTTTACCTATGATCGAAATATATCTCTGTCTTCTTTTCCAATTTTTGCGTTCCAGTTCCCTATTATAATGTACATATCAAATTTTAGTAATTTCTCCACTATCTCTTCTAACTTCTTGTAAAACTGCAATTTTTTCTCTTCTTCTGTTTGATCTGTCGGTGCATGTACTTTTAATATGCTCAACTTCCTGTACCTTCCTTTTATCCTTATATAGCTTATCCTGTCATTTATTATTTTGTATTCGTTTACTACACTTTTTAGTCTCTCACTTATTAGAAAACCTTTCCCCAATCTGTTCTTTTCACCACCTTCATTCAACCAGTAATAGCCTTCTATTTTCGTTTCTGTTACACCTTTTATATTCGTCTCTTGTACTGCCAGTATATCTATTTCATATTTTTTTGTCTCTGCAATAAGTTGTTTTAGTTTCTCTTCCCTATTTAACCCTTGCACGTTCCATGTACCTATTTCTATGTATTCACATATTTAGAGCCAATTCTTATCTCTTCTTTTATTTATCTTTTTTTTGTTTATACTCGTAATCGCTTATTGCCTTCTTCTCGGTAGCCTTATTATTTGCCTTTTTCGTCATCGTTAATCCTTCCCTCTCTTCTTCTGCTAGTTTTTTGATTTTATTATTCTTTGTGTGTTAGGGTTCCAGTCATACTTCGCCTCGTTTATAATTATTTTTTGATAACCCATCTTGACTTTATTTCCTATCTCCTTTTCTTCTTGCATAATCTTGCGTAATTGAGCTTGGATTTTTCTTTTTTCAAAAGTTAGATCATTCCCTATCCAAATATTTTTGCCTTTTAGAAGTCCTTTCCTGCTCATAATGTCTTTTTTATGTTCCCATGAATTCTACATATCTCTACAATTGTTATTTGCTTATCTTCCTTTTTTATTAACAATCTATTAATTTTTTAATAGTTAAATATTTATTATCTTCCTTTGTTTTTACACTGTATCCTTTCTTAACTTTTGTAACTAGTTTGAGCTTGTCCTTTAGTAATTGCTCGACTTGTTCTTCAACATGGATTTCCTTTATTTTTACTCCTTTTATTACCACATTATTTCTTCGTTTTTCTCTGTCCTGCTTTTCTAACCTTTCTTCCAGTTTTTTGATTCTATTTCCCATGTCTATTTTTTCCATTTCCCAATCTTCCACCTTCTTTTCCCATTCCATTTTTGTTTTCTGAAGCTCCTCGTTTATTTTTGTAATGTCTGCTTTCAAATCTGCGTGGTTTTTTATTAAATTCCTCTTTTAGGTCTTTTTTTAGCTCGTCCAACTTTTGTATTATTATCTCCATATTTTCTTCTTTCCCTGTAGCTTTAACTTCAGCTTGCGGCTGTATTTCAGGACATTCCACTGTGTTTTCACCTTGCCTTTTGTTTACTACTACTATTACTACTTAAGAAAGAAGAGATTTGGTTTCAATTTACAAAAAGCAAAAGAAATCATTGGAATTCCAAAGACTTCAAAAGAAGTGTACACTGTTAAATATAGGTATAACAAGCTAACACAGATAAACTGCACAAGAACTTTACAATGAGCTGGAAAAAAACAACAAGCAGATAACGGCAAATTAACAATTCTTACGCTACTAGATTTCAGTAAAGCATTTGATACCATTCATCACGAACTATTATTTTCAATTCTTCAATATTTTGGATTTTCCGAAAACGCAATAAACTTGTTCAAGAGTTACTTTAATAATCGAACACAAAGGGTGAAAGTTCAAGGTGACATATCCGCGATGCGGAAAATGTCACAGGGTGTTCCACAAGGTTCTATTTTGGGGCCTCTATTGTATACCATTTACACATCGAACCTTCACACATTTGTTAACCACAGTAAAATACACATGTATGCAGATGATACACAGGTTTATTGTTCATTCCCACCATGCGATTTAAATCTAGCTTCAGAAGATCTATCACATGACTTAGATCAATTATTTCAAATATCGTCTAAACATGCATTCAAGCTAAATCCCTTAAAATCTTGTGTACTTCTATTTGGTAGAACATTGGATTGGATAAATAGGCGGGATTTACTTCATGTATACATTAATGGCACCGAAATATCTGTAAAAGATAGTGCTAAAAATCTAGGGCTCATCTTAGATAACAGCTTCAGATATAAAAGCCACATAAGCAAATGTATTCAAAAAGCATATTTAAATTTAAAGTTATTATATCCTCATAGGACGTATTTAAGCAAACCACACAAGAGAATGCTGTGTGACACGCTTGTATTGTCCCAATTTTCATTTTGCTCAGAAATACTTGCTCCCTGCCGTGACTATGATACTTCTCAGAGAATACAAAGAGTTCAAAATTCTTGTTAAGGTATATTTATGGCATCCGTAAATACGACCATATTTCCCATAAATTAATAGAAAGTAATTGGCTCAATATGGAAAACAGGCGATTGTTACATACAGCCACATTATATCACAAAATTATTACCGAGAAAACACCACCATATCTGTATAATAAAATAAAATTCCGGAGGGATATACATACTTTAAATCTGAGGCACAGAGGCTTAATTACACCGCCACAACACAAAACTGCAATATACGAGAGATCGTTTCAATATAATATCAGCAAAGTTTACAACAATTTACCACTATTTTTAAAAGATCTTCAGCCCAAATTATTTCGAAAACGGTATTTTAAAACTCTTTTAATCCGCTAAACCCTGCACTGTTACTACAGCTCCCTCGTCTTTATTTTTGTTATCTTTGGTTCTTTTCTATTTTTAATTTGTGGTCTGAATGTGACTGCTTATAAGGCATTATATTTGCATTCTTGTGCATTTTTCTTTTTTTCTTGTTTTTTCTTTTCTTGTTTTTTCTTTTTGTATCTTAGTTTTAGGCATTTAATAAATATCTGTGTTGGATATTAGTCCAGGTCTAGTTGAAAAGCAGCCCAACTGAACTAGACCTTGAGATTTTGATGTATTTAAGTGTATGTACTTGAAAATGGTATACCTATGTATTTCTTATACATCAAAATAAATAAACTATTATTATTATTATTATTATTATTATACCCATGAAAACTTCAGAAATAAAACAAACAAGAAAATAGATTAATTTTTAGAAAACACAAGAAACCTGATCCAGCAAAAAAATACTAGAAGCAAAATGATTAACGAACAGTAAAAGTAAATTAGAATTCACAGAACTAAAGAAATTAACAAAAAAAGTAATCAGAAGAGAACTACGCGAAACGCATAAAGCTATATATTTTAAACAAATCAGGACCAACTAAAAAAATACGGAAACAATTAGCAAAAGGAAAAAATTTTATATATATATTTTGTAAATTGAAAAATGGATGCTGCCATTAGCTTTCGTATTGACATATCTTTTAATAACCTCCAGTATACTTCTTGGTAGGTATTAGAGATGGGCAACAGGGAAAGTTTCCAAAAAGAAACATTCCAAACGGACAGTTTCCAGGAAGGAAACATTTATCTCTGGGCAAGTTTCTATGAAAATTTAGGGAAAGTTTCCAGGTATCTTTCCTAGATACTTTGTAATGCAGTTTCTTCTTCTTTTATTCAATTTTAAATAAATATTATTGTACAACTATTAATAATTAGGAGAGTTAATTATATTAAAATGATAAGTTAAACGTTACAATAAAAAAATAAATGGTACAAAATCAAAATTTCCCGCCGATTATCATTTGAGTTCTAACATAGTCACAAGTTTTAATTTCTTGTTATTTTGTTATTGACGAAAGCTGTATTAAATTACTTCAGTGTTTATTTGTGTCCAGTGTTTTAATTTTACTAATACTTTATATTAATAGTCTCAATCGCTTAATTAATTCGAATAATTTTATAAAATTATTTGTTGTTATTTCCTGTATTTTAATTAGAATATAATTATATAATGCTATTACGGTGGATGTATTTGGGATCGATAGAATGCTCTTGCCGAAATAATTTTATTTCTGACATTTAATTCGAGCCAAAAATAGTCGTGGGAACTTTCCAGGAATTTTCCTTGGGATAGTTTCCAAAAACAAAAATTCCCGAAATTTTTCCATCTCGAGTAAGTATGTTATAATTTATTCTGTAATCTCCCATCGGAGCCTTTTAGACGACCAAACAGTTCAAATATTTGTACAGACACACATATGTGTTTTATCAAAAATAATTTACATCTAAAAATTAGTCAGTTTAAAAGTAAGCCATTGACTTGAGTAATTTTGATTGGTAGATTTATTGTTTTAATATTAAATCAAAAGGTTTTTTTTATATAATTTAGTTCTTAAATTTGCTTAATTAATTGTTGGTTTCTTTCAATTAATCAACATCTAGGTATTACAAAAATTGCGTTTTCATACCTCCCATCCCCTGAAACCAGCAGAGAATTGAGAAAGCGGTCTTCTCCTGCCTTGAATGTAGTTACACAGTCACCTGCAAGGTAAAAGTCAACATTACATTTACTGTAAATCTAAATATTAATGTTTATACTATACATCATATTGTAATCACAATTTGGTAGTAATTGATATTATACCTGTTTCCAAATTCATAAGATTAACATACATTCGATTTCTACTAAGTGCAACCAGATGCACCTGGTCATGCAACCCGTAGTAAGGCATCTTTTGGTTCATTACACCTTTTAATTTGTTTACAAATGTGCCTGAATCTAGGTCATATATTCTTAATTCTCTTCTACATAAAACAATGCATTTTACTTGGTCAATTGGTATAAGATTTATTGGATGTGTTATGTCCTTCAACGTTCGAACCTTTTGACATCTACAAAATAGAAAACATTATACATAATATTATACATTGGAACAATATTATAAATAAAATGATAAAATTTAAAATTATCTAAAGTCTAGTAAACTAAAAAAATCACAGGTGAATATAGCGCCTGTGATTTTTCGGTACCATACTGTTTTAGCAGATCAAGCACTGCTTTAAGAGTTTCACGATGTCAAATTTAAAATATGTTTCAAGCTCACGTTCTGAGCTTGTACTTTTCAAAATATCCATGTTTTTAGATTCTTTTAGAAAATTGCAAATAATAATAAATGTAAGTGTCAACTATTATTTGTTATTTACGAGGACAAGACACGCCCAAGTTAAATTGAAGTCAAAGTTTTAGTCTAAAGGTTTGAGAGTAAATTTAAAGCTAGGAATAAATATCTTCTGACCCTACTGCTCCTTTGCAGTTACATATAACCTTATTCCATGTCTTTTGAAGTATAATTACATTCCCTGGATGAAGAAGTAGAATTGCTAACAACAATATTAAAAATTTGAATATAAACGTCTCGCTCTTCTGCTGCCTGATGCCAGCTAGTACCCTATTAAAGTGTGGGCGCAGGGTAAGCGTGGTAAGGGGAAATCAGCAAGAACTCGCGACTCATACATGTGGTAGCAGCTTATGCTAGATTCGAGTTATTGGGAACTCTCTTTATTTACATTATTTGTGTGATTACTACGCTTTGCAAAATTATGTAATTTACATTACCAGAATCAGCACGAATCAAGCTATAATTTATCACCAATACATTTTTTCGTAGCCATAATACTTTAGCAGATATAACAGTGTTAAGGGCAAAAACCTTGAAAATAATTATAATTTTGAGTACATTCGAAGCGAGAAAATCGCACTTCAAAAATTTTAGCTCCGTAATTAGTGTGTACCTATTTTCAAAAATGTAATATGTTTCTAAAAATAGAAAGGCCACAAAAGCCTTTCACAATTTTTGCCATTTGTAATATTGAAATTTCACGCTATAATTTAAAAATTGATTTAACCATAGGTCACGTGATTTCAAGTTTGGCAGGATAGTCAAAAAAATTAAATGGATTGGCGAAAAATCGTCTTATTTGAGAAAATATCAAAAAAGCATACTCACACAGAAATAATATTAAAAACTGCAATGGCTATTAGAAATAAACCATTGCAACAAATAGGTATGGTATAGACATATCAAAAGAATAAGCCAATAAAGATGGCCATACAAAATATAAAACTGAAATCCACCAGGAAGACGGAAAAGGGGTAGACCACCACATACATGGACCAAACGAGTACAAGAGGACAGCATAGCTAGGAACCTTGGGAAAGCTAACTGGAGAAACAAGGAAGAATGGCGATTGGGATGCGAGACACGGCTGAGGCTGTAATAAACTCGCTAAATATACACTGCAAGTGTAAAGTCTGGCACTAATGCGATAAAATTGAAATTGTCAAAGTTTTCAAAAAATCATCGTAAATGTCAACCTTATTTTTTAAAAGTGCATCTTTTCTGATAATTGTTATTTTTCGATCGTCTTTTGTTTTCGAACTATGACGTCACTGATACTTTTTTTAATTCGCATCATATTTTTTCCGTCATATTTGGATAGAGGTTGAAATTCCGAATTCAGCCATATGCAAAGTATGACATTGACAGTTTTCTAGATAATCAAGTTTAAAGTCAGTAAAAAAACATAAAAAAATTAAGTTAGCTATGGAATATTGATAGTTTAATTGTTTGGAAACGATCTAAATTTTATAAACTAACATTAATTAACTAGAAATAACAATTAAATCCAACCATTATAAAAATTTCAATTCTTTGTTTTTCGCTTAAATATCGCACCATTTTTATCAGTAATAAATCATCAATAATCAACAAAAAAAAAAAAGAGAGTGGTGGTAGCTCAGAGGTTAGGCGCTCAGTCTCTAACGCTGAAGGTCTAGGGTTCGATTTCCCGCCAAAGCCATGCAGCAATAAAAATCTATGCCGCAACCCGCCACTCACATTTCCCAATCCGGTGTAGGCAGCCGTGGGGTTACGCAACCAGTTTCTCTGAATAAATCCACAGAATGGTTCAATATATTTGGAAACTGTTTGTACTTGACTGCCACTTCTGGAAATCTCTCGTGAAATACCGCCATACACTCCGGAATTGAAAATTGCTTTTCGCCATTAACTATTTGACATGTACAAAAGTATGCCTCAACAATAAAAGCTGTTTGTGCTGTAGTATAACCCATTTTTAATAAAAATACTAAGATAATTAACTCCGCCAGCGGTGAATGAAATATCGTTGCGGGTCTCAAGCCCGGGCATAGGAGGAGGGTTGGTGGGCCAGACTAGCACTCTACCCACCGTAAAAAGTAAATAACGCTTATAGAACCTACGGACATGGCAAGAAAATGGACTATGAACACGGAAACGATTCCACCAAAGAATGTATCGGAACAAACACAATAAACATTAATAATTATTATGGACCACAACAAACAAGACAGCCTCGGAACCCTGACTGATCAAATGGTAACAACTCGGCGAGAAAATGGGCAAAGAAAAAGGAACAATAGATTAAATAAGTTGACCACCACGGCGAGAGGACGAAGAAAGAGACAATGGAGAGCAAATAAGACACGATTGGCAACATGAAATATAAACGGATGGAACACAAAAGATCAAGAAGTCGTGATGGAAATGGAAATAAATAAAATTGACCTATGCGCATTAACAGAAACAAAAAAGAAAGGGCGAGGCACACGACAGTACAATTCATACATCTTGATCTATAGCGGGGTTAGTAAAGAAGAAAGAGGTAAAGAAGGAGTTGCAATGTTAATACATAAAAAATACGTAAATAGTATTAGAGAAATTAAATATATCTCATCAAGATTATTAAGAAATACCCTGGAAATCGAGAGAGAGAAGATATCAATATTTGTGGCGTATGCACCTGACAATGGAAAACCTAAACAAGAAAGAGAAGATTTCTTTGAAGAACTAGGCAAAGAAATGTCACGTGTAAGAGAAACCGAAAAGACGCTGTTAATAGGAGACCAAAATGCCCGAATTGGAAACCAGATAATAAATGGTGTGAAACAAAGATTTAACGAAGATGTAGTAAATTAGAATGGTGAGCTGCTAATACAACTGTGCGCAGACCATAATTTAAGAATATGTAATACATATTTTGATCAACAAGCTAAATACAAGTATACTTGGTATAATACAACAGAATTAAAAGTCTACAATTGATTACATAATATGTAACAGAGCAGTAAAACCAGAACAAATACTGTTCATAAGAACTCTAAACTCAGCAGATATAAGCAGTGGACACAGGTTACTGCTAGGAAAACGAAGAATGCAAATACCGAAAAACAAAGCAAATGCGGGAAACCAAGAAGGCAAAGCAGGAAAACTGAAGATAGAATTGTTACAAGACGAAACGATCCGAAATCTGTATCAAGGTCGCCTAGCAAACAACGTTAGAAAAATATGGAAAAATAGTATAGTTATACCAATCTTTAAAAAGGGTGATAGACAGACTCCAGGTAACTACCGGGGAATAACTCTACTAGACACCTCGCTCAAACTAACAACAAAAATAATAAAAGAAAGAATAGAAAACACCATAACTCTCACAGACGAACAACAAGGATTTAGAAGGGGTAGGTCCTGCACAGATGGCATCTTCATAATACAACAACTTATAGAAAAGTCACTGGAGTGCAACAGGCCGGCGTTTATGTGTATGATAGACCTGCAAAAAGCTTTCGACACGATACCATTAAAAGACGTGCTATATATACGTACTAAAAGAAAGACAATTGGCAAACGAAATTATAAAACTAATAGAAGACATATATACCGACAATAAAGTAACAATTAAGGTAAATTGAAAATTTCTGGGACCTATAGATGCCACAGCTGGAATTCGACAAGGGGACTCGTTAAGTCCTTTATTATTTAATACAGTGATGGACGAGGTAATTAAAGAGGTGAAAACATTAGAAGGTTATAAAATGCAGGACAAAGACATAAGAATAGTGTGCTACGCTAATGATGCCGTACTGGTAGCAGAAAGCGAAAACCAGCTCCAGCGATTACTAATGAAAACTGCAGAGGCATGCGAAAGATACAATATGAAGATATCGGCACGGAAGACCAAATGTATGACGATAAGCAAAGAGCCGATAAGATGTAAACTGCAAATACAGGACGACTTAATAGAACAAGTATCCTCTTTTAATTACTTACAACCTAATATAGTCAGTTATGGCAACCTTAAGCAGCAAGTAATGCCAGAAGTTGTAAAGGCGTCCAAGACATCTGGCGCACTAAACAACATAATATGGAATAATAAATATATAAATACAGAAGTCAAAAGCCGTATATATAAAGCTACGATACGCCCAATACTCACGTATGGTGCAGAAACGAGGGGTAACACGCAAACAACTAGACAGATGATAGAAACGGCCGAGATGAAAACTTTAAGGAAGATAGTGGGAAAGACACGAAGAGATAGAGTACGAAGCGAAGACATAAGGAACCAGTGTGACATACAACCTATAAACGAATGAATCTCAGTTAGAAGACGAGAATGGAACAATCACATTCAAAGGATGAATGAAGATCGATTAGTAAGGGTAGCAAGAGACAGATCACCCATAGGAAAACGGTCCCCTGGAAGACCAGCAAGAAGATGGAGGAAGTCAGTGGAGCAGTAGGAAAGAACAGGAGAAATCCTACAATGAAGGAAGAAGAAGAAGATAATTAATGTTTATTACTGACAGTTCATAAATTTGACATTTCAATTAATTTTGTTTTTGTGAATTAATCAAAGCTATGACTTAAATTTCCATAGATAACTAGAGCTGAAATTTAAATGATCACTGGGTATATACACTGTGTCCATAAAGTAACCCCCCCCCTAACTAACTTTTGAACGACTTAATATTTTACTACAAAATTTGGTGTGCTTTAATGGGAAATTAAATACTATTTTTTAGCTCATAATTAAATAATGTATCATTCAAAATGGCGGCTGGGCGCCATTTTGAATTTTTTTTTAAATAGAAAGGGGGGTCGAGTGACACCTCATTTGAAAGGTCTTTTAGTTCTGCGTCTGATCCTAGAGTTTCAAAGAAAAATATTTAGCCATAACAAAATGACAAACGTTTGAAGTAAAGAAGTCTATTAAAAAAAACTAAGAATTAAAGCAAAAAAAAATGAAATTAAGTGTTCGAAATGTTCACCATTCACTTCTTGGCACATAAAAAGTCGGTTATGACATTCCTGCCTCACATTTTCATCAGATTCTGGAGTGATATTTCTGCAAACTTCTGTAATGCGTTTTTTTACAGAAATGACACTCCAGAAACTTCTGAAAATGTAAGGCAGGAATGTCATAACCGACTTTTTATGTGCCAAGAAGTGAATGGTGAACATTTCGAACACTTAATTTCATTTGTTTTTGCTTTAATTCTTAGTTGTTTTTAATAGACTTCTTTACTTCAAACGTTTGTCATTTTGTTATGGCTAAATATTTTTCTTTGAAACTCTAGGATCAGACGCAGAACTAAAAGACCTTTCAAATGAGGTGTCACTCGACCCCCCTCTCTATTTAAAAAAAAATTTCAAAATGGCGCCCAGCCGCCATTTTAAATGATACATTATTGAATTATGAGCTAAAAAATAGTATTTAATTTCCCATTAAAGCACACCAAATTTTGTAGTAAAATATTAAGTCGTTCAAAAGTTAGTTAGGGGGGGGGGGGGTTACTTTATGGACACAGTGTATAACAAATAGGTAACCTAATGACCTTTTTTTTTAAATTATTTCTTCCAAGTTTGCTAAAACAAAATTTCTGTTCGATTATGACCTAAACAAATGAATTTCACTGGAATCAGTTCATTTTAAAGAAAAAATGGTGATTTAGCATAAATATATTTTTAAAAAACGCAATTTTTAATTTATCAATATTTTTGTTCCAAACTTTGCATGGCATTTTTATGCTGAATTTAAATTGATTTATCAGATTTGGTTTAACTGCTACCAGTGATTATTTTCGACTGTCAACTTTTTTTTATGGTCAGCATTTTAAATTTTTTCATATTTGAATTGAGTTCAATATTCTGATTTCAATGATGTATCACACTCTACATTTTGTTCAAGTTTTGAGCATATTATTACAAAAAATAAAAATTGTATAAAAGTTCCATGGAAAGACATCATTAAACTTATTTAAAAAAATTACAGTAGGCCATGAACTGAACGTTATTACGTAATTAAAATAAAGCACTACTTTTATTTACTTTACTTTTATTTACGTTTAGATACATTAGGTATGTGAAAATTTCAGGAAATTTTGTTTTGAGTATAATAGATTTAGTTATTTTTTACAAAAACAAAAGAATGACAAAGTTGTTAACACACTAGCTTCAGAGCATTTCTACAAAGGTGTCAAATGTGACTTGCAATGTGGGCTGCAATTTGCACATTTATTTAATAATTTGCATTTGTGCAGTTTGAGTATTAATTTAACCTGTTATTCAAATTTGTTATGTCCGTGTAAACATAAAAACTGCAAGTGGAATTTTCAGTAAATTGTGTACCTATGTTAGAAACTTTGTCATTCATTTGTTTTTGTGAAAAATAACTTATGCCAATGCTCAAAACAATTTCCTGAAATTTTCAACAACGCTTGATGTATCTCAACATCAAAGTAAACAAAAGTAGTTTTGTTTTACTTCCATCAGTTCATAGCCTACTATATTTTTTTAAAACAAATTAAATGACGTGATCTTTCCACGGCACTCTTATGAAATTTTAATTTTTTGTAATAATATACCAAAAGTTTAACAAATGCACATTGTTAAAATCAGAATAAAAACTCTGTTCAAGTATTAAAAAATTTAAAATGCTGTCCATAAGAAAAAGAAGCTGACAGTCGAAAATGAGAAATGGTAGCAGTTATACAAAATCTGATAAAAAATGTATAGACTTAGCATAAAAAAGTGACCTAATAACGCGTTAACTAGAAATATGTAATATAAATGACAAATAAGTTATAGTCGAAAACAAAAAGCCCAAAATTTCAGTTTTTTTCAGTTCTTTCAGAAACTAAGCAAGATAGCTCCAATTTCTTTTTAGATTATTAGTGGGCATAAAATTTCACAACTAATGCAGATATTTGGAAAAATCCCTAACGAGCATCATTTGAATGTTTACATTAGCCTTTCTATAGGTATGACAAGATTTAACAAAAGAACGTTGCTATATTAAAGTCTCTAAAATAAGCAATTTTTATGTTGTATTGACTATTATAACATAAGATCAAAAAGTCTTTGGATAGCGGTTGCTGTGGAATTGACAAGTCATCTATGAAATTATTTATTTCTATTAGTTTTGACATTTACTTTCAAAAGTCAGCGGATTATAATTAAAAATGTTTCAAACAGAACATAAAATTTTTATGGTCAGAGCATATTACCGTAATGGAAATCGTGGTGAAAACGGTAACTGGGTTTATTCACCTAATCCATACATATATAAAAGCACAAAGGGTTTTTTTTCTCCCCTTCCTCCAGCGGCTACCGCTTCACCAATTTGGACCATTTTTTTTTAAATGAAAGGTCTCTATCCACAGATGGAACATGAAACATTTTTATATTTTTATTCTACGCCGATTTTTTATTAATAATTATTTTAATTTATAATATATATGAAGGTCGGCTAGACGCGCGTCACTTGGGGCGCCATCTACAATAATCTCGCGTGTCATTATTTGAACTAATGCATCACGTGACTTGACATTTCGCAGGTTCTGTCAACGCTGTCTGTCAGTGCATTGTGTGCTGGGGTAACACTAGTTTATGTTTAAATGAATGCCGTGAAAGATTTCCCAACTTCGCCATAATCGAGCGAGATCTAGAAGTAAGTAATTCTATAGATAGCTTTGGAATTCCACAGCAACCGCGATCCAATGACTTTTTGATCATACTATAGTATTATAAAGAGTAAATATGCGGAAACCCAAAAGTCTCAAAAAAGGCAGACAAAAAAGCAAAAAACTAGCAGAAAAAGCACTAGAAAGGCAAAATCAGCTGAAACAAAGTCCAAAAACGGCAAAAAAGTGTAAGACTATAAAATAGCAGTTCTTAAACTTCCTTCTGATTGTAATATAAACCGAGAATCTCGTTAGCCTTCTGATAACTAAACATTATAAAAATAAACTTTAAGCAACACATGGACTTCCACTCATATAATACTCGAAAAAAAAGTGACTTTGTGATACTCTACCATAGAATCAAAACAACCCAACGTAGCATCAACCACAAGTGTATTAAAATCTACAATAAACTACCTGAAAACATAAAACAATTACCAGTCTGTAAATTTAAGCAAAACTAGAAACTTTTTGTTATGGATAAAGCCTACTACTCAGTAGAGGAATATTTATTAGTAGACGATTAGCAGATTACATTAACGAACCTGCATTGTCTAATGTGGGTACTGTAATTGTCTGATTGATCTATGTAAGTGGTCTTTACTGATTTTCATATTATATTTGTTACTTGTACATGTACGATTTTTTGACGAGTGTATAAAGATGTACTCTTTCTAACACTAAAATAAATTATTATTATTATTATAATAAGTACCCTGGCAGCATCCAGTTGCAGTATGGTATAATTATTTAAGATAGTTTTTATTACAAGTATTTAACCTTAGCATCCAATTGCAGGCCCCTGATGGTTAGATTAGAATTTTAAAAGAAACTTAAGCAAGAAAGTTTCTGGTTAAAGGTCTGTGATAAACTGATAATTAGTACTTAAAGGAATTTAAAATATATATTGATATTAAGAAACTGCTCCTTTTTGCATTTGCAATAAAATTTTATGCGCCATGGATTTTTTTCGATTTTAACAAAATAACCACAGACCACTTGAAAAGGGCCAAGAAAGGCAAAAAAGCAAACTAAAATTTGAATTTTTGGATTGTGGTTACCCTAAAATGGAATTTAACTTAAGCCTGTATTAACTATCTCATTTATAAAAAGAAAGACATTTGTCTAACTATCCTAACTCTACTAATGATGTTACGAAAATTATTATATTATTAATTATTTTTAGAATTAAAGTACTAATTTAACTAACTCCCCTGAAATAATGTTTTGTTTAGTCCGCTTCCGCTTAAAAAAAAGTATCGCCATATTTTTTTAAGTTTCGTCAATCGATACTTTTTTTTATAAAGTACCGCCAATCTTCTAAAAAGTATCGTTTTGACGACTGGTACAAGGTTAATTTGCCTCATTGTAAAAAAATATTCAAATCAACTAATCTCATCTAACTACAAATCCATTCTAGGTAAAAAAATCCTTGGAGAAAAATCATATGAAAAAAAAATCCTTGGGTATAAAATGCCAATAAAGCTCGTGTGCAAGATTTTTTAAAAGCAATTGGATATACAATTCGATTCCAATGATTTTAAAACATCGATTTTGTTTATGTTTTGGATTTGACTTTTTATTTCTGTTTTATGTAAGTATATTATTTATAATTTTAAAGTGCTGAAAATGAAATAGCTCAGATTTCATGAAGTGGGTAATTTACCAAAGAAAATATTAACATTTCCATTTAAGTGCACACTTTAGTTTCTAAATTCATCAAAAATAAAATTCTAGAACAACTAAAACAAATTAATGAAATGTTTTGACTGGATGTTTTACAAGGATTTTTTTTGTAAGAGTTTTTTTTTTGTGATTTGTTTCTGAGGATTTTTTCCAGGATTTTTTTCCGAGGATTTTTCTTCCTAGAATTTTTTTTCGCCTACCCTACACATCTCCAATAAATGTTGGTTATAATTAAAAATATGTTTACAATAGGTACTATCTTTCAATAACTCAAACAATCATAATAAATCTGCTCAAGATCAATTTGATAACTTTTATGGGTTTGCGAGTGTCGTTTATGCATAATTTGACAGCGTACAACAAACATGTAAAACAGTTTGGGATTTTATCAATATTAACTTTATATATTTAAAGTAAAATTGGCAAAACAGTGGCATCCAAAGCCCATTTAATAATTTTTTTTGAACACATTATGAGTAAATAACTGAAGTTTAAGATAACCAACTGTGAATGGTGCTTTTGGAAGTTCACTTTAAACAATCATCAGTGAACTATAGTCATATTTGTAATTGCAAAAATTGACAAATTCTTTTGATATGTACAACAGTTTCGTGTAAAGTTCAATACTGTGCTATGTATGTTAAAGTGTTAAAACTTAGAACAGTAAAAATGCTCTGAAAATCAGAGAATTTGGTGTCCTAGATTTGTTTAAAAGTACTGTCTTGGATAAAACAATACAATTGGTCACTTGACTGAAGTTGAAATGTCAACTCTACATAGTATATTGTTCACCAGCCAATAAACAATAAATAAAATAATATTCATACCACACACCCTATTGTTAGTGTTTTGAATTCGATCCAGTCTTCAACAATTAGAAGTAAATTATAAATTACCTCAATAGTGCAATAAAAGTGGAACCACAGTAGGTACTTATAAACAATTAATAGTAAATCCTTACCGTTTGATATTCCACACACATATTTCTTCTTCATTTGTAGAGACACTAACAACGAATTGTTCTGTTCCAGGTAGCCTTGTAATTAAATCAAAATATTTATTTAAATAAAGTGGTCCGGAAGATTTATTTTGATCTTCACCTATCGCTGTGCTGTTTAAAGGTATTAAAGATAAGACAGGGGGTTTCTTAGTAATTTTTAGCACATCTAATATTTTACTATTTGATTCTGAATTTGTTTCTACATTTTGTTCAAGGTAACTGTATAAGTGAGCATAAAATTGTCGACCGTCGTAATTTAATACACTTGCAGTTTTTTCTAGAAAATCTTTTAATATTTCTATGAATTTGTTTTGAAATTTTTTGGTGTTAACTCCTCTTGACAAGTAGATATCTTCTAGTAGTTGATAACTGTTTGAGCCACAAACTTTTTCATAAATCCATTTTAAATCATTAAGATATGTTGAGTTTTCCAAACTGGTGGGATTCAGTTGGTGGTATTGAAATGGTAATTCATCTAATTTTCTTCTGTTATAACTAAAAATAAAATTAAGTATATAACATTAATCTACATGACATATTTAGCTATCATGCACCATCATAATTATTATCTAATTTAAAAAACAAAGTCTTTAAATAATAAAATGTATATTAAAACATTTTAAACAGTTTAAGCATGCATCAAATTCACAGAAATATATTTCAATGACACTGTAGCTGTTCAAAAATTAAAGAATACTTTTTTTGTAAATGTTTATATACACTCCTGAAATTTGTACTATTAATATCTATGTAGGTTGTACTGTTTCCTATGTGGTCCAATTTATTAACATGCACTATAAAATATTCATGGACGTATTATTGTTAATGGAAAGTTGTATTTAATTTACCTAATAACATTAAATGATTTAATAATCACTGTTTCTAAAATTTTCAAATTTCATTAGAAAAATCAATTGTTATTAATAATTTAAATAGCTATACGTAAAAAATTTCACTAGAACTGTGAAATAATAACACTTGAAAAAAAAACAGCACCTTTCCACACAAGTAACTTAATACCAAAATAGCTATACGTAAAACATTTCACTAGAACTGTGAAATAATAACACTTGAAAAAAAACAGCACCTTTCCACACAAGTAACTTAATACCAAATACGTATTTCG